>JBBBDQ010000555.1:9382500-9622500 GCA_037127315.1 Ascarosepion bandense
TTATAGTTTTTCTTATAGACACAAGAGCCATAGGTTTTTTAAAGACTTGCATATTCTAGCTTTGTTTAAAATTTTCCATTTTAATGTAGGAGCTTTATTTGTTTCTTTTAGATACCAATAATATTTCGATAGGGATATTCTATTTCTGTACTTATTATTATTAAATGTATACAGGTATTGATAAAATTGTTTTACAGCGAGTTCTTAGTACTACACACATAAATCTTGATATTACTAGAGTTTTCCATAGAAGAAATACTTCATTGATAAACAATGTATTCTGTAAGGCACTAGTTTTCCAACGGACACACTATAGGGTTTCTGCAATTCTTTGAATTAAAACAAAAGAAAACTTTACGTTAGCCAACGCCTTTTGTTCTCTGAGAAACTTTATGAAGGCAAATACTGTTTGCCTCAATAAACTTGATCAGAGGACAAAATGTATCGGATATGTAAAGTTTCTTTTGAAAAAATATACTTATTACGGAATTATTTTTATTTATATCTGACATTTTAAAATAAGCTACGGATAACATGTTTACGCACATACATCCACTCGCAAACACACACATATACATACATAAAAACACAGAGATGTTGAGAAGTGTAAATTGTCGCCATTTGATATCTCTTCTTTTGCGCATGTGCAGTTTCTGTTTTTTTTTTTTGTTTTTTTTGTGGGCGGCACGTATAGTACGGTCGGTTGGGCAACGTCTGTGAGGAAAATACAGCTAACGCAATTTATATCGCCAGAAATAAGGAAACGGCATGCTGTACTGCTTGGCATTAGGAGCGGAAACTCTAATACGAGCAAAATATAGTGTTTGGGAGTCAATCTGAAGACACTGCAGATGATTCTGAAAGATTTAAAGGAATCTAATGGTGATTTTGAAAGTACGGTAGCTCGGATATATCACTCTTGACGTTCTTTTAAAGAAAAAACTCCCGAAGTTTTGGGCGAAGGCCTCAGACTCAACACGTAGTCCTACATCAAGTGCCTTGTAGAGGTAGTTCTACCTTGTGTAAATGTTATGGCTGCTGGGAGACCGTATGTGCGGCACCAGGAATCTGCACTCTGCCAAACAAACAGGTGCGCCCAGACATAGCTATTAGACAATTTTTACGACCACATCACCACTTCTAGCTGGCCACATAGCTCTCAAGGTTTCAACACCCTTGGTTATTTTTTTGTGTGGCGCATTTGAACGAGAGATGGGCAAAACTCCTTGTAACACTAAAGATGAACTGAAGTCAAGGATTATAGCAACATTCACCAACGTAAACAAGGAAACCGTCGAAAAGAGATGCATGAGTTTCCGAAGTTGTCTAGAGAGGGTGGTTAAAGTTAATAGATATTTTATTGAATAAATTTACTCTATAGTACTTCAAGACATTTTTGTGTAATTGTGGTAAATATATCTGTTAAAATGAGATGTCATTGATATTTTCCGTTTTGCGTAATTTAGATGACAATTTATCAATCGCACACTGTATATATGATGATTACTATATTATTAAGATGTCTTACTCTTTATTTGTCGGATACGACATTGTATTGCACATCTAAAACACATTCCTGTCCAACTTCAAATACAGGAAACATAGACGAACTGTTACTTATTGGCTGAAACACAAAAAACCTATATGTCGTGTCAGACATCTCTTTGTGACACAAAACATGAGTTAAATTAATATACTTCAGTCAGAATCACGTGTTGAATCATTTTAGTAAGTTACATGCGGTGAAAACCTCACAAAAGTTCACGCAAACCGATTTTTAAAATTATAAAAGCTTAGCGAGCCGCTTGTTACATTATCCAGAAAAATTCTTATATATTAATAGCCTGTATATAATTGCTAAATAGCTAATGTAATTACTGTATGTTCTGCGGGGACTGAAACGGGGTTTTCTGGGATTAACATAATTTATTCTGACGAAATAAATTGTCTCGAAGCAAAAATATGGCAAATCTTTTGGTCGTAAATTTGATATCTTTAGATCTTTAGGACTGCGGCAATTCAGTTCGAATGTGGCTAAGAAACCATAACACAACTGATGACACTAGAGTAAAAAATCATCACACTTTTGATCAGAAATTTGAACAGGATTTTAATCTGAAAATATCTTACTAACTGAATGTTTTCTATTAAATTATCAAAAAGGGTTTAATCCTTTTTGATACAACAAAGTGATTTGTTTCCATACTTTGATAGAAAACAATAAGAATAAATTCCCAAGATTTATCTGCTTTTTAGAAACGGTTCCTGAATATTTGAGATATCATTATTAGTTATGTGTGAATATGTTTCAGCTTACCGTATAGGAATATCGCTAACGGAATCAAGAATCCTGGAATTCCAAGAAAGTGTACCGGAGAGAACATCTTCAGAAATCAGAAAATAATCACGCCTAGAATCAAATGAATCCTTTTCTTTCTCATTTCTTGAAATATATCACATACAATAGATACTTGACGAAGTCTGCTGGGCACAGAAGCCGAGCCGTTTTTGGAAAGATATGTAAAGAAAGTAAATGTAACAGATCCGAAAGGTTTGATGAATAATAAAACTTACACTTGTGTACAAAAACCAAGATTCAGCAATTTAAAATTATTTCCTTAAAGGTTTTCTCCCATCACATGAAAGATGCTTATTAACTTTTAAATATTTTTCTCAGCTGCACGATTATATATAATCTATGTTTTTGAAAATGCACATGATGCAGCAAAAATATCTTTCACATTTTAGACTGTCAACTCTGTAAGGCAGGAAGCAATGGTGTCATCATCTAGCTAATGCATTACCATATATTTTTTTATGGCATCAGTTACAGTCATAGCTTTGACCAAGGCACACAGTGCATTTGCTGTTGAAACTTTAAAAAAAGACAAAAACAGGTGAATCTAAATGCAGCACAGAAAGTTTTTTTTATGCAAATTTCATGTTACATCAATATGATGGTGTTCGATACTACTACGGGTTGAAATATTTAAAAGCCGCGGAAGAACTTAAAGCGCTGGAACGTCCGCATGATGGAAATCTATGGAAATCGTCTATTGCAATCTATATCAAATAGTCATTAAGAGTAGATGTCCCCAACGAAATCAGCCTCGAACCAAACCCATGCCGCGCTGAATGAATAAACACATTTATCGCGGTCTTGTCTATGGTTATTTGTTATGTGCATGACAGACACTGGAAAAATTTTCCATTTCTCTAGTGTGGCAAAAAGGGTTTTTGACTGCTGATTTAAAGGAGGCCAGTTTTATCTGTAACAAAAAACTAACAAACAAACAAAAATTAATGAGAAATATAACCCTTTATTTAAACGAAAGTGGAATAAATTTGTTAATAACAGTTACCTCAGTTTCTTTTGTAAACATTTACTAAGTGATAGATCTTCCTACCTCCCCCTACATATGAATGTATCTGTAGAATATTTATTTAGACGGGAAAGCGTATTTTAAAAGTTTTAAATGTTCCCACTGGCAGGAATCATCCAAACCTTAACAAGATTTATTTAAAACAGAAATGTAACGAGTTAAAAAAATCCTACAGTGTGAGACTATACAGCAAGAATAACACATAAGATGAACTTGTTTTTCGAAGTTTGTAATTTCAGCGAAAGTCCCATTGCTTTTAACACAATTATAGTTAAATTGAAGTATGACTGTACAATAATGTAATTTACTGATTCAGAAGAACAAAGAACATATTTGAAAAATAAACTGTCATGTTCAAAATTATCGACTGATTTGGTGCCAGTCGGAGTCTATACGTCCTATATATATATATATATATATATATATATATATGCATATAAAGGTATATGAAAAAATATATATTTATAGAAAAAATGCTTACACGCACGAATATATATATATAGAGAGAGAGATAGATAGATAGATAGAGAGATAGATAGATAGATAGATAGATAGATAGATAGATAGAGTAAAAAGTTGTAGATCGGATTCAAATTAGATTAGACCAGAAAAAGTTTTGTCAGAAAGTTCTCAATACATGTTATGAAGGAAAATTATTCTTTAACATGTAGAGCTTTTCGATATTAGAGCTGAAGAGATCTGTCGATTAAGCTAACATGATTTCAAAATTAATCGGCTAATCATCCCAACTATATATATATATATATATATATAAACGAATATATATGCACATATATATATATATATATATACACATAAACGTATATATATATATATATATATATATACGTTTATGTGTATATATATATGTGCATATATATTCGTTTATATATATATATATATATATATATATAGTTGGGATGATTAGCCGATTATATATATATATTTATAAACAAGTTATTACAAATAAAAAATATTCAAAACTTCTGCAATATAATTGTATTGACGAGTTTTAATACAACTGTGTACTGGTCTAGTTTTATTATGACCAAACACTAAGTAATTAAATAATCGGTATATATCTATATACATATATGTATATATATATATATATATATATATATATATATATATATATATGCATATATACACACACATATATATGTATATACATATACACACATATAAATATATATACATATATGGATATATATATTTATGTTTCGTTAAAAATGAACGACAAGGAAGATTTTTGTTTATTGTTGGCTAAATTCTTCCAGTAATCCTACAAGTTTTCTTTCTGCTGGAGATAATGAGTTTCAAAATGTTACATAATTTTCAATATCCAATCGCTTTCAGCCACTTCACTGGCCATTTTCTAAATGTTATTTTCCCGATGTTGTCATTTATATACACACATATATACATACACACTTTCACAAACATACATATGTATATACACACACTCATATATATATATATATATATATATATATATATATTGTGTGTGTACGTATGTATGTATCTCTGTATGTAATCCGTTCTGATCTAAAATGTATTTATTAATTTTTTCGCCACTTCACTGAATTGGAGCTCAAATATTTTATGTTATGTTACCTCAACAGATAAGAGAAAGTCAAACTTGCTTATTTTAAAATCTATGTATTATGGGCATTTCTTATAAAACTAACACGTAGTAAGAAAATTGATTTCATTTATTAGATTTTTCATGAATGTAATCTATTTTCCAACATTATTTTATTGCTTACATTATACAATGATTTTTATTCGTTTAATTTCGCGCATTTATCAGTGGGAAAGACATGGATACGTCTACTCGTTCCTCTTCTGCTGGTTAAATCACCACATAGGGGAAAGAATTAGATTAATGGGAACCTGTGTTGAAAGTGTGTTCCTTTTCGGAATCTTCCATGGCCAATATATATCAAGCACCATATCTCATTCCGTAAAAAACTATCTTTTATCATGTAGGTTAGTTTACTGACTATAAAAAGATTTTAAGGAAAAAGCGATAAAAACTGAATTAAATTGTTTTGTATGAATCGGACTCTGAAAACTTCAAATGGAAACTAAACTTGTCTGTGTCTTCAGTATTTTCCGATGTAAAATTTTAACCGCATTTTTTATGTATATCTTCCTTCTACAGAGAAATCTACATTAAAATAATTATTAGTCAGCAGAAATCTTTTTAAAAAACGAATCGTGTAAATGTATTGAGGCCATCGTTGTTGACTTACGACCTCTGTAACTTACAATGTTTCGACTTAACGATCAGGTCTGTCTGGCTACAGCTGCTCTGTGTCTAACTTGGTGTACGACTATGTTCACCCTAGCTTCTGGCAGATTTGGCGTTCCCACGTGTGACTCATATTTGATGTTAGAACAGCCTCGGAACAACGAACTTTCCCACCCAGTTGGTTTGCGTCTTTAAATTTTTTCTCAAGAATTAAAACAAATCTATTAAGAAGAAAATCTCTTTGTCTACTCCTCAACCTATGAATAAGAAAAGAAAGGCTATTGCTCTCAACACAGAAATGATGGTGTAGCATGAAGTGTTTGATTTAAACCAGAAGAACGTACATAAAAGACACAAAACAATGTGTAGAGAGATCATGCAAACTGCATCAAAATTAATAAAACCGTATAAATTGTAAAAAAATACAATAATGCAGAAAAATATAAAAATACTGTAAAATTAATTACAGGCCGTTTGTCCTAAACAACAGTGGTCGTATATCAACGACGACTTGTATTTTTTGCCATCCTATTATTAGTTTTATATCATTGACATGTGCAATAATACCTAATCTTATTCTACTGACTCTTAGCATGCCATGCAAACCCAAACACTTCACAGTAATAATCTTCTCTATCTTATGCTAAAACTAAGATTCTAATCAGTTTATTTGTAATTATATGTAACTTTATAGATAAGAGATGTCATGCATTTGGCTGGTCTTTTAAAATAAAAGAACTTCTCAACAAGTCTTTCATTACCTCGTGTGTATGTGATAAGTTGTTACTTGTATGTGTTCATTTATTCTTATGTTTGGAGATATATTTAAAATAGTTTTACTAAGAAAAAATGTTACGAAAGATTATTCTTCTAGATTTTTCAAAAAAACATAAAAAAATGTGAAAGATATATGTCTTTTGTCTTAAGTTTTCTCCTCATGTCAAAATAAGCAGCAGTAGTAACACTATACGACAATGTTAGTATCAATGTTTGAGAAAATTGCAGTCTTAGAGTTTGTGAAATGAAGAAAAAAAATTAAAAACATTAATAATGCCAGAAAGGAAAAGTGAAGACAATAAATTTTATGGAAATTAGAGACGTTTTAAGAAAAAAATATAGAATTCATGAAATCATTTCCTTCACAACCCAGCAAAATAATTTAACCTGAAAGGAAATAGAAAATAACGAATTGAAAATAAACGAAGTAGAAATATATTCCGGCCGTGGAAATTTAACAAGAAAAAAAAATGGAGCGGAATCATTCTTAAAATCCTGAAAATCAAACCAACCAAAATAAATTGCGTTTAAAAGAATTAGAAAGAAAATATGAGTTTTGAATTGAGTAACTGATTGGAATTAACGAGTACAAGACAACAAATAAGTCAGTACGATCGATTAGTAAAACTGGTGGAAAGCAAACGTTTCCTAGGGTGACAGAATCAGATATTGAAAGATGAAAACAATAAGGAATAAATGAAATTCAATACACACACACAGAAAAAATGTATACAAGAATAAAGTCTGAGATAATTTCATGCGTCAAAAAAATAAAAAATTAAAAAGAATAAATAAAATAAAAATCCTTGCATCTGATGCGATAACTAAACTAAGAATACTGAAATATTTGAATGAATCTAAAAGAAATAGCGGCAATAAATTCAAAGCCGATAATCGGTTGAGAATTTGGTATTTAAGCAGATTATTAAATAAAGGATTTATAGCGTAAAGAAGGCTGTTCTAGATTCACTCAAGATATATTCATATCAGATCAATGATTGTCTCGTCCTCGGGCTGTCAACAAAATACAACGTTCTTTTGTTATCACTCCTCGGAAACCTTCCTCATAAACACATAGACGCGAGTGGCCTGCTATATATCTAATGAGCTCACTCACATACATACGCATTTTACTCAAATGTTCGAGATATTTGAGGTGACTCGAAATTTATAAACAGTTTTCCAGGTTTCAGCGAATATTTTATACAACTCTAACAACAATGCCACGAGAAAATATTTATAGCATCTGTCTCACCCCAGATCAATTTTTAATATATTTTACGTGCGTGGGAATAAGCAGCATGACAGTGAAATTGGTTAGCTTTTACTGATTATCATCCTTTGAGGTTGTTTAAAACCAGAAATATTTTTGATTTAGATAAAAATTATTTACTGATAAATGTTTTGGGGAGAGAAAGAAGATGTGTATTCATACATTTCCAAAGGAATGTAAATACTACAAAGTGGAAATGGCAGTTTTTTCTCCTATTTCCGATTCTGAGCCGTTATAGTTGATTTGCTACGCGCCGCTTAGATGTGGCACACGGGCAAAGCCAGGTGGTACCCAGTGAGGATCGAACTCACTACTCATTTGTAACAGGTTCTAGCGTGACAAGCTTGTTAACCATTACACCACGTTTAGGTGCCCTCCAAGCCGTTATACATAAAAATACCTGGGCATTTGAGCTTATACGGTATTTACAAATGTTTAACAATTGAGCTACTAACAAGCCTCAACGCTGCTTACCTTAGGTGATCCTACGGGAACAACTCCACATGAAAGATACTGATATACAAATAACAATTAGAGACATAAAAAAGATTCAAATTTAAATGCAATGTAACGGTAGATATGAGAGATTAAATTTCTTACATTGGTCGGCATTGATATTCTTAAATGATGATTAGCATATTTCTCTCGATTTTACTTATTCTTCCAAGAAAGCTAAAGTCCCGGGGAAATAACACGCCCACATTTTAAGAATTAAACGTTATTTTATTGAATATTCGTACGTGAGTAGATGCCCCGTTAATATATTAAACATTATATTCATCTAATTTCGTCTACCGCCCTGAATATACTAGAATTCTTATTAGAGAGAAATATGCACTCTCTAGCAACATTCAAAATCTACGTTCTACCTTGGCAAACCGCCATTAGATTTATATATATATATATATATATATATATATATATATATATAATGAAATACATGTTGCATTTCACGACCGACTGTTACTACTACACTAGTCCTCACCTTACCAAAAAATATCACTAATTATGGCATCACACAAAGTAAGAAATAAAACTAAACCAGCTAAACATAAATCACCTAAACTTATTAACATCTTTTTTCGAACTTCCGCGGCATCCATACTAACTTCTGCAGCGTTGAATCCTTCATCAATGTGAACTCACCTGACACCTTAACCCTTTCTGAAACTCAACTTGACCCCTCTATTCCTTCCTATGATTTCTACATCTCTTGTTACCTTTTCCTCTTGAGGAAGGACTCCAATGTCCATATGCATGGAATTGTTATTTATGTCAGCAAGCATCTCTCTCTAGCTAGGATGATTTCCCTTGAATCTCCTGATCATTCCTACATGTGTCTCCGTCTCTATATACTAAGCTTGGTTAGCTATCTTTTCTTTCTCTACTTCTCCCCTTAATCTCCTGACTGTTCTGTACTTGAGAGCATCTCTAAAATAGAGATAAGGCCATTTCTTCTCATCTATTTGTACATATATTAGTTTCTGGAGGTTTCAATGCCCACCATGCCAAGTGGCTGAAAAACATTGTCACAGACCTTGCTGGTGTCCATACCATGAAATTTTCAATCACTTAAGTAAGTTTGATTTCCCCATGAGTTTCTCTAATAACATTAATGGAAATGACTCCTTACTAGATCTCTGATTCACTTCTATCCTTGACTCTTGCTATATCTTCTTGGAAACTCTGATCATGCTGTGGTTTCCGTCAATATATCTTTTCACATCCCCTCCTCCTAGAAACACCGGACCAGCAGAATATCTTACTGCTCTCAAAGAGCAGACTGCTAGTCGTTCCGCAATTTCCTGTGTGACGTCCCTTGGAACAAAGTTTTTAGTCTTCCTGTTGAAAACAGCGTCCGAGGTTTCTTAATAGATTAAAGCTGGCATGGATGCTTTCATTCCAGTCAAGAGGTTACGACTTAAATCACATTCGTTCCCCTAGTTCTCTCCTGCTTGGTCGGCTGCTATTGCTCACAGGAGTCAATTCTTCCGGCTTTGTCGAAGACACGCATCCGACCATAATAGGCGCCGTTTTACATATGCTCGTAATCAGTGCAAGAGGATCCTAAATGATGCTAAGCTGTAGTTTGCTGAACGAATGAAACAGCGTATAGCATCTCGCAAGTTCGGCTTCAAAGATTACTGTTGGCTCTGTAAAAATGTGTTAAATAACAGCAATCCCTCGAACCCAGCTATAATCAATGAATTTGAGGTCCTCACATCTTCAGCAGACAAGGCTGAATGCTTTGCTCGCAGATTCTCTAACAACTCATCATTTGATTCGTTTGGGGTATCCGCACCCGACTTCCCACCTAGAATTAAGGCTCAACTAAGTGACGTTCACATTACTTCCTCGCTGGTCTAACAAATTTTCAAAGCTTGACCTTCATAAGGCTAGCGAAAGTGACGGAATCCCAATCATTGTCCTGAAGAAATATGCCTCAGAACTCTCCTCTGTCCACACTAAACTCTAAACTACTCCATTTCTACTTCCTGTTTCCCTTCCTACTGGAGGTTTTTCTCTGTATTTAAGAATGCTTCATCAACGGTCTCCCTTATGTAAACATATCAAGTAGGCATTTATGCTGACGACACAACAATTTACTCCCGCCTCGATAAGAAATCTTCCGAGGCTGCCAAAGAAAACTTCGCTGCTAATCAGTAAAAAGACTTCCAATATGTGGGGAACTGGGGTAAGAAATGGCTCGTAACTCTTAATGCTTCCTTAACAAAGGTGCTATAATGTAACTACCACAGACAACCGATTCTACCCCCACATCAGAATTAAAGTAAAACACTAAAACTCCTAGGCCTAAATCCTAAACCGACCTCAAGTAGAATGACTACATTGAATTGATAGCTAAACTTACTGCTCGGAGGATTGGTTCCCTTTGTAGGGCTACGAAGTGTTTCTCGGTTAAATCAATCTTACACACATAAATCCACCCGAGCATTGAATACAGCTGTCGGGCTCCCCTGCTATACATTTTGGGCTTCTTGACAAAATCCAGCAAAGAAACTGTAATGTAATTGATCCTGATCTGGTAGTTCAACTCCATTCACTTTCTCACCGATGTAATGTGGCTTCCCTCTGTCTCTTCTACAAAATTAAACAAATAAACCAGCTCCCAAACTATTACTAAAGTCTACAGCAATAACCTTACTTACCGCAATAACCTTACTTAAATACAAAAAATATTCCGTAATGGAAAAATAAAAATTAAACAAAAAATGGCTCCCAAACTCGAAAAGGAATCAAAATTCCTATATTCAAAATTAAGATTAAATATACTATTTCAGAATAATTATATCATACACAAAAATAAACTGTAAGCACATTGAAGATCTAACTCTACAATCATTCTAAAAATACTGGAAATTTGAGTAGATATTTTTATTATAAAAGATAAAAAGTGCTATAGAAAAAATCGATCTAATAAATCCTTAAAGTCAGATCTAATACCCACAAAAATATCTAAATAAATAAAATATATAAAAAATTAAAGGAAATAAATAGGATTCCAAACGATAATTTATAGAAAAAATAAAAGATTTAAAGAAAAACTCAAAGTTAAGATTAAATATACAAGTTTATATAAAAAACTGATAAAATACAAATTTGCATTTACTTCGTAAAAAATACAAGTTTAGATTTCTTGAAATAACTTTGCCTAAATACAATAATACTCCAAACTTGAATATAAAATATAAAATATAAAAAACCCTATCCCGCTAAAATAAAAATAGAAAAAACAAAAATAATAAAAAAATACATAAAATAGGTCAGCTAACAATAGACATCAATTAATTAAACGGTAGCCAACTATAAAGCCGTCCTAAAAATTCTTAAGGTCAACAAACAAGATAAGTTCCTAAATCACACACACAAAAAAGCCACACAAGCACACAAAACTGACCAAGTAATCAAACCCCTCCACGCACCACTTTCTTCGAAATTCTAATCAAAAGATATACCCGACTGATAAACACGTACCTTCCAACAGATAATGCCATTAATCGACAATTTCGCACTTACACACCAAGTTCTTCAAAAGTCTAACGGTCAAAACGAAAGACACATTCCTTTCATTATCAATACCACCAACCAACCCCACAACAACAACAAACCAAATATAAACAGAGGATGATTCCAACTCTTGCTCTTTCCTCCTAATGAAATGTTGGGGACACATATGATTGTAGAGAAGAGGACATATATAGAAAAACTTATGTACATGTTCTAAAACATAATTTACAATATATATATATATATATATATATATATATATATATATATATATATACATTAATGAGTGTAGAAATCCTACAGTTTCATGCGTTATGCATCTTTCAAACTCCGAGTCGTTCCATAGATGTAGTATAATATATATATATATATATATATATATATATATATATATTAAATATAAGAGACAATGAATGTCTATTATGTTTAATCATGAGCCGTTCTAAACGTCGTATTTTTGCTTTAATTTCAGTTGAAAATAAAGACAAAAATTCTCCAACATTTGGATAATTATTTATTGGTTTTCTTCAAGCGGAGTTTTATGTCAACACAAAATAAAATCGTCGGTGATGGTGGATTTTATAATATTTCAGTTTAAACTACCTCTCTGAAGATGGCTCATGTGAGCCGAAAGCTTAGAAGAAAACCAATAATTAATTATCCAAATGTTGGAGAATTTTTGTCTTTATTTTCAACTGAAATTAAAGCAAAAATACGACGTTTAGAACGGCTCATGATTAAACATAATAGACATTCATAGCATATGTCTAAAAAATTACTTGCTGCTTCGATATACTAAATATATATATATATATATATATATATATATATATATATATATATATATTGCACATTCTTAGTAGGATTATTAAATCCGAACAAATCGGAATGTATAGAGGTGATGGGCTTGTTTTTGTATTAATAATAATAGTTTACTATCCTCTAAAAATAAAAAATAATAAGGTTATTTAAGTTACTTGTATTTAAATTAGGTATTTCTTCAAATCTTAAAATAGTAAATTTTCTGGATATTACTTTGAATCTCTCTAACAATATTTTAAGTCATATTATATAAATAGTGAGTCTCCAAAACCTGTTATTGTTAATTCTAACAATTTCCACCATGGGATAAATAACGTGCTACAACCGTTAATACAAGGATAAATAATTTGTTCTTCAATAGCAAAATATTTAGTGATAATAAAATCCTTTATAATAACACTCTCAAAAAGTGGGTTTAAACAGAAATTATTTTACTAACCCCGTCTCATGAAACTGATAATAAGTCTAAAATAGAAAAATAAATTATTTATGGTTGCATCCCCACTTTTTGCCAATTTCTGACATTGATATTCGCTAATATTTTCTAAATTTTGTCAAAAAGATTTTAACAGAAAAATTTACAAATTAGTTATTCTTGTACCATCAATATCCACAGCATCATTAATACTTATAATAATAAGCTACCGGATACTTTTTATAATAATCCCCAAATAAATACAAATTTCCCTGTAGTTGTAGAATTAAAAATAACTGTCCATTTGAAGGTGTAACTATGTCTGCAAACTTTATTTTGAAATTTTTGATTTTGTTTTGAAAAGTAACCATTTAGGGCGGTATTTAATATTTGTTTTTATTATATAAGTGCTTTTGTAATACTATTTTAATTTTCATTTTTGTCTTAATTTTCAAAAATCTTTTTATGATGATTTTTGTGCTTTGGATCCTTTTTTTTTAATATTTTTCTTCATGAAAATAAATAAAAAAATATTTTTTCTTCGTAAAATATTTATCTTGTGAATCTTTAATTATTATTTCTTAAGTTTTGAAATATTTTCTGATTGCTAATTATTTGTGCATATTGTATAGAATCTTTCCTTATTTTTTTTATTATTTTTATTTGGAGTTCTTCTTTAATTTGGTTATTTTTAGATTTAGTTTTGTGCTAATATTGTCTCTCTCTCTCTCTCTCTCTCTATATATATATATATATATATATATATATATATGGCCTCATATAATTATATTTGTTTGTATTTATTTTGTGTATGTTTATATTTATTCTCCTTCTTTTGTTTTTGTATATGTATTTCCTTTAATATTTTTCTGTATGTGTAATTTGGTGTATTTGTTCTTTTTGTGTGACATTTCCTATTTCAGTTATTTGTATACGCCTCTACGCTTCACGTTATTTCTTCTCTGTGCAGAATTTTTAAATATTTTGAGTTAAATGTAACATTTGATTTTTTTTGGTTAGACAAATCAGTATATAATTTTTACAACTGCCGAAATAAATTCTGGTTTATAACCGTTTAATAATGTGTTGAGTTTTCCATTCTATATCTTCATACTGTTCTGGTTAATATCCATTAAGAACTCCGTTTTTATTTATTTACTATTTTATTATATTTTATTTATTATATCTATTTAATATTTTATTATATTATAATATTTTATTAGAATTTTTTTAGATTACTCTCTCCGTTTTTCATATATATATATATATATATATATATATATATATATATATATATATATATATAGTGTGTATATGTGTGTAAGTGTTTTTATGCAAATTTCATTAAAAACCTCTCAATCGCAATACCTGCTCAGTTGTTTTTTTTTCAAGGAAACATGTCTACGTCTGTATTAAGAAACCACGGGTCGGCTCTGTTGGTGTTGAACAAAAGCAAATGTATCTGGTGCCTAAGCAGGTGTCTGTAACAGGAATACGGTAGCCTCCTAATAGAAGGGCCTTCTTGGATAATTAGTGGCTAGCCATTATATATATATATATATATATATATATATATATATATATATATATATATATATATATATTATGCTCTCTGGTTTTGAAAATGTTCTACTGGGAATCATAACCGGAATAGCCTTCGACAGGAAAAAGAACTCGTTTCAATAAAATCTGGATAATATTTTTAAGGATATAAATAATTTTGGTAATATCTATGAAAAACACCTGATAAAACCGCCAAATTTTATAAGTTATTTTCTAAGGATTATGACATCTTATTTAAAAATACTTAAATTAAACGAAAGCTTTAAGAAAACTGAAACTACCACTTTTAATTTTGATAACTACCAACATTACAAGTAAACATTTTGGATGTTACCGTGGATCTTAAAACGAATTCTTTTCAACATTTTATGAAGGTTAATTTAAAACGCAGTATATGTACATCTTAATTCTAACCATTCCTCGTCAGTCATTAAGTACATACCCTCTCCAATTGAATTTAGAATCAGAACTATCTCTTTTAGCAAATTAATTTTCGATAAACATAACTAATTCTATAATTCCACTCTTAAAAATAGCGGGTATAAAGGTATTACTAACAAATTCAGAAAACCCAATAATAGTGACCTACAAAGATTTTGGAAGATTAGCTGGTTTATTCACCGCTTTCAATCTGATGGTTAAAACTAAATTAGGATAAAAACTCATAAAACTTGTGAATAAACACTTTCACAAAAGTAATTACCTTAGTAAAATATTTAATAAAAATTTAAGACCACTTAAAAATCTTTAAAAAGAATTTTTTTTTACAGATAGATTTTAAACTCCTTCCACTTAAGGTTACCAATACTACAATCTAAAAGGTTATGGAAACAAAAAGCTACATTCCAAATATTTTATTTAGAAATTTACATTTTTATAAAATGAGGCGATTTACACATGATCAAAATTATAAGACCAGAGACAAAAATTCTACCAAATTGTACAAAAAGTGTATGAAAATATTCAACAAACAAATTTAATAAGGAAGTCTACCTCCACTGCTTTTGATGACTTCAAAAATTATGTTGGGCATGCTAGAAATAAGCGTTTCCATTAAGGTGCAGGTGATGTTGCTCCAGCTTCTGAAGATGGATTCACAAAGTTCATTTTTTTTAATATTGTTTGCCATTTCGATAAACATCACTTGTCATCCATCCCCAAACATTTTCAATTGGGTTCAAGTCCGGTGAATATGCAGGATCTCCCAAGAGATGGACCCATTTTCTTGTAGAAAGGTCAAGGTCCGTCTTGCAACATGGCTTGCAGAATTATCCTGGCGGAATTACCATGCATCCCCACACATACGATGGCCCTCCGTCATCAAAGATGCTTTTTGTATCATGTTAACACAATCAGCCGCTCTCTGACGACCCTGCATCACCTGGAGCTCCATCGTCCCTCTGTAAAAAAAGGCACCCCATACCATTAGGGACCCTCCACCACTATGACATGCGGAGAAAAATTTCAGGAGGCATGTTTTTGTTATACCAATATCGTTGGAAGCCATCAGGATCATCGAGATTGAATTTTTTCTCATCAGAAAATAGAACTTTCTTCCACTTCTCAACGCCCCATGTTTGGTATTCACGATCAAACTCTAAGCGGCCCAACTTGTGACGTGGAGGTAGCCGAGGAATTTGTTTACACTTTTTATTTACCATGCCTTTTTGTCTTAAGTGTCGTCTGATGGTTACAGGACTGCAATCAGCATCTGTGACTGCCTTAATTTGACTAGAAGAAAGTCCCCCGTCTTTCATAACAACCCATCTTATTCTCCTACTCAATGCAGGAGAAATTTTTGGGGGCCTACCAGAGTATTTTGCTTTTCTATAACTCTCACTGTTCTTTAGGATGTTTCAAATCACAGTTTTACTGCGATTTACCTTAGCTCCGATCGCCCAATGTGACAAATCTTGCTTACGGAATTCAAGAATTCGAGAACGCTCAACTTTGGTAAGTTTGTTTGCTTTAGGCATGGTAACATCTTTACGCAGTGATTGCTAATCTCTAACTGAACTAAAAACATTGGAATTGCCATAGATCTAACAATTTATACTCCTGGTCTTATAATTTTGATCATGTGTAAATCACCTCATTTTATAAAAATGTAAATTTCTAAATAAAATGTTTGGAATGTAGCTTTTTGTTTCCATAACCTTTTAGATTGTAGTATTGGTAACCTTAAGTGGCAGGAGTTTAAAATCTATCCATAAAAAAAATATTTTTAAAGATTTTTAAGTGGTCTTAAACTTACATGCATACACACATATTTTTAAACATCTTTCCTTAAATATGACAAATAAATTGTATTTAACATGATTTATTTTGTATTTCCAGCGTTCTTAGGTTATTACATAATGTTTATTGTTTCAAGCGCTTTCTGTCACTTGTTTAGTCACCAAAAAAAAAAACCTTAATAAGAAAATTAAATAAAGTTTGCTTGCCCTCCATATTTAACGAAATATGTTTAAAAGATGTGTTGATGCCCAAATGAACATTAATTAAACATATATTTTTATATATGCGTAAAAAGTTTCACATTGAGTATATCTTTAAAAAGAAAATATCAAAAAGAGAAAAATAGAAAACTTATTTTAACCGATGTCTTGCGTCCTCTGAGTGATTTTATCAAGGCTAACATCTTTTAGGGTAACACAATTTTTTTTTATAAAGTCCTTCAGATAACGGAATGCGTCGGCTAAGACAACTTTTCCTTTTTTTTAAATTTTTTTATATGCCTACTGTATATGAACCTAGTGAATTAATTCACATACTCACAGACATACGCTAAATATAAGTATAAATAAGTGATTCTTTAGTTTCCTCGCTTAAAAATCAACTTTCTCCCCATTTTCTTGGGCGTGGCCCTCTTTAGGAAGCAAGATTTTAGATTGATATCACATGAATGTGCCTCAGTGGTGGGGATGTCATGTGCACCTGACAGCATAAACGTGAGAGTACAGAATAATTGACTGAGTCATTCGAACTTAAATTTCTTATAATAAATTGCCTGCAGAGTGCAACGGAAGCATCATCTGCCTTCCTTAGAAGAAGAAATATCTCTTCCTTATGGATCTTACTCAAGTGGCTGAGACACTGGCACATACAAACAGTGTAAATGTGAAGAGTGTTTTATTAGTTCAAACTTTCGACCCTTTCCGCCTTAGCTGATACGTAAGAAATGTGACAGGTCGACATGACATTTAGTTAATCTTCCCGTCGACCTTTCGCAGATGACGGCACGAGTGGTAACATCACCGCCACTACACAGCCACTTGAGGCAGCAGTGACATCGCACTCAAGAAAATCAACTCAGTAAATGTAACAGAAAATAAATTTGTCAACTGGGAATCCTGCGAAAATTTATTGATCCACTGGGCATTTCGATACCAAATCAAATAATTACAACCGAAGACTGCATGTGTCCTGAACTCAAGCGCTCTCGTTCTAGCACTTTCGCTGTTACTCTCACACAAGCAGAAACTCCCCCCCCCCCCACACATATATATATATATATATATATATATATATATATATATATATATATATTGCACTTGAAAATGTCAATAATATATATATATATATATGTATATTATTGATATTTTCAAGAGCAATATTATACGCACACACACACACACACACACACACATATATATATATATATATATGTAAACATGACTGTTAAATAGGTTACATACACAAATATATAAATGAAACTTTATTGTTTAAAAAATTGTATATTTATGGCTGCAGAGAGCTCTACAGTTTGTAGATAGAGAGAGTGTTGACACGTGAACCAACATTGCATGGAGACTGTCAGTTTCAAAATTGTCAAAATCTTATATATAAAACGTCTGGACAATTTTTAAACATTTACATGTAACAATTCAAATTAGTAATGCAAGAAACAATTATTACATAAATTATATGTGGCACAATCTCGACTTATGGGGTCCAGCAGCTTTACCGCATTAGCCTGTAAGTCGTGTTTAATAAAACAAGTATAAAAGTAGAATATACACAATTATACACATATATATTACGAAATTAGACGGAAATTTACGGAATTGGTATTAACCAACATTTATTGTAAATTTATTTTGTTTTAAATATTATTTTTAATGTACAGTCGTATTTGAGTAGAGAGTCTGTTTTTTCTATAACTAAACAGTACAGTTTAATAATCTATCGCCCTAGATAAACAACGTTCAAATTAATTCAATAGTTGGTTTTGATTCTTGTCTTTTATTATTTTAACTTTTTTTCCTAAACATAAGTTACACCTGTCTCTACAAATATTAAGAAAGATTATAGGTTCCTAACGTACTCCTTTATTTAACAAAAAAATGTTCTCTTAGCAGGGATTGTTTTTCAGTATTATATCTTTGTGTATATATACAGATATACGAGACGAGGAGGGAGAATTAATAAATTAAAATTGATTAAGAATTTTCTATTAGTGTGATTTTAACAGAAGCAGAGAACATTAGGTGATGTATTGGAAATTATTCCAAAAGTTATAGGACGTACATATTAATTAATCTCATCGAATTTCTAAAATATGAAAAACCATCATCAATTTCTGTCTTTATGTGCCTTTAAGAGAGTCTTTCTAATGAGAAGTTGCAGAGGTTTCAATATCGAAGAAACGTTTCATGAGGTTAAAAATCGAACCTATCGAAATATATTTACGTTTTCGTATTTTAAGTTTTTACTCTTAACCGTTCGTTGTCTGACCAAAATCATATATCGAGTTTTAAAAATGGTACATCTACACAGAAAGCACTTAACACTTATGAACATATTCTTTCGATATATATATATATATAAACAAAAAATGTCATGATGATGGCGACTATAAATTTAAATATTTTGAAGTTGAAGATAACAGCGGCGTTTGGCCATATATGCTCATTCAAAAACCATCAGTTTCGAAAAATAATTAAATATAAAAATGAAAATAAAAGAAGCTTTGGAAATGCTCATACCTTTTCTTTTCATCAGTCGCTATGATTTTCAAAAAAAAATAAGACTTCCTTGATCACGAATTATTTGAATCACTTACCTGAAAAATATGAAAAAGAAAATATGTATAATCATTTTGTAGTGTTAATTAGTTTCATGCTGTTACAAAATACGTGAACAAATTAATTTATCCGATAAAAGATTTCTCATTTACCCACTCCATATTTGCATATATATATATATATATATATGTATATATACAGATATACGAGATATATATATATATACGAAAGCGCTTGAGACATTAAAAAATATAAATACATTTTATGACATATTATATTTTAAATATAATGGAAACTTGTTAGAATGCTGTAAAAGCTTATTAAAAATAAATTTAATCTTTCTTGTCTGTCAAATTTAATGTAATGTATGAAAGAAAATATTGATGTCTATATATATATATATATATATATATATATTCAGTTGGATTGATGTCAGTTTGTGACCTTGGGTTTCACGCTTCTACGATCGTCAGAAAAACTTATTAATTTTAAAAGAATTTAGATATATGTGGGGTTGCGTATATATACATAAAACACCAATATGCGCAACTCTACATATATCCAATTTTTAAAAAACAATTATTCAGTTTGTCAGACGATCGCAGAAGCGTGAAATCCAGGGTCACAAATTCACATCAATCCAACTGAATATGTTAGCGCTATTATTGATATTCAGCGCTTTTAATAAGTACCGCGAATATATAATATATAAATAATATATATAACAAATTGCACATATATACATGCATACACATTTCACATACATACCTACATACACACACACACACACACACACACACACACACATATATATATATATATATATATATATATATATATATTAAAAATATAACTCTTTTCTTACATCTATAGCAGATTGGGAGCTTCAGGGACGACACAATCATCAGGTGCATATGCTCTGATTTGGATCTTTTGTTCTTACGTTTTTCATGTCAGTTATACGTTACAATGTTAGTATAATATATAAGCCTTTTCGATTATTTTTATTGTCAATGTTTTTAGTTTTTTCCTGAAATAAAAACAAGTAATCCCCCTTGATCCGTAGACAAAAAAAGTATAACCTCTGCTTAAAACTATTCTACCTATTAATTTAAATCTTAAATAATTAACTTAAATTTTAATATGTTCTTTTCTAACCTCATGTTTAAGTTTTAGTGCTAATCAAATTAATTCAAATGAAATTACACAGTTCAAAAATGTTAAAAATGGCATTCCTGCTTTATGACGTATAACTGCCATGAACAACGCGTGAACCAAATATCAAGGATCGAATAGTTTATAATAAGTGCCTGATGAATGCATAATACATGAAATTCTGAGTAATGTTATAAACATAGAATATTGTAAAAAGACAAATATACAAACACACAATTACAAGAAAAAATACAAAATAATATAACGACAAACAAACGAAAAATAAAAACAGAAATAACGTCCAGAAACACAAATATACACAAGAACACAATTACTCAACCATGATCTAACAAAAGAAACCTTGCCGCGTAAGAAAAGATAGTCAAGGTAATAAAAGAGGTCAACCTAAACCAATCAACTAAAAAAACACAATTCATTGGACATCTAATCAATCCAATACATTAAAATCAATAAATAAAGCTTTAAAAAGATATCAAACACCTGTAGACTAAAATATAACAATAACGAAAATGTAAAAGAAAATCAACCAATCGCATAAGGGACCGCTCCCTGAAAATATCAAATTACACCAGGCTACTTATAAATACAAAACAGGGCCGGGACTCAAAAAAAAAAAAAAAACAAAAACAGCTCTAATAAGTGAAGACATCAAAACAGTGTCCTCACAAAACTGTCGGTATGAATCTGCTCAATTAATTTGATAAATATTTTGCACTAAAATTATTAACGCTCTATCTCTAGGCCGATATCAAACAGTTTACGATAAAAACCTGCTCGCCAAAATATCTTTTATCAGTAAAATTACTGAACAAACAACAATCTTGCCGCTAAATTTATTACAGCTCATATATATATATATATATATATATATATATATATATATATATATATAATTATTAAACAGTTTGTGGTCAGAGTCAAATTAGACTAGTATACATTTATATCAAAATTGCTCAATATATATTTAAAAAGTATTAACATGTAGAGCTTTTAAATATTAAGATCAAATGATTACGCTTTCCTGGTTTTAACCTTTCGGTTCAAGCGTTATATATTAGTTCACACCACTGACCTACATTTTGGTGAGTCTGTGGGATTGGTTAATTTCAAAAGTGCTAAGATAAAATTCGTAACTAGTTACTGCGCAAGCGGAGACTGGATTATCTTTGACCCGAGGCTCTAGTGTCCGAGTTCGGGTTCCCCACTAAAAAATGAACATGTATTACAATTCGCTTCAGTGGGTTTTCAGATTAAATAAAATAATAAATAACACAATGATCTAACTTTTGATGATTTTGTGAAATCAATTAAGACAAGCTTAAACATGCTGAGACAAGCTTTGTTCACAGTTACCTCGTAAGTAGGGACTTGGTAAACTAGTTGACTGAGCGTTAAAAAGACATACGTTGATGAGCACTATAAAGGATAAAATGTGAAAAGCTATGATTACTTTCGATTTAAAGGGAGAAGACACACTGAAAAATACAGATATTTGCTACTGAATATTTTTTTTTAATGACTTAACTGTGTTAAATTTCTATGACAGTGATTTAGTTAGTTATTTCCCTGGCACTTCCCACTTGTGTAATTCTCTTCGTACATCTTGCTTTCAAATACACTTCAAAAGTTTAAATGCGATTTCAATCGTAATTTTCTGTTTCTATAATAATGTTTTAATTTTCTCAGATTATTTTGCACTCAGTTTCTCCTTATCGCCTTGTTTGTGTTAAAATAGTTTTAAAAGGACAAAAGGAAAAATATTTAATCATGTATACAAATATAGCCCTGTCTTATATATATATGGATATTTATATAAGCACTTAATATATAAGTACTTATTTGTGCTTTTGTGTATATATTTTTGTTTATATATATATATATATATATATATATATATATTTGTTTGTTTGAACACTGTTTTTAATGGATACTCGTATTTGAGTGGATAGTCTGTTTTTTCTATAATTAAACTGTACATTTAATATATACCGGCGTGTGTTTGAAGGTGGATCAATAATTCCATTGCTTAAAAATAACGCTAAATTCGATCAATATTTATTCACTTTTCAACTTTTTCATCATTTTCTTCTTCGGAAATTGCAAATCAGAGTTATAAACCTTTCACATTTTGTAAGACAAACACTTCGACATCAGTAACTGACAGACGAGATATAATGTAGGAAAATTTTATTTTGTTTATTTTATCGACTCAAGTGTTTCTAATTATACTAAATAGAAAAACAACTTCTTTTGGGATGATGTACGGGACACCATTATTTCATCAACTTATTGATATGTAATAGCATTCAATATTAGCTGAATTTACATTTAAAGATCTAGTTAAATATATGGATAGTTTTAATG
Organism: Ascarosepion bandense; assembly: GCA_037127315.1. Classification (NCBI taxonomy): domain Eukaryota; kingdom Metazoa; phylum Mollusca; class Cephalopoda; order Sepiida; family Sepiidae; genus Ascarosepion; species Ascarosepion bandense. The sequence continues at coordinate 9,405,587 of JBBBDQ010000555.1, forward strand.
ACGGGTGGTGTTTCATTATAAATATAACTTCCTTCTATATATGTATGTATGTATGTATGTATGTATCTATCTATCTATCTATCTATCTATCTATCTAATAATCTATCGATTATAAGATTAAAATAATAAAGAACAAATAGGAAACGTATCTCAACATAACTTGTTTCACTATTATTAAAACTTCTTCAGAAATCGAGATAAATTTTTCTCTCGATCTCTGAAGATGCTTTAATGAAAGTGAAACATGTTAGATTGAGATATGTTTCCGATTTATTCATTTAATAATTTTCTTAGATTCCGATCGAGATAATCAACTCGTTATGCTCTCACACCCCGACTGCGCACTATGGAGGAAGGGTAGACTTTGAAAAAACAGTAGATACTCACGCATTTACGCATAGTTCATTCAGTAATGAATTTGAACACTCTCGGATACTGGTGTGTGTTTACATTGCATATAACACGCTAAAGTTCACATTACTCTGCGAAGACAGTTGCGAAGTTAGAGTGAAAAAGGAAAAGAACAAGATGCACGGGGTGATGGAGAAAGAATGAAGGAAGGCTTGGAGTCAAGTGGAATGACATTGTATCCTGGATGTCGTAGCTTTCAGGAAAACAAATATAGGGAATAATGCGAGCAAGGAAGCTGCTGGAGTAGAATTGTCGGTTGCATTTAGTAGATTTAAATCTAAAAGGTCCTTCCTGCCAGTCTGGTTGATCGAGTAATTCTTGTGGAGAAGGCATCAGTGACCTCAGCTCCACGGAGCAGAAGCCATGAAAATATTTGTACAAGAGACAGAGGGAAGTCATATCTCGCCAGTGAGAAAATGGCTGGAGTCGAGCTTCAAGGTCTGAACCGATCACTTTACAGATTCTCCTTTAGAGCCAGTCGAGAACTCTGTGATAAACAGCTGGGGCGCCCGACTAGATATGACAACAGTATTTAGCACGGTCGGATGGTTGACTTTTATATGTGTAAGATGAACACAGGCGGAAAAACTTTCTGGTCCGACACAATGACTCAATCTTCCTAGCGGTGGATTTAGCTATTGAGATGCTGAAAATTTTAACAGAGCAAGATAAATTTAGTTCGATGAAGTCTTAAAAGACGAAACGTCTCAGAATTCCTGAAAGTTTAGTTTAATAATTATATATATATATATATATATATATATATATATGTAACATAGTATATATATATATATATATATATATATATATATATATGTAACATAGTGGTGATCCACGTATACTGTCTTAATATGTATAGGAAAAACTACTAAAAAGTTGTAAGTTTAAAAATGTATTTTTTGACAGTATTTGTTTATTTCTATTATTATATTTGATATTTCAGACCGTGCTCGGTCCTTCATCAGAAACAAAATCTATATATAAAGAGAGTGAGGGATAAGTGATAGTTAAAAAAGACAAATTAACGCAGTTTTAGAGATTAAGGATTTTGCCGAACACTTTAATACCGGAGAAGGAAAGAAACAGAACTGTTGAGAAATAAAGAAGGAAAAAAGAAAGAAATTGAGAAAATGGAAAAATCTTGACATTAATAAAAGTAAAATATCACATTATTGACCAAAGCTAAATCAAGAATAAAGAGCAAAATTACAACATTTTCTGAAGGAAAAAAAGAACGAAGAAAAAGGAAGGAAAACGAAGGAGATAATAACCCATCTAATAATTAAGTTGAGGATTTGTTTCTGAGATCAACTTATTAATATTTCACTAATGCATGACATAATTTGTGTGGCACAAGATAATAATTGGGAATCAGCCCTGTAGAATTAATCATGTCTTATATGAGCTTCTGAAGCACTGTATTGAGATGTCATTCAGCTAAGTGCCATAAAAGATACATGCTTAGGCGATCATGTCTCGAAAGAGACATGGCTAACTGGACAAAAGATTTTCACGCAGTAGGTTATCATTACTTTCTGCAGTAGACTGATTGTTAACCAGGAATATAGGACCCACTCTATCTTGCTATTTAACCCATAATTAGATGGAGTAAATATGCATTAACACTTTTCCGAAGGATTTTTGAGCGAAAGTGAATGCAACGAATTGAACTGGAATTCGACTCTCCGAATTATCTTTTTTAGCCGATCTTGCCTGATCAACCAAGCACATCCTAATGTATAAAAATATACTTAAAAATTAACTAAATGTATCACATAACATAGCCTCCGGTGTTTTGGATTAAGTATATAGCCATAGCTGTATACTGAAACTATTCGAATAAATAACTTCAATATTAACACAACTAAAGGTTACACAAAACTATGTATTATATATAAAATAATATTGTTGTTTACAAACGTCTTTAATTAAAGCCAATTATACTCCAAACACAGGATTCTGTTTATTCCACTTGTAAGTCAAAAGTTGCAAGGCTTCTTTCCGTGAAGCATTAGTTTGTAGAGAGAGAACGACTGTCAGATTAGTGCGATATTAATTTCTTCCGGTCTGCTGTTAACATTTATATATCCTACATATCCTCATAATCTTCACTTCTTTTCAGCCTCTCATGACCACACAGACTCATTCAGGCTTACGGCCATATCACGGTGAAACAACGGTGCTCATAAATCACCGAAGTTAAACAGCATCGAATCCTGTCAGTAACTGGATACATGACCATTTGGGAATACCTGATTCTGTAAGCGTGGATTTTCGCGTGAGGTAACGGATGACGGCTTGCAATAAGAAGTTCCATTTCCGATCGTGTTCGTTAGGTTCGTTTATGTGTAAATATCCTTAGGAAGTTATGAAGAAACTCTTCTCCTGCCAGCTTACTATGATTTGTACATTAAATGCTTAGTCTCCTAAAAACATCTTACTATCTAAAAATAATTTCTCTTTTAAAATAAAGTTGATAAACTATAAAATAAACAAATCAGTCAATTAAAACAAGCTGAAACGGTAGCTAATTATGATGAGTAAGTTTTGATCCAATGTATTGGGTTAACATCTATATATAATATTCTGGGACTTGCGTTAGTCAGTTTGTCCTACCCTGTAAAATAATTATACAGTGACTGATCGACACACAAAAAGTGAGGGGGTACAAATTTAAAGTTAGTTTTACTAGAGTATTTCGTTTATACAATGGATTTTCTTTCATTTTAAGAAACATTAGGTTTTATTATTTAACATACTCTCACTATTTTAAAAATCATGATTAAAATAACAAGTACTTATTTAATAAAAATGCAATATTGTTTTGTGCAAATATTTTTTTAAGTTCTTTTTTTCTATCTACAAGAACGCGGTTACTAATTCACCTTGAGTTTATGTGAAGTATAAAAATATCACAAGGAAAAACGATTCAAAATTTTGGAATTTGACCACAGAAAGTAATATTTACGCAGGTCCAGTTTTATGTTGCATTCTCAAGAGTAAGAGATCCTGAGAAAATGAAAAACTCTTCTCAAAATATATTATTTAACATGTATCCCTATAAGATAAAATAAAATTAAAGTAATTATGAAACCACGAAGTAAGGTTTTTGTTGAAGCATTTATTAAATAAATCAGCTTTTACGAATTGATAGAACCGTAGAAATTGCAAATCTCGTATAAAAAAGTTAGTGATAACTTCAACAGTACTATATACTATGAGGATATTAACAACATGTTGCAAATTATTCTAGTTAATTTAAAAATCAACCTAAAAATTAGACATTATTTGGAAGATTAAATTGAAATATAATTTCAGACTTGACTTGAATTCACATCTTGGGAGTTTTTGTTCCTGGTTACCGACTTTAAAGTTTAAAATTTTACTCAATGTTTCTATAATAGCAGATGCGTTTTTGTAGATTTTGTTTGTTTTTTCTAGACAGTATTATTAGTTCTGTTTTTGGATATTTTCAGAGATATATTTTTCGCTGTTGATTTACTCAGGTTTTTATTCTGTGATATAAATATGTCTCTTTACAACACCAACGTTGGTCTGCAACATTTTCATCCACTGAAGCAAACAGTGAAATTCATAATAAAGACTTCGCTTAATGTTTCTAAATATATTGGCAAATTTGTATTCTGCCTATAGCAAATGGCACTAAATTTTAAAGGAGTTTTCTTGATTGCTATAAGTCATTTTTATGACAGGCTTGAATATCAGTATTTTAGTAATTGCTGGCAATAATTTGAATTTCTTTATAAACGTTTATATGTCTAGAGTTTCTAATTTGGAAAGTAAATGGCTAAGCCTGTAGACGGGAGGGTGTGTGGAATGTTTGCCAGAGGCAAAAACGCCTTCAACTTTGAATTTGACACGACTTTACAAAAACGATATTTTAAATAAGTAATGTTTTCGTTAATTGAAATTTGCAAATATGCTATCTTCTCGACCGCGTACATGGATTGAAATATCAAAATTATCTATCAATCACATACTTAATATTTTCTTTTTCGATTTCTCAGTAATTTAAGTTTATAAGTTTTTCTTTCATTGTTAGTCATTGAGCGTGTTTCTTTCATCAAAAATCATATATTTCCTTCCTTTTCTTATTAGTAATTTATCTTCATTCATTTCCCGTTATTTTTTTCTATTTTACTCACCATTCCTTTCCTTCTTTCTTTCCCAATGACTCATTACTTCGTCACACTTCTGTTTAATTTTCTTTCTTTTTTACTTTTTTCTTTTTTCTTACTTTCTTAATGCTTTAATATACAATTCCGTGTTCTGCATTTCTTCTTTCCTTCTTTCTTTAAACTTTCTTTAGTTTTTTCTTATATTTTTCTTTTTCATTTCTGTTTCCTTTTTTTCTTTATATTAATATCTTATTCTACCAGCAATTTTTATTTTATACTTTATTCTATCCATTCATTCTTTCTTTCGTTAATACTTTAATATTTCTCATTTTGTTATGTAAATCTTATTTTTCTTTCTTTCTTTCTTTCTTTCTTTCTTTCTTTCTTTCTTTCTTTCTCAATATTCCAGTATTTTATTGAGCATTTTCTAAACGGTTTTTCATTTTACTTTCTGTTTTCTTTTTCTTTATTTTTTTCTATCTTTCATTCACGAAACCATAAAGTGTTATTCATTGTCATGCCATTGATATTTCTACATTTATTTTTCCTCACTATTTTAATGTTTTATTTCTGTCTTATAATTCTTTTTCTTTATTTCTCAATATTGTAATATTTTCTCCTATCTATCTATCTATCTATCTATCTATCTATCTATCTATCTATCTATCTATCTATCTATCTCAGTCTGTTCATATCAATCAATCTAATTTTCATTTTTTATGTTATTGTTCTTTTTCTGCCATTCTTTCTTTTTTCTTTCTTGATATTTTATTCTCTATCGTGATTTTTTCCTTTTCACTCTCTCTGTCTATTTCTGTCTCATTATTCTTTGTTTTTCATTTCTTTTTACTTTATTTTTTCGTAAATATTTTATTCTGTCATGCAATTGTTATTTCATTCTTCATTCTTTCATTCTTATCTTCTCAATACTTTATTTTTGTACATTTATTGATGTAAATATGTTTTGTTCTTTCTTTCGTTCTTTCTTTCTTTTTTCTTTCTTTCTTTCTTTCAGTTTGTCCCAGTATTTCAATATTATATTATTTGTTTTGTAATTGTTTTTCTATCTCAATACTTCAACATTTTATCCCATCTATCTATCTATCTATCTATCTATCTATCTATCTATCTATCTATCTATCTATCTATCTATCTATCTATCTTGTTACTTTGATATATTACTATCTTTCTCAGTGTGTGTCTATATTAGTGTTTGATTAAATGCATGTTCCCATCCATGTTATATTAAGTCTATAACTGTTAACACATCACAATTCACAAATCACATTGCATCAAGCTTCATAGTTCTGTTATAATCAATAATCGCTCTTGAGATTTATATCTGACCCTATCAAGTGTTTGCATATAAGCTCACAAGTAAGGCCAATCACATCGTTGGAACCTCATTCCATCAGTTAAGTGCCATTTCGAGACATGTCTAACTGAGCAGAAGATTATCCCGCAGTAGATTGTCATTGATTTCTGCGGTAGACTGGTTACAAATCAAGGCTATAGAACCCAATCCATGATATTATTTAACCCATAACTGGAGGGAAGAGGGGAGTTAATACCTTTTCCAAGGGTATTTGTGCGTAGGTCAATGCAAGAAATTCAACTGGAAATCGAACTCGGCAGCCCGATTTGTCGTTACGAGTCAATAACCACTACATCACAACGCATATCGAACCTAATTGGAACGGCCAAAACCCATGTTTTTTCGCAGATTGTTTTGATGAATGCTTTGATTGCAGTTATATGTTTGCATCATATAAAGGTAATCAAAATCAGATGAGACGACAGCGACCAAAGGAACATTGGTTTAGATTTTATAACGCGTCATAATCACAGTGTCTTCTAGAGAATACGGAAAAATGCCTAATGCTGGCACTTGAACAACCCTAGGTAATAAATACTATAAATTCTAACATTTTATCTTAAAACATAAAAATAAATACCAAATTCAGCGCCGGCGTCAAGAACGCAATTTACTTTTCGAAAATGCGTCTGGAAATTCTGCCGTTCATCCATCAGGACAAAGGTTAGCATTTTCATGAGCCTATGCTAACCCCAGGGGAAGGTTATCTATGCGACAACAAAGTGAATTTTCACTATGGGGTCTTTTAAGTACTTTTATAAATTATACACCGTTAAAGGTAGTAATTAAACAAAATATCATGAACAATAAAAATAAAATATCTTTATATATTATTTACATTGTTTGGACTGTTGGCTTCATCTTTATGGTCATATTAATATTCACAACTCTTTATTTCTTGAGGACACATGGCGCAACATATAAAAGCTTTGGTTAAACTAGTGACTTGACCCAAAGAGTTGTTATTTCATTAGCTATATATTTATTTATATCTATATATTTATATCTGCAACAGATATAAATCATGGCATCTGCTCGGACGAACTTAAGTCACTGGTGCCTCCTCAGCAGGTGTTTACTCGTGCAACCAGACTGGCATCTGGGTCCCACCCACTCACAGTTAGGTTAGCCAAATGCAGACGACAATTCTACTTCTTCAGCTTCTTCTCTCGCATTTCCCGCCTGTGGAACTCGCTCCCATTCTTTTGCTTTCCTGATGGCTACAACCTCCAGAGATTTAAATGCAATGTCAATACTCATCTATTAACCACTGGACTCTAGCTCTCTCCCCACCCTGTATATCCTTCCTTTCTCCTCACCCTTGAAACTGTCAACATACCTACTTTCTCATCTTTCTATTGCTTCTTTCTAATTGGTTTTTACTCCTTTCTCTCCCTCCTAACTAATCTTCTTTCAGTTATGTAACCCCCCGCACATGAGTGGCATTGCTCGGGGTGAAATGATTAAAAAAAAATAAATAAATAAGTTAGATAGGGAATTAAAGGGAGACAACTAAGACATTCGGAAGTAGCTTGGCTCAAAAAACCAAAATAACATGCCCCAGTAATTGAAATAATCGGTTCGAAATTCTAATCACTTGAAGAAGACCAGATTGTACAACGGTCAATACATCGTGAATACACATATGGCAATAAAGTTAAGGAAAAAAGTCTAAGCAATTTAAATAATGTAAATACTACCTCATCTCAGAAATATAGACAAAAATGTACATATGTAAAGAATCTTCCGTTGTTAAACTAGGGTAAGAGAGACAATTAGGAAATTTAAGGCACAGTGGAGTAATGGCTAACGGCTAGGATTAAGATATCCAATGGAGTTAATTGCATTAATTTACGTGCTAATACCATTGGTCGAGGTATGAATCCATCTCTTCTCCTACCAGCTATGGATAAATAGTAGTGCAAACTAGGTCTATGGTTTATAGCATTGGTGGCAATGTCCTATACCGGTCTAGAAGAAGAGAAAATTTAAATGAAAAACCAGGCTCAACCGGAGGACAGAGATGTTTGCGTAGGGTTTAATACTCCCAACGGTGAAAAAGACAGTTACAGAAGCATCAACAAAACAATCCAAGAACGGTGATTGGTTGTCGATAGCCTATGTACCATGAGAAGCTGTTGGGCTAGGGACTAAGAGAGTGTCATTCCGTCCCAATAATTGTTTTCTTTGGCAACTGCCGAGCTAAGCCACGATATGTTAAAGATTAAAAGAATGCCTTTCTTTTTCCATTTTATTGATATTACTTTTACAGTTTTATGATTCCCAATCTCCACCTATTCAGCTATTAGCTGGACACGCTTGAGAGATTGAAAAAGTAGGAACTATGTTTAAACTTGCAGCTTAATTTCTCTTACACTATCATCGTTTTTGTAATCAGTTCAACGTTGGGCTTGTTCGTGCTAAGAATGAGGTTCTTTGAAAATATTTTAAAAAGTTTATGTAATTTATGATTATTTTTATTGTTTTACATTTAAATAAAATTTTATTTCATTTTTCATTTCCGTGTATTCCTCTTTTGGGTAGAAGGATAAATTGTGGAACTTGAATATCATTATGTTTCATGCATCTCTAACATAGACAAATATTCCACTCGGTTTTTTATAAAATTTTTAATGAGTAAATATATGGTGAATGCGAAATAAATATAACTCATTTTCTTCACCGTTCTCAAAATTACGAGCCTGTACGAAAATTAATTTAAACCAATAGAAAACAGGATTGGCTCCGGATTAAAGAAAAAACCAAGGCAACGTTCAGCCAGCTTACGTGAAAATTTACTTTCATCAATGAATAGGAAGCAGCTTACAAACTACGAAAAAGTAACGAGACGATGCCAAAACGATTTTAGATATAAATATGCAGAGAAAGTTGAATCAAGAGAAAAGAGATAGAAAGGTAGTCTCCCACGTGTCTGAATAATGCCGGTTTCAAATTACACGCTGATACATTATCAGCCTTTATTGAGAGCAGGGGAATTTCGAAGAACTTTATTCAATCTCTTAAGTTAAATATCTTAAAATATATCTTTTTTATTCATGTTGAATACAAGCGTATAACTTTTATGTGAGAAACGAACTCTCTCTATTTATTTTACGTATGTTGGAATATTACTTCGTGTCCATTGATTTAAAGGGAACATTTTCTCTTTTTGGAATATTAATTTGTGTCCGATGTTTAAGTATGAACATATTCTCTTCTTTACAATTCAATGAAACTACGAATCATTAATGTTTGATTACTTGCCTGAAACAAGCTACTAAAACTTCAAATGTGAAATTCGTAAATAAATTCCTTATCTTGTTTCGTTAAAAATAACACGCGTGTTTCCACCTCATCATCCCTAAATACTTAATAAAATGATAAAATTCAGTTCACATGCGGTCAGGATTATGTACATGTTGCTAAAACATCTCAATAAATTAAGAAAATATGCTGAGAACTCATTCTTATGCATATTGTTTATTCTCCAAAATTGTAATTGAACTTCAGTGTTCATTCTTAAAGTAGGAGCATGCTTGACACGGGAAAATACGGCAATAAAATATTTGATAACTACAATGACAGCCACAATAATTAAACTACTGTATAAGATAATAATGATCACCATTTTATCTCATGGTCGGCCACATCTGGATCGCAACCCCGAATAAACTCTTTATCACGATATTTAATAGCACCGAATAACAGGTTTATTCTCAGAATTTTATCCTTTATTAGTTGGTCGATGTATGTTCGGTCAATTTCTCATGAGCATAAATTTTAGCAGAAGCAGTATCCTGAGGTTTGGAGTTTTCTTTCAGCAACTGCAGGTGTTTGGGGCGGGTCATCGTCAAGTTTTATGATTATGACATGTTGTCGCCATTTGATATTTTCTGTTGCTCTAATCATTTTTTGTACATGTCCCATCTACTTTCTTGCTGATAGTAGCAAAACAAATCCTTGAAATTTATACTTACTCAACGCTGTCTCGGGACTTGTTCTAAAAATCTCAACTCTTCCCTTTTAATGTTGACTTACTCTTCTTTTTAAGTGCAGCGCATGCTCATGCTATTCTGATTTCAATGTCATAACTTGAGCTTATCCAGGACAGATTTCTCGAGGGTTAAATAGGAACATTATTACTTCTACTAAGATTAATAATTACAGAAATAATATTATTTTCAATTTGTCTTCTTTTATTTGGCAAGTCCTCAACTTAGGCAGATGTCTCGATTTATAATTGAATGAATCGATCCTTTTGAACGGGTGAAAATGAAGGCTGGGTGAAATTCAAGTAAAGGAAAACAAAAATTGTATAGAACCAAGTAAAAGAAGTCGATGGCAAAAAATTGAATAAGTAAAGGAAGGATTACTGAGAAGTAGATGGTATAAAAAGAATAAGAAAAGAAGGAGCAGAAGAAGAAACAATGAAGAAGAAAAAGAAAACGAAGAGAAAAAAAGGAAGAGAAGATAAAGAAGAAGACAATAAAGAATGAGGAGAGGAAGAAAGGATAAAAAGAAGAAAGCAGAAGAAATGAAGAAGAAAGAGGAGAAAAAGAAAAAGAAGAAGAAGAAGAAGAAGAAGAAGAAAGGAAGAAGAGAGAGGAGAAAAAAGTAGAAAAATGAGAAGAAAAAAGAGAATAAGGAAAAGATAAAGGATGATAAAATATAGACAACAAAAAAGAAAAAGGAGAAAACGGCTAAAAGGGAGGAGGAGGAGAAGGAAAAGAAGGAGAAGGAACAGAAGGAAAAAAGTAAAAGAAGAACAAGAAAGAGGATAAAGTAAAAGAGAGAAGAAAAAGGAGAAGAAGAAAGAGGAGAATTAGAAAATGTATAAGGAGATGGTGTAGAAGAAGATCATGATCCTTGTCCTCACGTGCAAAAATAGAGCAAAAAGCCTATGAAGGAAAAACATGGAATATAGAAAAAATGTTAAAAAGAAAATAAAGGATGGAAAGAAAGAAGAAGGAAAGTAACAAAGCGAGAAAAAAATGGAAAAATACAAAGAAAGAATGTTAAAAGACAAGGAAAACTATGACGAGTATTAAAAGGAATGAAAGAAGATGCGATGAAAGATGAAATTAAAAATATAAGAAGGAATATAGAAACGGTAAAAAGAAAGAATGGTAGTACAAAGAGGAAAAATGTAAAGAAAAACATGAAAGAACGAAATGTAAAAAGATAAAAGATGCAAAAAACAAAATGGAATATGAGAAAGAATATAGGAAGATAGAGAGGAAGCTTAAATTGAAAAGAAAAACAACACAGACAGTGTGAATAGTCCGGTAAATCTAAAAGCATTCTTTGCTGATAAAGACTAAAGTGAAAAGGTATAATCATTCTTTTGAGAAATGGGAATTTGTAGTCATAAATCAGATGTATCAAGCCAACAAAGCTGCGTATATAATTATGTCATACAGGATTATCTTGCCATCAACAGAAAAATGGCTGTGTAATTACATCTATTTTCGCTGTCATATCACTTATCACTAACCCGGATGTAAAAATAATATGGGTTGAAAATGAACTCATTCATAGAAAACAAGCCAAATATAATCAAAGTAAGTTAATCTTTATATTTGGAATCAACAATAATGTAGATATGTTTTTATCTGAAGACATTGAACAATACCACATTGATAAAGATCGCAAATATCTCCATCATCATACTGTTCAATAATCCTTCTCTTAATGTGAGACAGTAAAAACATCTCAAAGCCGTATTACGATGGGAAATAAAAAAATCCAGCTGTAGCTGACCACATTCAGAGGAAGAACCGGGATCACCGTTCCCTATGGGATGAAGAGAAAATAATATATATAGAACCCCAATGGAAATTACAAAAACTTAAGGAATCAGCGCATTGATAATTTCAAGGACAAATAGCACAATGGATAAAAGCATTGGTTAAATACAATGACTTAAACCAAAGTGCTGTGAGTTCAATACCTGGCTACAGAAGTGGTGAACAAATAACTTAGGGAGTTGAATTAAAGAGAGATAACTAAGACATTCGGAAATGGCATGGCTCGTTTGAACAATGTACCCCAATGATCGAAATAAATCGTTCGGTTCAAAATTCGAATCACCTGAAGAATGCTGAAGCGTACAACGATCGAAACGTCGTGAATATGAATATGCAATAAAGTTCATGACAACACTAATGAACAATGCAAATAATGTAATTTAGATGAAGAAGGGACCAACTGTGTATGAAAACACAATATATGGTTGTTAGCAAGAGAGACGACCCAGTGGTAAAAGCAAAAACGAAAACATAAATAATATTTCAGAGAACGAAAACATATACCACCGACATTCGAGTCAATTGTAATGAAAAATGGTGTTCTCCAAATGCTGAGCAAACTATTTAGGAACAGTAGAATTTAACTAGAAACAATGAAAAATGGTTAAAATAATTTATAATATTACTTCCTCACAGATAGAGAGGCGGCTCTATCGAAGCATACCGTAGGGGCGGAAGGATGCAGCAACGGTGGTTCTATAGAAGGACACAGTAGAGGCGGTTCTATAGAAGCATGCAGCGACAGTGTTTCTATAGAAGGATGCAATAGAGCTGTTCTTTAGAAGGATGCAGCAGAGGTGGTTCTGTTTAAGGATAGTGCAGAGGTGGTTCTATAGAAGTATGCAATAGAGGTGGTACTATAGAATAATTCAGCAGAGGCGAATTTATAGAAAGAGGTAGCAGACGTGGTTCTATTTAAGGATAGAGCAGAGGTGGTTTTATAGAAGTATGCAATAGAGGCGGTACTATAGAAGAATGCAGCAGAGGCGAATTTATAGAAGGATGCAGAGGTGGTTCTATAGAAGGATGCAACAGAGGTGGTTCTATTGAAGAATAGAGCAGAGGCGGTTCTATAAAAGGATGCGAAAAATACAACAGCGAGCAAATGAATAACGAGGAAGTTTTAAGGAAAATAGAACCCTTATACAGAGGATCAGAAAGAGGCAGTTGATTTTTGGGTGCGCTTAAAGATGAAAGTGAGTTTGTATACTTTGACACACACGGAACAGATAGACTGTCAGAGAGACAGACGAAAACATCAAGTAATATAACTAAATGGTTTTGTAAATCAATGACAGAACAAAACAGGATATGAATATCAAAAAGACAAACATTACTAAAAGCTATTAAAAACAGAACATTATAAGCATTTGCTTCACAAAAGGAATCAGCAAATTGAATAATAAACATATTAAACTGATAATCACATCGTATAATAATAAGAAATGACAGTAGGGATAAATTATACAACACTAACAAATGTGGGCCTACTTTCCTTACGAATTAGCATCCTTTATCCTGCTATTTGTAACTAGTCTTAAAAGAAACAACAGTTCACTAAAAGAAATTAAACATTTACCGCTACTCCGACACAGAATATCTTTGTAGATATTTCGATATTGATTAAGCATAGGTTATTAAAGAATATTGCCAAATTCTCAGATAATTCACGAGGAAGGACTTTTTCAGAACGATGGTCCTGGATATGACGATAAATTAAATCTGGCACAAAGGTTCCGATCAGGAAATGAGAGATTTTGAAGAAAACCGAATTACCTGCCAATTGCTGTTGTTTCCAGAAAATGCCATACTTCCCTCCATGGAGTTAAATCATCCAAATTTGTTAATTAGATAAACGTTTTTTCAAACGACTGCCACTCTAAAAGTCCTAATCCTGTCAAAATCTTTGATTCCGGACAGGAGGCATATACTTTAATAAAGTTTTCTATAATCTAGAACAATGCATACTCATTCTATTGTTGGAAACAAAACAGAGATATATACTCAAACACTAGCACATTTCCATTAGTCATCCGAATAAATATAGCAATATTAGTAAATATCAAAATATGTTCATATACGCCATAGCTGACAAAATTATGTACATACTAGATAAAAATATATATATACTTCTATAAATAGTTTTGTATTAAAATCATTCATTAATTGATTTCAAATGAGACAACTCGCTCATTTAATGCGCATTCAATTAATACATTTTCGATTATTGCGCTATTTTTTTATTCACCGAAATTCGATTAGTACTTGCACAATATTTATATTGTTCGGACTATTGTCCTTATTACTAGCATCTGAAGAAAGCCGGGGCGTACAAAGACCGAAATGTAGAAAAGGCAGTAAAGATGAGGACAATAGAACGAACAATGTAAATAGGATAAATACTGCCTCATTTCAGAAGTATAGACAAATGCATGCATTAGTGCGATAAAATAGTCTTGGGTTTAACCGTAGAAACTGAAAACTGATGTTTTTAGCTGCCGAGTAATTAAAAATGTTCTAAAATTTAAAAATGAGAAATGGTTAACTATTTTATTATTAAGTATTACGTTATCTAAGTAATTGCTGTATTGTTAAAAAATGGTGCTTATAAATAGATAAACCTTATACTATGAGCTGATAATAAAGATTGTATTTGAATATTTCACTGTATAAAATTATTTTGAATATTTAAAATTTTTAGATTAAAACAAATCTGATAATTTGTTCAAAATGAACGTTTCAATTAAATATAAAACCAAACATTTATTAAAAATTATCGAAATATAAAAGATTTTCTATGGAAATATTATGAATAAAATTTTCCGTTTAAAATACCAATGATTAGGTTATGTTTGTAAAATTTCCAAAAAAAGAAAATTTACATAACTTAAGATTCTTCTTTAAAAATTAAATGCATCTTTTAAAGATTTTGCTATTAATATTTACCTACATGCCCGTATAATACTATTACAAAGAAGGAATTAGAAAAATTGATAATGTTTATAAGCAGATCTTGATGGAGACAGAAGCCCAACAGTTTGCAATAGAATTGAAGGTGATATTTCTCAGTAGCGAGATTTATATGAAGGAAAAAAGATCACTGTGACAAACATAAATAGATAAGTCTTTCATTGAAATTCAGATTAATAAACATTGATTCATAGCCTTTTATTTTATTTTCTTATATGTGAATATATTATAATTAAAGAGAACTCAAATTAGAAATTTATTGTGGATGAGCTGAAATTTGAGCCGCAAATCACATAATTTCTAATGAGCTCAATTAATGCGTTTTCAATTCGTACGTATCTTTTAATGTACAGATTAGACGCATTAATCGATGTATTACTTTGCGTTTCGGCTAATAAAATAAAATATTTTAGCGAGAGAAGTTTTTCTCTCAAGAAGGTAATTGAAACTTACTTTTCTTTTATAGAACATTTCGATCTCTAGGCTGTACTTATCTCTATGATAATATAAATCATAATGCCTTTATGAAAATGAAAGCATTTAATCATATTATTTCACATTCCTTACTGTTACTTGTCTTGTTAAATCTCGCTAGGAGACCTTATATTTAAGTTGTAGTCTAAAGTAAACAAAAATATCTGAAATATTAACTAAACTGTTAAGCCGTTTCTCGTTTTCATTTCTTAATAGTAATATGGCATGGAAAATTACACTATTAATTCTGTGTGAACAATCAAAGCACCCGATTTTCAAACGATATTGAACAGAGAGCAGAATTCAAAATATTTATGACAGAATCTTTTGGAAACATGAGATGATGTTAATATTAACTTTAATTTTTATTATATCAGACAGAATAATTTAAAAAAAAACAATATTTGTTCATGTTTTTAACATGTGCCGTTCCAGGAATTAATTTGTTGCCCATCTATACACTATTTTCACAGAAGCCAGATCAGACTAAATATGGAGTAATTCTGTGCATTTTGAGTTAAGCTAAAGTTGCTTAATTCCACATTTAAGCCAAACGAGTATTTAAAAAGCATCAATTTAATGGTCTATTATCACATTCAAATCCCAACAAGACTTATGCTAATTTTCATGCCAAATGGTCCTTCGGTATATATATATATATATATATATATATATATATAGGAGTGTACTCCTTCAATAAAAAATGACGGCTAAAGGTTTGAGAGAATTATTAGCTGTTTTCTCCCAGGTTATCCCTACTGAAAGTAAAGGATATAAACCTAACCCTCAATCAATTAAATGCTATACGTGATACACCCTTCGGCGATCATATCTCGAAAGTGACATGATTGACTGCGCAGAAGATTATCTCGCAATAGGTTGTCATTACTTTCTGCGGTAGACTGGTTGCCATCGAAGGTTTTAGATCCCAATCTGTCCTGTTATTTAACCTATAACTGAATGGAAAAGACGCATTTGTATCTTTCTCAAGGTTATTTTTGCGTAAGTGAATGCAAGGAATTCAACTGGAATTTGAACTCGGCTCCTTGATTTCTCGTTCTGAGCCAATATCCACTGCACCACAACGCACTAACCTTGCTGTGCCAAAAGTATTAAAAAATGTTTGAAGGTTATTGATTGTTTGAAGTGATTAAAAACATCCACTATCTCACTAAGTCAATTCTGTTTTCCCTTGACTATGAAATGTTTATCGAATAATTAAATAACATATAAGTAAATGTTCTTCAATCAATTCATTTGAATACATATTAATATTTCCACTGCAGGCATAAAAACATCAATACGTAATATCAAATATGGATGGAATAACCAGATTGTGTTACAAAGAAATGAAATCATTGCTCATCGAATAAGTGAATGACCCAAGCTAGACTAGAAATTAGAAGAAATATTCACGACTGGGACGAAAGGGTGATTCCCTGAAATCGGTATAAAAATCCAACAAAGAACTGACTATATAAATGTATGCAAAAGCAAGGAAACAGGTCGATAGAATGTAGCACTCACACGATATACCTACTAATCTTAGTTAAAATTCTTCTATCAGCTTGTCCCGTTCAAGGTATTGATGATGAAGGTTCTTCACAGGTTTCTTTCCTTTGTAGCTATTAGAACATTTTTTCTGTTTTCTCTCTTAAAACGTGTTGTATCATTCATTTACACAAGCTTTCTTGATAGGTCATATATCGTTTTCTCCTATTTCTGTTGTCTTCAATCGGACAGATAAAGCATAAATATTCCAAGCCTTACGTATCAGTAATATCCATCTCTTTTACTTTCTTCCCCAGAGGTCTTCGTGAATTTAATATTTGCCTTCTTAACAGATTCCCCGTACAGCTTATAAATATGATTGGCTAATTTTTTTTCTTCCATGTGCTCTGTTCCTCCATGACTTTGGCGATCATGATATTCTTTAATTCCTCATCCGTTGTAGCTTTTAATACATTTTTTATTTGTGTTATCTCTCCTAATACTTCTTCCACTATCCATTTACAAAAACTCTTTGATTTTTTGTCTATATGCCATGTATTTTTTCGTTTACATGCCATTTTTTCGTCTATATGCTATGTTTTTCAGGACGTTGGCGATCATGGCTTTCTTTAATTTTCTCACCTTTGTCGTTTTTAATACATTTAGTTTTTTGTTATCTCTCCTAAACTTCATGCCGCCCCTCATTTATTCAAGCTCATTCTTTTTCTTCTATCTCCTTTATTTTTTCAGGACGTTGATGATCATGGCACTTTATAATTTCCTGACTTTTGTAGCTCTTAATACATTTTGTCCTTTTGTTATCTCTTCTAGACCAATGTTCTGCCATCCATTTATACAAGCTGGCCCGTCTGTTTATGTATTCCTTTTCCTCTGTCCTGTGATTATCAAATTTCCCCAGATCTATTTTTCAGAAATATCTATTTCATTTGCCATTTTCCCATGCGCCTTCGTAGAATTCTCTTTACTCTCTTGGAGAATTCAATCACTCGCATGTTGCGAACCAAACGGTTTCTCCCGTAGAATTCGATTTGGTGAGATTTGCTCCAATTGAGTCATTTACCAAACATTAAAAACATTTTCAATGCAACGAATTGTTTGAGATGCCATATTTAATTAAACTTTAAGCTATAAAACAAATGAAGATTAAGAAGGCTTATGCAAAATTAGAAAATAACTTTGTACCAATTATAATGTTTCAATTTATATCTAAATAATTGGCAATCTTTTTATGTTTAAATATTCCGTTAATATTTGTACATTGTTTTCATTCATTACGTCAATTCAATTACCACATGCTAAAATAATGGTCAATGTAGCATATGAAATAGATTTCCATTCAATATGATGTATAAAAACATCACAACTATTTCATACTACATAATGTTTGCAATTTATTTAAATAAAGTCAATATATCTACAGCGTAATTTATTAAAAGGGTTGTGTGAACGGATAGCTAACAAGGACGATGAAGTGTGATAAAAAAATTGCTTCGAACAAGAAAAGGTAGGAACTTATGGGTAACTATATACGCCAATTTCTTGGAGTACTTAACGTATGAAAATAGAAATTTCTATGTAAGACCTGTATATCAGTTAAGTACCATAAATTGATATAAGCTTGGGTGATCATGTCTCAAAAGACAACATAACTGACTGGATATAAGATATCCGAAAGTAGGTTGCCATTACATTCTCCGGCAGACTGGTTGCAAATTAAGGCTATAGAATCCAATCTGCCCTGATATTTAACCCATAACTGAGGAGAGAATAAAAGTCTAACCTTTCCTAAAGAATTTATGCGTAAGTGAATGCGACGAATTCAAGTTGCATTTGCACTCGGCTCACCGATTTCTTCCGCTTCGTACTTAACGTATGACATCAGACATTAAATACATTTAGTATTATCAAACAGGTTTCTGGTACATAAAAAAGAGATTCTGTGTAAAACCTTTATATATGCACGAACAAACGATTTCTTGCAGTTTATTCTTATTAACCTTTTAAAAATTACTATTTTAAAAAAGGTGTGTGTGAAAGCGGTTGCATTACTTTAGCCACTAAGTCTGCAGAAAACATTGGATTTTTCATTTTAACGTTAATTAATTTTCACATTGAAAATCTCTGATTCACATTCACCTCAGTGTCATTTTCTATCAGTGTTTCTTATAACTAAGAGCATTTAAGTTCACGAAAGGTTTTATTGAAGTGACAAGTTCAAAAAGAAAATTATTAATATCAAATTTAGCAATCGCTGATATCAAATATAAGATTGATTACAAAATCTAAGTAGACTAAATATCAGCCTCATATCTCAAACGTGGACAAAATCCAAATGTTTTTATAAATAAAAGTTTCATATAGAAAAATAATCAAATTTAATGCTGAAGAGTAAAGGTATTTTTTAAATTCGCATTTTAATGTTAAATTGAGACGACGAAACCAGTAGCATCATCATCATCATCAACAACAACAACAACAACAACAATAATAATAATAATAATAATAATAATAAAAACCAAAAGGAGAAAACTTGTCTATTAATTGATATGGCTTGTCCAGCGGATTGTAACATAGCAATAAAGGAATTTGAAAAACTGTCAAAATATAAAGACCTGGAAATTGAAATAGAAAAAATGTGGAAATTGAAAACAAGAGTTGTGCCAGTGATAGTAGGTGCACTTGGAATGATAAAAACCGGAACAAAACAACACATTGAAAGAATCCCTGGAAACCCCAGCTTAAGAGATATACAAAAAATTGTCTTATTAAGTACAGGCCACACACTAAGGAAAACTTTATCTATGTAATGCTGGAGATGATAGGGAAGATAGAAAAACATGAAATGGAGCCATAACAACACGCCACTACCTGCCTTAGGTCTCCCCGCAGACTTGGTTGGTAGTGAGACCAAAGCAGAAATCGAAATATGATGAAAAATGACATAATAATAATAATAAAGAAGCTGAAAGTGAAGATTTTTTTCTTGTGCAGAGGACCAATGTTTACTAATTAGAAATTACTAAGCACACCTCAGATTGAATGAAAAATGTTCTGATAGACACATTAAAAATATTCCTGACAGGAAATACAAAAGATTGTACTTACAACATTACGAAGAGCATTATGTATGTTACATGTGTGTGGTCTTAAGATTAACTTTTACAAAATTGATCTGCAGAAAATATCATAAAGCCATTTCAGACTTTAGGTCTCTGGTTATAACCTCGAAGGAAATATGTAGGCATTAGAAATCAAAGGAAATAATAATAATTTCTAATGTATACACTCCAATGTCAAATTGAGACTAACACAATAGTTTATACACTTATTTCATGATCACAAATCTATGCTTCATTTATGCTTACATAATTATGAATAATCACTTCAAACAAATATATGATCCAACACTCTGCAGGCACACCTCTATTCTCTCAGGTGAGTATATGTTATTTTAATATATGATACCAAGTGAATTACCTTTACACTAAAACTTATTAATTAATCTCTTATGCTGGAAATCTGTCTACTTTTGTGATAAGAGGCTGGGATTTTATTGCGCTGGGTTATTATCGACTGGATTTTTGTCATGACTTCCTGCTAAATCATTTCACAAATGATTGAAAACTACCAGTGGGAAGTAGCAACCACAAAACTGCCAACACAGTACACTCACAATGAAGTGATGTTGCCAACGACCACACATCACAGAAAATTGTGGAAGCACCAATACTGTGGTCTGAGAAGATGAGGAAAGCCGGAAACCATTTCTTAAACAGGCAGCAAAGGATGAGTTTCTACTCTTGTTCAACAGAATTGGGAGGAGTATGATCCGGGCGATAGAATTTTAGAAAAAGAGAGGAGAAAGAAAAAATTAAAATTATCACAGCCCACAATTGGAATGACCAGAAAAGTGAAAATGATGAGCATTTTGACGGAAAGGTTTGCTTATTTGGTAAAAGTCAAACCTAGCAGTGTGATGAAACAGTTTTAACTACCCTGTATATGATATACTGGCTGGAGAGGTTGGTAGTGGAGTCATTCATCTAGGATAGGAAATGGCAGATATATATATAGAAAAAAAAGAACGGAATTTAGTCCCTAAAATTTGGTAATAGCCTCGTTTTTCTTCCTCCTTCTTATTTATAATTTACTTTCCGTTGTATAATTTTCGATCTTTACTGTAAAAATGTATTTGATTTCATTTTAGTGGGCTGGTTCCAAAACATTGTATACCACAATTTGTTCAGAACAGTATATTTGTAAAATGGGTCCAGGTAACTGAACAAATACGCGAACATGACTGTCAAAATACACAGGTGACATGACCGTCCACATTATAAAGAATTTCTCACATTAAATTAGAAATAAATCTCATTTTATATTATTCGAGTAATTTGAGTAATAAAAGAAAATTATTATTTAAAGCCTGTTCATTCATTTGCAAAAATGGTTAATTGTAATTTATGTTTATTTTTATTTTAAAAAGTGATCTTTGAAATCTGATTCAAAATAACACAAATGTAGCCGTCCCTTAATTTACATTATAATTAAAATCATTAAATCAACATAAATTACTTGATACTTTTTTCTTTGCTGACAAAAGAATTACTGGCAATTGATAAAATAAACTTTAAAATAGGCAATTCCTTCTCTTGTAGAGGAAAGACGGCTTAAACCTAATAAAAATGGTATCGATAATTCTCATATGGTCATCAAAATGAACCTTACTGATTATGGTAAACAATTTTCTGGAAAAAACGGAGACACATCCTATTATTGTGCCTATATTTTTTCATCGAGTATCTCAGAAGTGCGGGTATTGATAAGCGTTAGCTTCTTTATGTTTTTGTCATTCCTTTTCCGTTGTTATATTTTTGATCTAGCAATTTTTACAATAGTATAAATAGAATTCTTTGGAAGAATTGAGTTTGTAGATCAGGTTTCATTGACGTATATTTTCAAATATTGTTAGATGTATTGTTGGCATATAATTGTTTTTAACTTAAAAAATATATTGCTAGTAATATTTTTTCCATAAAAAACTCCTGCTGATAACATATTTTTCTTTTTACAAAAATATAAACAGTCAAATGTAATATATTATATATATATATATATATATATATATATATATATATATATATATATACTTTGAAAATGCTTGATTGAGTGCCTTTTTTTCTTAAATGTTGAAGCTAATAAATTCTAAAAATTATTTTTTCTTTAGATATAAACTGCGTGTTGAATATTTTCCTTAAAATATTTTTTCAAATGACAATTTTTTTTTTCTTGAGAGATGTATTTCAGTAAAACACTCTTACTGTCAGCTTATTTTCACCATCACGACGACAATAACATTCTTATATTAGTAAATTTACACTATATTTATAATTTTTATATCAAAACAATAAATACAATAACATCAACAGAGCGATACAGACTACTTTCTGTCGTGTCCTCTCCTTACTACGCAAATATGGCTGATACTTATGCCAAATATTATGAAACAAATTTCTTATCAATGCGCGTGCGTACTTTTCAAACTGCTGAATAATGTCGGCGTTTGTTTGAAGCATGTGTAGTTGAAAGCGTGGTCCTAATTTTTAAAATTAAATTCTAGAAAATTGCGTAAGGTTTCGTTGATTTCAGATTTCCGTTTTTACTTCTCCATCTCACTTCTTCACTTCCTCTTGACCCACCCGCATCGTTTTCCAGTAATGGCGGAAACGACATTCTATGATTTAATACTTTTCTTTGACATGATGTTGTTAGGACGGAAGTAAAGTTGGAGGTTTTCTGTCCTTTTAAATGTTTGAATTAGGCGATATCAAAATAAAACAGAGAAAAATACATAAGATAACCGAAGACAATATTTATATCTTTATTTTTTAAAGTTAAATTCTGTTTAACGTTTGCTTGTAGTCGTTTTCTTCTATTAGTTTCATTGCCATCGAATAACCCTTGAAGAATACTTACTTTCTCAAAGACACTACTTACGGATGTATAACGTTGAAACATTGGTTCCCGTTATATTAACAGTATAACTAGGAACATATTCACACTTTAGCAAATGTTTACGCATATGACACATATTGTTGCACCTCCTAATCTCTGTAATATCAGAATCAAATAGCTAATCTTGCTACAGAACATACTCTAACAGACCAATGGGTGAAGAAAAATAAGGCTAATAATGTTTCATTATCACAGAACAAAACTCTGAGTTTTCTCTTATCATTTTGAATGGTTATTCTCTCAAAGAGACTTCTTGGCGTCATCACTTATTGGGACACCGTAGACCTCCTTGATTACATATATGGGAAACATTGGTAAAGACACTAGAAAATGGTTAGTTCCTTATACTGCTCTGGAGAGTAAATTATCACTCCTGCTTTGCTGGATCTTTACACGATCCAAATTAGACAAAATTCTGCACTTTTCATTAATTCACCCCAAGCAACGTAATAATATCACTAAAACGCTAATGGTTACTTAGAGTGGATAAAATTGAGAAGACTTTGAAAGGCGGAAAGAGCAATAAGAGAAAATCAGTATATTCTTGCATCTCCTAATTTATAGATGATCAGAACAAAATAATTAATCTCATCTCTGACCATGATATAACAGGTTAACGGGAAAGAAAAAATAATTAAAAAGTCACACCAATGATTTTTCATTATCAGAGAACATTGCTCAGGAAAAACAGACGATAGTAATTGAAGTTGAATTCCATTTTTCAAAATAATATATGTGGTCTTTCAATCCAACACAATGCATAAATTCATGCAGCCGAAATATCAGGGAGAAGCCCTAATTAGAACAGTTTTCAAGCAGATTTATAGAAAAGACGGAATCACCTTGGTGAAGTTCCAAATGTTTACGTGGTAATGTTGGTAATAGATTATTTTCAAACCATACAGGTCTTTTCCCAGACTAAAAACATGGCAAACGTAGCGTTATTCTATAAATGTACAAATGAGTATCATTTATTAGTTAAACTCGTTCAGAACTAAACTAACACAACCATACCGGACAGACTTGGAGAATGTTTTTTTTAGTTTCTTTTCTCTTTTTTTTACGGCATATCTATCTCAATGTGTTATTTAATGCCAAAAATATTTTTACAATAGTATAAATAGAATATTAATTCTTTGGAAGAATTGAGTTTGTAGATCAGGTTTCATTGACGTATATTTTCAAATATTGTTAGATGTATTGCTGGCATATAATTGTTTTTAACTTAAAAAAATATGTTGCTAGTAATATTTTTTCCTTAAAAAACTCCTGCTGATAACATATTTTTCTTTTTACAAAAATATAAACAGTCAAATGTAACCGTCTCTTCTACTCCCGCCTGTGGAACGCCCATCCGTATACTTGCTTACCTGATAGATACGATATTCAAAAGTTTAAATTCAAAGTCAATTGTCAAACTTTCTCGTATTTTTTCCTTGACATCCCCTGTATTTTATTATTTTTTTTCTTTTCACTGTATCCTCTTTACGCCCCAGTAGGGGTCTTGCCTTGCATGGGCTTAAAAGATTACATATATATATATATATATATATATATAAACAAAATCTTCACTCGTAAACACAATCTTACTATCCAAAATATCTTTTGGATGTAATTAACTGAAAATGATTGATAAACGTTTAAATTATCAAATCAATGATTAAAAACAAATAGATCATAGAAAATAGAGACAATCATATTCACCACTTATGTCCTGCAGTTGAAATTTTATACTTTATTTGTTAGATCTTTTCAGAGCCTTTTTGTTTTCATTAAATTCATTCAATGAATATAATTTTGGATTTTGATGAAACACATCATTGTATAGACATTTATAGATTATCTATGTGAGCATATATTTGTTGATAATATTATTGAAGAAACAAACAGACATTTGGCTATATAGTGTTTTCTATCTTAAGAAAGCTAATTACGTGCATGGATATATCGGCAATCCCAGTTTCAAATTCTTTAGTTCACTTCCTTGGTAAAGCACGAATCCAACTTTCTCCCACCCCTTACGGTTTTACCCTAAAAGTTTTTTTTTCATTTCATCCAAATCAAGGCGCAAATGTCACTAGTACGTCGGAGTTTTCCGTGAGCGAAAGTGAGAGAAAATATGAGTATAGAAAAAATTGAAGAAAATGACAACAAATGAATTGGATTCAAAAATATAGAATATGGCGATTGACGTTGCATTTAAATTTTGGAAGAGTGTAGTTATCTTGAAACAAGGAAACAGAAAGGAGTCCCACAGGTTGGAAGTGTGAGAAAAGAAAATGTTCGTGTAAAATGGTGGTTGCATTTAGAAAATGGGTTTGACCTAGATGCCAATCTAGTAACATGATTAAATTCATGTTAGTCTGTTTACCAGGAGAAAAAGTTCGTCACAGCATTTGCCATGAAAATATTTGTCGAAAAGGAAGTAGGGAAGCCATGTTTCGTCTGTGAGAAAAAACTGAAATCCAGATACCAAGTCACGATCGATTACATTATAGACCGCTCTTTGAATTTTCTCAAGAAACTCGAGATGGATGACCGACACACCAGGGTTATATATGAAGAGTAGCCTAGAAATCGATATCTTACAGAAAAGCGTAATACCTGAGATATGCATGTAGTGTTATAATAAACTGACAATCACCAAGTTAAGAAAGTGACACATGGTTAGAAGTAGAATGGTATCGGCGAGTTGGATTATTATTCCAGTCTAGTCTATTGGATTCAGTCGCTTTGGGAAATGCAGATATGAACTTCCCTAACCCCAGCTTTAGATTAAATAGCAGATTTAGACTTGTTTCTATAGATTTAACTGAACCCTAAACGGTCGAGCAGTAGTAGGAAATCCCTCTACTGTATTTTATAAGAAGACATAACAAATTAAAAATATGGAAAACAGATCTGGAAAGAACCATAAACAATTTATGTCCTAAAAAGTTATGGTATAAAAAAATCGATATATTTTTCTGTAGAAACTTGAACATATTGACAGCAAGCCTCAAGACGCGGTTAATGCCAGGTTTTATTGTGACGCCGACTAGACGTTATCTTGTAAGACAAAAAGATATTTCGTTCCGACAACGAGTAATCTCTTGTTTGGCTTTTTCTGATGCGTTTTCATTTGCGGGCGATAACAAAATTTTGTTCGCAATGATACTGTTAGTGCAAAAACGATGTTGTGACTTCAGTTGAAGCAATAAATCAACTCATAACTGTTTCTGTTTTCTTACTTGTATTGCTGATGTTGGCTATTATAGAGTTGGCGTTAGAATTCAGACTTCGTAATTAACCTCTGACAGTCAACGTGTTAAAAATAATGAAGTGAAAAAAATCGTTAATCTCTGAGCGGGTAATACAACGGTTTACTGCAAGTAGAGGGGAATCATTGAGACGAGTTCAATTTCTAGCGAGCCTTTTGGAAATGTGCTTAAGATCAAATCTCATCAAAGTCAGAGACTGATCAGTTATATAAATTTTTGTAGATTATAAAAGTGGAAGGTAAGCCGAATGGCCAGGCAAAATTCTGCGAGGGGGCGTAGCCCGTTCTGTCCTCTGTAGAATAATCACTGATAAACATACTTTCAAAGACATTTTGATTAACTCACAAAGCCATAACAAGACATCTTTAGAAAATAAAAGAACAACTAGCTCAAATTCTTGCCTCTTTAATTTCAACAATAAATACCCGGAATCGAAATTTACCGTAATACAAATGTTTGCGTTCCCAGGTTTATTCATCTCATCTTCACACGCATGCTGTCTAAAAGCCTCAGATAAGACCAAACAACACTCATTAACGGATTCCCTAATTATATTTTCGATAAAAATATAATTACTCCAAATAAAATTAAACAGCATGTTAATCTGCTCAATAAACATTTTTTTAATCATTTCACCCCTGGCAAGGCGTAAATGCCATTGATGTGCGGGTGGGGGCGACATAACTGAAAGAAAACTAATTAGAGGAGAGAGAAGAAGATTACAAACCAATTAAAAAGAAGCAATAGAAAGATGAAAATGCAGGTGTGATGACAGTTGCAAGTGGGGAGAGAACGGGAAGGATATAGGGGGTGGGTGAAGGACTAGAGTCAAGTGGTTAGTAGAGGAGTATTGACATTGCATTTAAATTTCTGGAGGTTGTAGCCGTCAGGAAAGCAAGAATATGGGAGCGAGTTCCACAGGCGTGAAGTGCGAGAGAAGAAGCTGCAGGAGTAGAATTGTCGTCTGCATTTGGCTAACCTAAATGTGAATGGGTGGGACCCAGTTGCCATTCTGGTTGCATGAGTAAACACCTGTTGAGGAGGTACCAGTGACTTAAGTTCGTTTGAGCAGATGCCATGAAAGTACTTATAGAACAGACAAAGGGAGGCCACATTTCGTCGGTGGGGAAGTGGCTGTAGTTGAGCCGCCAAGTCAGCACCTATCATGTTACTAACTCTCCTTTGGAGCCTGTCGAGAACACTGAGGTGAGGGCAGGGGCGCCTGACCATAAATGGCAGCAGTACTCCATGCAGGGTCGAATGGTAGACTTGTATATATGCAGGATGGATTCAGGCGAAAAGAACGTCCTGGATCGGCACAGTGACCCAACCTTCTTAGCAGTGGATTTAGCTATGGATTCGATGTAGCGGTTCCATTTGCGGTCAGAAGAGAGGGTAAGGCCGAGGAGGCGCAGTGTATTGCACAGATCAGAAGAGAGGGTAAGGCCGAGGAGGCGCAGTGAGATCAAAAGAGAGAGTAAGGCCGAGGAGGCGCAGTGAGATTAATGCAATTAATTTATTTTATCATTACACCTGTACATTAATTATAAACAAGACGAGTTATTATTTCCGTCAAACTAAATAATTGCTTCCTATAGACAATTAAAATTATCGAATCTTATCGTCTTTAATAACATCGGACCCACAAAATTTTCACGTAACTGCGATAAGATCTCATCATAACATATCATTACTTTTCACCAATATAATATTTTTAATAGTAGACAATAATATTTGCACATTATGGAAACAATGAACTGAAATTAAAATGAAAGCAGTGATGATTTATGTCCTACAAAGTACAGAAAGTTAAGGGATTAGTAAAATCCATATAATTCAAGTACATCGGTGTATGGAACAGTAATAAATTTAGTACAGAAAAAAAGTAAATTAAAAGTTAATGTGTGTGTGTAACATTTCTGATAGACACTATTGACCTTCGTTGGACTATTATCCTCATTTTTTCTGCTATGTTTACCAAGTTTCGGCCGTTGTACGCTACGGCCTTCTTCGGCTGCTAGTAATTTCGAACCGAAACCTTTATTCGAAATTCCTAGCAATTGAATAATGCGAGTTACTCATGACTTTCAAAACAGGTGTGACTATGCAGAAGATTTTTCAGCAGTAAGTTACCTTTTACTTCTACGGCAGACTAGTTGACAAAAAATGAATTGCGACAATTTACTCATCGCATTCTACAATTACGTTGAAATTAAGTCTTTATAATCGAGATATCACTACATCCGAAACATTGCATCTAATTGTGATTTTCTACGCGTAGCTTAGATGTAGTCCAAGACGAACTTTATGGGACACTGATTGATGATGGGACTCAATATTCAGCCGCAAATTGTTTTATCGAGATAAGCGTGCTAACCGTTACTACACACCCAAGTACCTACATTGTATTTAGTAGATGTGTTAAAATACTATTCTTGTCGTTGTCCTTAAATAAAAGAAGATATATACATGCAGAGACACACACACACACACAGACACATATATATGGAGAGAGAGAGAGAGAGAGAGAGAGAGAGAGGTGGGGAGAGATATATTTCGTTTGTACACGTGTTATTACATGACCTAGGTTTCTACCATGTGGTGTCTTCAGGTGATTTACAATAACTGATTTTTTTAAGAACCCTCACGTAACGGGGATTTTTGAACGCCCAATTTTCAAAATTAGAAGAAATTATAACATTTTCATCTTTGGTTGTATTAACCTATAGATATTTTATGGTATGGCTAAACTTAGTCATAATTCCGTTCTTTCATTCAGTAATTCACTTTTGTTTGGGAATAACAAAATACCTAACTTTTCTTCCTGGCACAGTCTATATATTTTTCCCCCGTTGTAAGGCTTGGCTGTTTTCATTATACTCCACGTTATGTCTAGGTCTTTTCCATATAATTAATAACAATTTCCACCCGTGGCTATATATATATATATATATATATATATATATATATATATATAGTCATCCGCAGACAGATCTGTTTCGCTCTATCA
Source organism: Ascarosepion bandense (assembly GCA_037127315.1). Lineage (NCBI taxonomy): Eukaryota > Metazoa > Mollusca > Cephalopoda > Sepiida > Sepiidae > Ascarosepion > Ascarosepion bandense. The sequence goes on from JBBBDQ010000555.1 coordinate 9,434,560, forward strand.
CAGCTCATTTAGATAGCCGATTGCCTTTTACTTCGGATTGAAACCCGACCAAATTGGTGTCAGTCGGTGATTCTACCTCTGAGCTACGAGCGCTCGGTAGAAATATGCAAACTTATTGTGATAAAAATCTCAACACATGAGTAAACGATTATAAATCCAGAATTTTGTTCAGACCGTTGAAAGAAATTCTTCACTGTGCAAATACAGGACAAGATTCATATACTGAAATTTATACACCGGAATTTACATGAAAAAGAAAATGACTATATATATAAACAAGCGTGTATGTATTTAAGAACAAGGATATGAAAACAAGAAACATAAATTCTGGCTAATGCGAAAATATGTTGAAACACCATTTCCTTTTTTTCAACAATGTTAAGATAAGTCGAGCCTGCTAACTACCCTGATGTGAGAATACAGGTGCAGTAAGCTGTTATGTGGGGTTGGGGTATTAGATGATGGTCCGGAATGCTTAATCGGACACCCGAGTTTAAATTAACAGTGAGTTCTTCATATTTCCTGACACGCAAAACGAAACTTATTCTTCCTCAGGTATTGGTTATTTAGTAAGGCTTGTATTACTAAATTATTAATATCTACCCCCAAACACCTAGAATGTTTTACATTCTAAAATTATTTTCTGAATTTGTTTACCTTGCTAAATTACTAAATCATAGAAAACGAATTAATAAAAAAGCACATAAATTTATATATATATATATATATATATATATATATAAATGTAGGTATATATGCACCTATGTGTTTATATACTAAAAATAACGTTTGTATAAAATATATAATGTTTAAATTAGAATATTGCGCAAGAAAAGATATATCCGAATCGTATATATGGACATTTATTCCATCTAATATATTATATATTATACCTATGTTTATATTATATATATAAACATACAAAAATACTTGTGCACATTTAAATAATTATGCAAAATTATGTATGTCTATATATAAATATAGATAAATTTATTAATTGCATTTTGTGTGTATTGAAAATTGATATACTAGAAAGTATCTAACGGAAAACAATAAATTCTTGATTTAGTATAGGATGAAAAATAACTAACATGAAAATTTAACTTTTTCAGTTTGAACCCCGCAACAAACTTTTATTTTAATTATTTTACCACGGGAATGGCGGGATCACAACTAATGCACAGGGGAAAAGAAATTAGGGTTCAGCCCAGAATGAAATTGTAAAAGTTAAACTGGATTTAAGAAGATAGAATATGGCAATTGATGTTGCATTTAAATTCCTGGATATTATAGATACCATTATCCTGGAAAATTCTCGAGGAAATGACCTTAAAGAAATTTAAGACTCCAATCACTATATATGCTATTTTTCTAGAGCTGATCGACGTGGTTTAATGGTTAGCGAGTTTGACTCGCAAGACCCTATTACAACGGAGTAGTGAGTTCAATCCTCACTTATTGTTACCATAATTTCGGTCTCATACTGCATCTAAGTGTTGCTTAGAAAATCAATCATATGCCGGTTTTCTGAAATTTTCATTGTGACTGGAGGTCAACTGTTAGGAGCAATTAGTGTCAGGCTTTCTAAATATCTGTCGCATTTTTTATTTTCTACCTAAGCGGTGTAGAATTGCAGATGTCATCGTCAAAAACCATGTCATCCTCGTGCTTGAATCACTGATTAATAAAGTCAGATTAAATCCTTTAAATAATGTTAACTCCAGCTTTACGTTTAATGACATCAAAGTAAATTCCTTGTTTAAACTGCGGCATACTGAATTGCGAGGGAGGTTGATCCTGATATTTTATCCACCTGACAAACTCAATAATCCTATGAAAAGTATATTTTGGAAGAGAAGAGTCAAAAGCCAGTAAAACAAATTATTTTTATCTGGAAGGCTATAGAACCTGTAGAATCCCGAGTTTTTTTTCCATCGCCTGTTTAACCAGTAACGTCTTTCACAACGTCATTGGTGTAATTTCAGGCATAACTGTTGATGTATAAATGTTGATGTAGCATGCAAAATGGTTTTCTCAAGATGGTACGATTATATGCTTTTAGTCTGATGAATGCTCACAGCGTAGCTAAGCGGACCACACGCTTCCCTGCTTTTGATCATATAACTTTCCTTTACTTCCCCATTCTTTATCGTTGGGCGCCACTTTTCACAATGTCTTTTTCTACACTTTCATTACTTTACCGTAGCGATTTGCGTCCATTTTGTCAATTTTTCTTGATTCGTTAGTTAGTGTAAAAACTTTCGAACAACCGTTGACTTCAGTCAAGCCGTTATTAAGTTTTCTTTGAAATTTATTTCTCGCACATCTGAACTGAACGATAACAAATTCGCTACATTTATTGAACATGTCTCTTCTGGACCCAATTAGGTCGCCCAATTGTGGCGAGCATCGCTTCGTCTTAGAACAATAATTCTCATTGGTTAGCGCACCATTTCTCCTTTGAAGAAATGATGAGCTTTCCAACTCATTCGTTTTAATAAATTTTCCACCTTTTCAATGATCTTTTACTTGTCTATGAGCGGTGACGGCATACGAATATTATCCAATGCATATTTAAATTCAAGTTCCTCCATGTTTGCGTGCGTTAGAGAATAAATAAACTGAAAGAGCGCGCGACTCTCAAACCGCAGGAAACTATGCACAATAAATTGAATAAACATTCAGTGAATATTACTGATAAGCTGTCTTTCCGTAAAGAGCGGACAGTATCAATAAGTTGATAGTGCAGTGTTAAAACCTGATAAAAAGTACAAATAAATTAATCGTGCAACTATAGGTTTCACGCTGTGAAGCGACCGGCAGCCAATTGAGTTAAGACGTCATGTTCATTGTTCATTTATAAACATCCACATGCTTTCAGAAACAATGCTAATAATTCGAATTTTATGGGCACCTTGTCTAAGCACCATCCACTGTTTTTATTAGTTTGCTAGCAAGTTTTCTCTGAACACTGTCATTTCCAAAATTTTTGGCCAAGCGAGAGTCAAATATGAGATGGTACCGAAAACGTGTGACTGCCTGATTTGAATAAGAAACAAAACTTCGCAAGCATGATATTCCCACAAGAGCTTAATATAAGCTGGATTTGTCCTACATAAAAAACAAAATAGTGGAAAGAGAAATCCAGGGAAGATCTTCATTTATTTAACTATCTATTTGCTAATCCTGTATTGTAGAAAAAACTATTTAACGAGAATTCCCGTAAATTCAAATATAGTTGTGTGCGTTGCATACATCGATGGTTGCAAAAAAAAGTACAATTATTAAAATGACAAAAAAACTGGTCATGGTGATTATCCGTCATTGTAACAAAGAAATCTTCTCTACTGATAGAGATATTTTATTGCAGAGATTTGTGAATCAAGCAAAATTGAAAGCGGATGAAGGCCATTAGTGTATATTGAGACGGCATTGAGGCACTTTAAAAGGCCATAATTAAAAGGCCAACACTGTGTAGGTAGATATAGGAACAGAACGATATAGATGGAACTAAACATGTGGTTTGGCAGGTATTTGTGAAAAAGGCATTGGATTGTATACATAAGACAAATGTATGTAAGTGGCGCATGGAAATGAATCTGGATATAATTAAGTTTACTAATCAGAATAAAAAATATGAATAGATTATAATGTGCACTCGACTCGCTAATTGATGTATATTATTTTTCATGTTAGCGTTTAAAGATAAATAAAACTGCTTCTATTTCAGGTGCAGCGATTGTCACATATCATGAAACATTTACTCGCAAATGTAATCTTGGTTTGATTTTCTTTTTTAAACATTTCAACTGCGCATTGATCACTTATTCAGGAAGGCGAAATCTTGAGAAGGCGATCACAGCATACTACACCTTTGGAAAGTAATTGGAAGTTTTTATTATTGAAATTCGGTAGATGGAACTACATTGTAGTTAATAGTTTTCCATAGCACGAAGTCACAATTCACTGTGACGGAGAATTTTGGCATCCTGGTCTCGTTCAGACAGTTGATCAGACCAGATGTTATCTCCCAACAACTGTAAGTATCTTGATAAAATATGTCTTGAGAAACGGATTGGCTCAATAGCTCTCACTGATTAGCCAGCACGTACACTTGACTTGAGCACAATGGATTTATTCTTTTGGGAATAACTCAAGGAGAACGTTTATAGTCGAAACTAGAAATTGTTGATGATTTGAAAAATTACATAAGAGTTGCATTTCAAGTAATTAATACACAAAGAAACTTGTTCTCAAATGTTTGTCGAAACATGAGGGGTAGACTTTAAAGCCGTGTTTAATTGTGATCGAAAAAGTTTGAGCACCTGCATCGATGAAATTGAAACGATTTTCTATTATTGTGCACAATAAAATTTAATTGTCAATCTAATAATTGCATTAGTAAATATAAGTTTATAGGTAATCTCAAAGTAAATATTATCATTGACTGTCCACTTACTTTTGGACCACACTTATATATATATATATATATATATATATATATATATATACAAGCATAGGGAATTTATGGAAAAAATTCTGTATCCAAATAAACAATATTCTTATAATGTGCTCAATACACAGTAGAGTAAATAATATTCTTTTAGAATTTACAACAATAATATGTTATAGTATCACTAAATAAGTAACCATTTTGTTTCGACACTACTCGTGTCTTAAAGGGATGACATTTATTTAAAGTTGAACAGTTTTAAAAGGTAGAGAACTAGCCAAAACCTCTTAATAATAAAGGCATTGTTACATAAACAGTGTAGACCAATCAAAATAAAGTGATTTCTAATTTGAAGATATGAAAACAAACTCTAAAACACATAGGGACATTAATAGTAATATTTGATGAAAATATAGATCAGCATTATAAATCGACTTTACTTTATTTTTATTGCCAATTTGAAATTTAAAGTTTAACAAAGAATTAGATTTAGATTAGTATAAAATTATTCACATATTAAATAAAGAAAAGACATGGACGCACACATATACAAATTTGACTGTCTCTGTCTTAACCACATTCATTCAAGGCATTGTTATCTTACGAATTCACATGTATTCAATATTGTAGCTTTTACAGATGTTTTCCAAACATGGCTTTTAAAATGTAATGGACAAATTGATACATCGATAAAAGCAAAAGTTTCAAATTTTGTAGTAGTTTGTAGTCTGCACATGTTCTAAACCAATGATTTATGATAAATATACGTTGCTCTATTTTTGGATTGATCATCGTTTAAAATTATTGTTTTGAACGTTGCAATTATTTTCCTCGTTCTTTATTCATTTGGAGATATATATATGTATATATATATATATCATTATAAACATTATTCATTGTAGGTACTCGTTTTTGATTATCTGTGTTTGTAGTTTTCTTAAAAGATAAGTTAATAAGACATGTTTAGGATCAAGAAGTACTGTGAAAAAAAAATTATGCCGTCCAAAATAAACCGAAACTTTTATCTCTTTTTCTATTTTTTAATTTCGCGCATGATCAAAAAGTGCTTAAAGACAGACATGACAAGTCGAAAACTACGTGCTTAACTCAGTACACGTCTCGATGATATAGATTTTATCAAGGAATCCATATTTAATAGTAAGCCATCTTTCGAAAAATATCACTTGTTCTTGTAGAAAATATGGTTGTAGATGATCCCTAGAACTTTCCATCGCCATATAATATAATAGTAAGTGAGGGGGTGATTACAAGTAAATGGGTAATGCATGTGCTTGAAAAAAATGTATATTTCCAGTTGTCCTATTGTAAGCATTAGTATTTCCGTACGAAGGAAACACTTTAATACAATGGAAGAAAGAACGAGAATGTAACTGAAAGAAAGTGCCTTTATTCTTAAAGATATTTTATATACCGCAAGTATATAACATTTCTAGATGAATAATTTTGTTTTTAATTCTCTAATCGGGCACGAACATTTGCAATGATGTAATAGTTCAACTCTTTATAAGAATTTAAATCTTGTATTTGGATTGGTTTTTTGGATTACTACTTTTCAGCGATTTACTTGAATTTATCAGAAACTTAATAAGTAAATACGCTCTAAATGTGTTAATTTCATAATTTGTCAGGGGTTATATGTAGCTGTAGTATATGTTTATTTTGTCACTAGATTAAACTAGGTGGATCAGAAAGATTGTAAAGTGCCAAAATCTACCTTTGAATATGTTTTATCTTAAACCTCAGACGATACTTTCATGTAAGGGGTGTATATCTTTAACTTATATAGTCAGCAAACTAAAATATGTAAATTATGAAGATTTTAATGCGCCAAAACTCATTTTTGCATATTTTAACTTAAAATTACGACGATAGTAAGCGATAATTGTTCGTTATTAATTGCTCTCTTGCTATAACTCCCTTGTACACACACAAACATATACGCATTTATATATGTGTGTATGATTATGTGTGTCTGTGTGTGTGTGTGTGTTATATATGCGTGCATAACAGATTTCTCTCATTATGTTACCTCTTTAATTCCATATAGTCGCACTTGGCACGAATATCGCATTGACGCATGAAACTGATTGAGTATCCGTGTCGCACCAAATCATAAGAGAATTCATTTCCAAACAGTAGAAAATGGGATAAGCAAAGTACATTGTTAATCTGAGGATTTATTCTATACACGAATGGAAATTTATATGTGGGAGTACCATATTATGACAGCTATATAATCCACCACCCAGATGGTGCGAAGTCTAAAAAATGGGAAATTGCAAGCGAAAATATCAACGTTTCGGACGAGTGTTTAATACTGAGGACACACACACACGCGCGCGCACGCCCGTGCGTTAATTGCCCTTACACTTTCTTTTTCCTGGCTGCTTACTAACTACGTCGTTGCGTACAATATATCAACCTTTCTTGAACCACCTGAGTGACTGGAAAACACTCAGTTAAAACCTGTTGACCGTATATCATGTTTTTTTTTCATACGGTTATTTTACTAGCCCAATAAAAATCTTTAAAACTCTAATAATATTCCGCTACAGCTGACTCATTTCAGTTATTTTCTGTCACAGGTATATGAAAACGAGAATTTTTACAACTGCTCGGCACGGAGTGCTTCATATGGTCTGCATCTCAGGAAAGAGAATATTGTGATAAATTTCAGATATGCTCGCTTACAAATTATTTATTAATAAAGCAACACGCATGGATCCGTCTGTAATTTTTTATATGGTAAGTTACTAAATATAAACTTATTTACTAAGATTAACCGATAACACGCCATACCATTGAATACCAAGAAAAGCTTAAATTCACTATGTTAATCAATTGTTTTACGAAATGACCTTGCTATCTTATTTCAGCCACATGTAATGCGCAATTCAAATCGCGACGCTCATGTAGATAAATGTATAGAGAGAAAGTTACGCAAATATTTAAATGTACCCACTTGTATTATACAACGTCCTCTCTATCTTGTTTGATACGTAAATACTTTTAGTGAAAGTCTAATTATTATGACGTTCTTTAACATTGCTGTTAGCTTTGATTTTTATTCGGAAACAGCGAGGAAAAGCTACAAGTCGTGACTGAATAGAATTTCTTCTTGTTTTCTTTTACACATTCTAATCCAGCGAATATGTTTTCGACAAACAATAGGCAGAGACAAAAGAATGATCAACAATGGAAAAATTATCTTTCATTCATTTTTCTTTCTTTTGTTTTTAACAGTTTCGGCATAATGAAATCATTGTGTCCCTTGAGGGCACAATACTGAATATAGCGAAAGGCTTCAGGGATTTTTTTTATTTCGTTTCAAATTTAAATTATTATCTTATTATAATTGTACTTGTCCTTGCCTTCGTTATTTCGAAAGACCGTTACAACCTGTCAGTACCTCATAAATAATGAACTATTCCGTTTAGATCACGTGGAAAGAAAGAAAAATACACTATTTGGTTTCAGTGAAAAATTAATAAATAAAGATAGAAGGAGATATATAAGTGACAAAAGAGAAACAAATTAAGCTGATAAGAACAGATACTACACTTTGATGTTATCTAAAAGACCGAGGGTATTTACCCTATCCCTCTACTGAGGCAAATGACACACAAAGTCAGTTTTTAATGTTGGAACATTAGCACGTACACCTGGTCACCTGGTCAAAAATGTAACCAGGCCCGCATACGCGATGACTGGGTATAACTTTGCGGAACACTCGTGGCAACAATAGGAGAACTAAAAGTTAAACGAAGAGTCTACTATGGCTCTTCCAGTATATAAAAATGGAGCCCATACATCAGGAAGAAAACTACCTGAGGTTGAAAAATCTGCTATAGAATCAGACTCCTAAAAAATAATGTCTTTAGGTCCCCATAACCGGGATAATACCTGCGAATTTTTCATTTAGATCCAAAATCTTTCCTTTAAAGAAAGAAAAATTGAAATGGTTTTGTGAGTAGTACAAACTCGTTATGACTACACTCTCTGAAGCGTTACACAAACCTCAGAAAAACATCGCTCGTCAAATATATGAAAAGCCTTTACAAATTACATTGACGAAAAAAATAAACAAGCCAACCTAAGAAGGTACATAATAAGAAATAAACGACTGACAGATGCTGAAATTAAAGAAATAAAAAGAACTGCAACTAAAATAGGTGACTCAAAAACACCTGAAAGGAGATTAGAAATGGACATTAAAAGCGCTAATATCACACAAATCACAGACCATAATGCTTCTGCATTAGGATCTGAGATACATGCCAATCACTATGAAGATAATGATAAATGTTTAGAAGAGTTGGAAAGACGTGATCTTAGTTGCTCGAAAGCCTGCAATAAAACGAATCTAAAACACATTGAACCGAATGGATTTACGGTAAACAATAATAGTATACAAAATGCCAAGGACATATAAGTCAGACACAATACATTGAAATGGAGGAACTAGAAAAACTTCCTAATTTAAATCCAACAATGCATAACGGTAAAAGTATTAAATTCTTCAATGTAGAACTCAAACTAATTATTGATAAAGTAGATCCATATATGAGTGTCAACGAAGAAATATATGCATCAGCAAAGAGCAGCAATTAAAATATGTTAACACCATACTAAAAAGAAGTCATTCTTACAGACACGAAAATACACATTGAAAAATAGAGAAAAAAAATGAACAAGTTAAAAGTGAATAATAACTACTCGATGAATTGGCAAGAGAAATAGATATAAGAACTTGAAAAAAAAAAGAAAACTCAAAACATAATATATAATTGGAAATGACAATGAAGTTCTATCAGTTAAAAGAATAAAGCACGCAATAAAACTGAAGTCTAAAAAATCAGACGCGATGAAAAAATATCAAATTTCTACTGACAAAACAAGATCTTCCAAACGGAAATTTTACATAGAAATAGTCAGTCAGTTAAGTGCCATACGTCATACACGATTTGGGCGATCATGTCTCGAAAGAGACATGACTGACTGGACAGAATATTATCTCGCAGTAGGTTGCCAATTCTTTCTGCGGTAAACTGGTTGCCAGCCAAGGCTATAGAACCAAATCTGTCTTATTATTTAACCCATAACTGGAGGGAAGAGACGGATTAATACCTTTCCCAAGGGTATTTGTGCGTAAGTGAATGCAAGGAATTTAACTGGAATTCGAACTCGGGCACCCCGATTTGTCATTCCGAGTCGATATCTACTGCACCACAACGCACATCCATAGAAATAGACAAACAAAAAATTGATGTGACACCGCACACACAATAATAGAAGAGGCTGTACAGTTGTAGGAAGAAATAAAGTTGTGTCATGAAAAACAAAACAAAGTAGCAGATTGGATTACACAAGAGTTATATAAAAATAAACCAGAATAAAATTGGACTGTAATCACAGACGAGAATGTTGAATGGGCACTGAAAGAAGTACTCAACTAGAAATCTCCAGGGATAGATAAGATTTCTAACTCTTGGTTCTATTATCTATATAAAGCTCACAAAATACACAAATAATTTAAGAAAATATGCAATGATCCTACTATATTCTGTCATGAGTAGCCTACGGAATTATCTTTCTTCTACCCAAGAATGAAGAAACAAATATTTTAAAAAAATAAACAAATAACCAAAAAAAAAAGCACTGCAGACCAATTACATGTCTTCCTGCTACTTACAAAGTATTGACATCTCTTCTGAAAAAACAGAAATATTCAATCTCAGAAAAGAAATGATACTACTTCTCGAAGAAAATGGTTGAAAACTCGGCGTTTTTGGATGTAAAGACCAATTACTGCTTAATAAGTTGATATCTGAAAATTGCGTCAGTGAAACTAAAAACCTCAGTACTGCCTGGATAGATTACCGTAAGACAATCAAAAGTGTACCCCACTTCTCCTTCTTAAAATGTTTAAATACATACAAGGTATCAACCATGGTCATCAGGTTCCTCAACAATGTATGTCAATATGGAAAACAGCACTTCACCTCAGGCGTATAAATGGAATCTTTAAATCTGGTGAAATAAACATCAACAAAATAACAAATATGAATCTTTGTCTCGATTACTATTTGTATACCCTTAATGACATTAACTAACCAACTTAAGAAGATGAAATGTGGCTATACAATATATCTCCGTCAAAAAATAAGCCATATATTATAAATGGATGATTAAAGTTATATGCTAATAATTACAGCGATCTCGAACCTCTCGTGAAAACATTAAAATGTTTTATTGATGTCATTGGAATGGAATTATGTTTAAATAAATGTTCACAGTTTTTCGAGGATCCCTACAACAAATTTCCCCTAATAACTTAGACCCTGAAATAATAATTAAATATTTAGAGCCAAACAAAGCTTATAAGTACCTCAGTGAAGGAATTCACCTTAAAATATGAAAGAAATAGTGCAAAAAGAGTACTATATTAAGATATTAAAACTGAAATGCATTTTTAGAACAGAATTAATAGACATGTAATCCCAGTTGTTCAATCTAGTTTCAGCATCTTGAAATGGACATTGAATGACATCAGATTAATATATTCTAAGACAAAAAAAACTTATTTCTAAGCATAACAATTTAAATATAAAGTCAATAGTCATTTCCTATCTCCTATCTCACTAACCTGCATCCTCGCTCACATGCTCCTTTCTCCGTCCAATCCACTCTCAATTGTATTCTCATCCTTTTCTTACCCACTTCCTGACATCCCCATTCTTTCTCATAACTTTCGTTCGTTGAAAAACAATGGCAGTAAAATGATTCTAAAAAAATCAGCAGGCATCATCTAAAGGTGATCCCCCCCTCTCACACTACTGTCTGTTACTGCTTACTTAAAGTAACTTAAACTTTCCAGAACTGAATAGAAGAAACAAAATGAAGATAATTTTTGAAATTTTCTTAACTTTTTTCTGTCAGTCAGCCTGCAACTGGTAAGTTTAGCCAGTGTGATCTTATTTTTTGAATTATCTATTTCTTTCTTTTTTTCTTTCTTTTTTTTTGGTTCTTATCTTTTCTGCCTAATTTTTGTTCGTGTTTTGTTACTAACCTAAGTTTTCTACTTGTCGCTTTTGTAATGCACTGCGACTATGTTTGTGTAAATTGTTCTTAATTATCAAATTTAGGCTTGACTTAGTATAAGTTAAAACTTAGTTAACTGCAGGCACACATTTATTCTTTCTTTTTTTTTTAATTGGAGTAGATAGTACCTTCTATCGCCCGGTCTCACACTCCACCCCCTTCTTTTGGACAGGAGTAGAGGTGATCGCCTTGTTTCTTGTTTAGGAAGGGGTTCCCGGTTCATCTCTCTCTTTTTCGGTCTTTATGTCGGTTCGGCTGGAAGCTTTTTGCAGTTGGTGAGTATGGTGGCAATGTCTCTTCATTCTGAGGGTACCGGGTTGGCAGTTTCCTGGTTGCTGCTTCCGACTGGTAGTTAGGAGCCCGAACTCTTGCGTAGCGTCTTGAGAGGCTGCTCTGATCAACAGTTGAATAATATCGGGGTACCTGTAGTGCCATTTCGCGCATGGACGGGCGTCCCTGCATGAATTTCTGATGGGCAACCCCGAGGCCACATTATGCTGTAGGCGGCGCCATTCACCATCCTTCACCTGCTGCAATTAACGACCATCTGACCCTACTCTAGACCTCTCTCTATCCACAACTATAACCAGCATGAAATTAAACAAACAAAATATCAAGCCTAAACCAGCTAGTCGTAAATCGACCAAACCTATCTGCGTTACCTTCACAAATATACCAGGTATTCGCACTAACTTTAATAGTGTAGAATCTTTCCTTCTAACTCACCCGATATCTTAGCTATATGTGAGACTAACCTTGACCCTTCTATCCCCTCTTCAGAGCTGTTCGTTCTTGGTTACCTACCTCTCTTTAGGAAGGAATTCAATGTCCATATGCATGGGCTTGGTGTATATGTCAGCGAACAACTCCCCCTAGCCAGGGTCACATCTCTTGAATGCCTTGATCATTCCTTCATGTGCTTCCGTCTCTCACTTCTAAACTCGGTTAGCTATCTATTCTTCCTCTACCGCTCCCCCTCCTCCTCTGACTGTACGGTACTTGATTGCATCTCTACTAATATCAACAAGGGCCATTTCTTCTCACCCATCTGCCCATATATATTTGTTTGGCGATTTTAACGCCCACCACACCAAGTGGTTTGAAAACTCAGCCACATACCTTGCTGGGATCCGCACCATGCACTTTTCAATAGCCCAAGCTCTAACGCAAGTGGTGGACTTCCTCACGCGTTTCTCTAAAAACCCTAACGGAAGGGACTCTTTATTCGACCTTTGCTTTACCTCCATCCCAGACTCCTGCACTACCAGGCAACTCTGCCCCCTCGGAAACTCTGACCACGCCGTAGTTTCCGTAAACATATCAATCCGCACTAACTCTACCCAAGAAAACCAGACCAGCAGAATATCATACTGCTACCAAAGAGCCGACTGGGACTCGTTCAGGGACTTCCTCTGCGACGTCCCCTGGAACAACGTCTTTAATCTTCCTGTCGAAGACTGTGCCTCCGAAGTCTCCTCTTGGGTTAAGGCTGGCATCGATGCCTTTATCCCTGCCAGAAAATTCCAACTAAAACCAAATTCGTCCCCCTGGTTCTCACCCGTTTGCTCGGCCGCTATTTCCCACCGGAACCATTTCTTCCGGCTTTATCGAAGCAGCTCGTCGAACCAAAACAGGCGCCTTTTCACCTCAGCACGGAACAAGTGTAAAAAAGTACTGAACGAAGCCAAGAGGGCGTTTGCTACCAGAATTAGGCAACGCATAGCATCCTCTAAGTTTGGCTCCAAAGATTACTGGCGTCTCTGCAAAAGCGTGCTCAGCAGAAACAAGACTTCAATTCCCCCACTGATCAATGAATTTGAAGTTCTCACCTCCCCAGCCAACAAGGCTGAATGCTTTGCTCGTAGATTCTCAACCAATTCGACACTGGACTCGTTAGGAATACCTACACCAGACTTCCCACCCAGAACTAAGGCTCAACTAAATAACGTCCACATTACACCCTCGCTGGTCGCCAAGATAATTGCGCAACTTGACCCACACAAAGCGAGCGGCGGTGACGGAATCCCAGTCATAATACTGAAGAAATGTGCCCCAGAACTCTCCTCTGTCCTCTCTAAACTCTATAACCTCTGCCTATCTGCTTCCTGCTATCCTGCATGTTGGAAGTCCTCCTGTGTAGTTCCTGTATTTAATAATTCTGGCGAACACTCAGACCCCGCCAATTACCGTCCTATTGATCTTTGGCAAAGTTTTCGAAGCCATTATCAACGCCGAGGTGATTCAGCATCTTATGGCCAACGGGCTTCTCTCTGACAAACAGTATGGGTTTCGCTTCACAGGTCTACTGCTGATATGCTAACGACCATTACCGAGTACATATACCAGGCACTCGACAAGAATGGTGAAGCCCGAACCGTTGCCTTGGATAGGGTATGGCATGCTGGCCTCTTGTGCAAACTGCGGAGCTATGGGATAACTGGACATCTGTTTGACCTCATCCAGTCTTTCCTCTCTAACCGCACATTGAAGGTGGTATTAAATGGGCATGCCTCCCAAAACTACCATACGAGCGCGGGCGTCCCTCAAGGTTCTATCCTAGGCCCCACGCTCTTTCTGATCTACATTAATGATCTCCCCGACACCATTAGATCCCACGTTGGCATGTATGCCGACGACACAACAATCTACTCCCGCATCGATCAGAAACCAGGTCTGGACGACAAAGTGAACCTCGCTGCCGTACTTGAAAGGGACCTCCAATCCGTAGTGGCCTGGGGTAGGAAATGGTTGGTAAATTTCAATGCCTCTAAAACAAAGCTGTTATCAACTAATCACCATAGACAATCGCATCTACCTCCCATTAGCATGGGACAGGCTAGCCTCCCAGAGAGTAAAATACTACGCCTCCTTGGCCTTACACTCTCGGTGGACCTCAAATGGAATGACTATATTGAATCCATTGCCAAATCTGCTGCTATGAAAGTGGGCTCCCTGTGCAGGGCCCGGAAATTTTTCCCACCTGAATCTATTCTGCACATATACAAATCTGCCATCCGCCCGTGTATTGAATATTGCTGCCATATCTGGTCGGGTGTCCCTGCTGCTCTCCTTGGGATTCTTGACAAAATACAAAGGAGGATCTGTAACGTGGTTGATACTGACTTGGAAGACCGGCTGCAGCCGCTCTCACACCGGCGTGATGTGGCTTCCCTGTGCCTCTTCTACAAGTACTTTCATGGCTTCTGCTCCGGTGAGCTAAGATCACTGGTGCCGCCTAAGCACGAATTTACACGAGATACTAGATTAGCAACTAGGTCCCACCCTTTTACAGTTAAACAAATAAGATGTAACCGTAAATTCTACTCTAACAGCTTCTTTTCTCGCGCTTCCAGCCTGTGGAACTCCCTTCCACAAGTCTGCTTTCCCGACAGTTACAATCTCCAGGTGTTTAAATGTAGGGTCAATAGACACCTCCTATCACACTAACTCCCAACTATTCTCACAACACTCTCATCTACCCAACCCTCATTCTCGGTATCCTTACCCGCCTATCACCCACCCTCTGTCATTTCCTATATTTAATCCGCCTTTCTCCACTCTACGTAGCCCCCTGCGCAGTAGTGGCAGTGACATGCCTTGCTCGGGGTGAAACGCTTATAAAAAAAAAAGGCTGATGCAAACCATCTATACCTACCCAGTAAAGAATGATGAAGAAATATTATTCAGCTGAATTTTAATACAAGACAAATACTACTGACTAATTAACATACATAGAAACAATAACAGATTGGATGATACAATTAGTCGAAAAGGCACGAAAACAGAAAGAGAAAATATTCAATCATGAGATTTGCATTTAGTAGAAAACCAAATCAGAACCTAAGAACCAACTGTTACAACTATATATATATATAAAGGAAACGCAAGAACAAAGCCATTGAACAGCTTAAACAACACTGGTAAGAAAAACATTTGCATGACCAATATCCAGAATGGATTAAAAGCCGAGGTTGATAAAGTAAACACTTATCAATGATTACGAACATCGTGATCAAAGGCTGAAAAGGGAAGCTTTATTTTTGCAGCACAAAACCAGAGTCTTTTCATTCGAAATTTTTAGGAAAATATCTTGCATAATAGTGTGGATCCAAAATGCAGGGTCAGTGGCAAATATCAGGGAAACATAGACCCATCTAATCTCAGGTTGTTTTTAAATTGTGTCAGATGAATATAAGATACGCCAAGATACATTTGTTCGATATTTACACTGGAAAATGAGCAAACGGAAAAGAAAGACTAATATGTAAATTACAAACTATCGGTTACAGAAATAAAAGACATCACAATTGTTTAAGATTATATAACCTCTCCAGTCAGGAAGAATAAAGCAATTAGGCTGGACGTAATTATCAAAACTTGAAAAGAAAATCACTTGCCTACTAACTGATATGACTTGCTCAGCAAATATAGTAACCAAGGAATTTTTAAACCATCTCGAAATTTAAAGACCTGATAAAGGAAATAGAAAAAATGAGGAATTTGAAAACAAGAATACTACTAGTCATAGTAGGTGCACTTGCAATGATAACAAAAGAATTAAATAAAATTTTGAAAAATTTCCTAAAAATCTCAGCTTAAGAGAAATACAAATATATCTTAATAAGTACAAACCTAAGAATAACTTTGCCATGTTATGCTAATGATGTTATGAGAGTTAGAAAAACAAATCTTCAAACATAGCCATAAAACGCACCATTAACTGCATTAGGTCTTTCCGTAGACTTGGTAGGTAGTGAAACCATAGTAGAAATAGAAATATAATGATTGTGATGATGATAATAGTAGTAGTAGTAGTAATAATAATAATAATACAAATGATAATAATAGTAATACAAATGATAATAATAATAATGATAATAATTTTTATTATTCATATGTTCGCGTATGAAAGTATGGACAGACAATTTTGACAAGCGACGTGTGACAAGAAAATGAATTAAACACTGACTTCATTATTATGCAAATGGAACGAACAGGTTAAAGAAAATGCATGTGAAATCCAGGAAAATTGATTTGTTAGATATTAGAAAATGACATATTCATTTTTTTTAATTTCGTTTCTCTTTTACTCTTTCCTTCATATTATTTGCTGATAAAAGATTAGAATTTAGCTATACAGATTGCGATGGATAAATTGGCTCCATTTAATATCTTTAATTTCGTGCTTGCTTATTGTTTGTCGTTTTTTATCGACTGTAGACTATAATAGCGTCAGTTGAGCACCGTCTATAAAAAAGAGGAAATTTGCTCTGCCAGAAATTCGGAGACGGCATGTTATAGTGCTTGGCAATCGCACCATTTTAAAGTGTTTGCGTGTCAATCTGCCCTGGGTCAAGAGATTGGATGCTGCAAAAACCCTCTGTCTTGCAAAATAAGTATGTACCATGCGCCACAAGAAATAGTACCAAGTTATGGCTGTCAGACAATTTCTTCGGTCATACCTTCCCTTACTCTCAAGATTAGCATCCCTTTGATTATTGTGTTCGTCGCTTTTCAGCGAGAGATCAAAAGAATTCTTTGTAACACAAAAAATGGTCTGAAGGCAAGGATTATGTCATCATTAAACCAGGAGGCTGTCTAACAGAGATGCAGGAAATCATCTGGAGGGCGTCGCTGATGCCAATGACGATTTTATTTAATAGATTTACTGCTTAGTATTTTAAGATGTTTTGGTGTAATTTTGGTGAATGGCTCCGTTAAAATGAAATGCACGTATTATTTTCAATTTTGCATAATTTAGATGACAGTTCATCCATCGCAACCTGTATCTCGTTTATTATTCAAAACACAAGAAAATTTTTAACCCACTTCATAATTTCTTCCATTAAAATGAATCAAAGACGTGAAGAAGATTAAATTCAAAACATTCTGTTTAATAATTTATGATAGAAAAATATGGAGAATCATGACAGCACTTGCACTTAAAAACAATGGTGTTCTGTTCTGATAAGATTATCGTAGTAACTCATATTAATGCACTATCAGCATTTAAGATACAGATGGCGAAGAATGTTGAGATACTGCTGTGTTTGGGACAACCTGCAATCACAGTAGGTGTTATGACACTAAAATGCATAACTGTTAAAATCCAATCCTCTGAAAGGAATCGTTTTGTGGACCCCCAAGAGCACGAATAAAACTTTCAAGTATAGCTTCACATGTTTGGACATGGCATGTACACGCCGGTGTATCTTTTATGTACACAACAGTGGTCGAATTAACATATCTACTTTCGAAAACCTGGTTCTCGACGGTCAAGTAGATTGGTGTTAAAACTTACCCGTCGAAATAAATTATAGTTTATAAGCGCTTCAGATGATGTGTGTCCGTTATACATATCATATTGCTCATGATAATATCTACTGAGATCTCAAAATGAATCTAAGTCTTTAACATTTTATATTAAATACATCTTTTTGGATTATCCCCTCCGTTTAGAGATTTAACATCATTATATATATATATATATATATATATATATATATATATATTTGTGTGTGTGTGAAAACTGTATGTATATAATTATAAATATCAATATATATATATATGCAGTTTGTCATACATATTATAATAATTATATATTTTATATGCGTGTTACTTATTTGAAAGCGCTCAATATCAATGATAGAGCTGACATATTCATATAGATAGATGTGAGTTTGTAAACCTAGGTTTCACGCTCTTGCGATCGTCAGAAAAACTGATCAAATTTTTAAAAAATTGGCTATATGTAGGGCTACGTATATTGGTCTATTCTTGTAAAAGTGGGAGGAAAATTTGTCGTCATGACAGACGCAGACATATATACACATTTGTACAACCATTGACGTGGACAAAGACACACGCGCACGCGATGCCGCCCATCGGGGTTCACACAAACATAGATGCGAATTATACGGGGCTCGGCATATATATGTATATTTGTGCGGTTGCGCACATACATACTCATTCAGTTGGTGTATTCGAATAGTATAGCGATGTCAACGCGCGGACAGTTGTCGATTTTTGTACGTATGTAAGTGCGTATGATGGGGTCTGTGTGAATCTATGACAGGTAAAAATTGATATTATTTTATTTAAGTGTGTATTGTTATTTTTTTATTTTAAAGTCGGTTATTAGCTTTTTTTGTGATTGCGCATATTTAAACGGTAGGAATTCTAATTTGTAATACATATGTGCGTACGAGAAATCGACAACTGTCCGCGCGTTACATCGCGACACTATTCGAATGCACTAACCTAATGCATATGTATGTGCGCAACGGCACAGATGTACATATGTATGCCGAGCCCCGTACGATTTGCATATACGTTTGTGTAAGCTCCGGTGGGCGGATGCGCGCGCGTGTGTGTCTTTGTGCACGTCAATGGGCGTTCAAATGTGGATATATGTTTGCGTCTGTCATCACAACAAATTTTTCTCCCACTTCCACAAGAATATAAAAATATACGCAGCCCTACATAGATCCAATTTAAAAAAAATAATCATATATATATACGTATGAAAAAAGGGAGAGAAAGAAAGTGAAAGTGCATCAGATTTTTTTTTTTCATAATATTTCCTGATTGAATACGCCTTCCGTACTATGAAATTACTCATTAATATTCAATAGTGGATATTGCTTTTGCTTGAAATACCTATAATTTCATACCCTTTTCAAATAATTATTCTTCTCCAAATATATATATATTTCAATTACTAATCCTAGTCTTTACTCAAATTAATTATGCTAAATGGTCATATAATTCGTGATTACTGTGTCAATTAGCTCCCGACTGAAAAGAAAAAAAAACGTGGGAATATTCTCAGTTCTTCTAGGCGCCGTAGTCTGTACCTACAAATTAATTAATGAACAATTATTATTTCTTCAGACATCTGAATAAGTATTGATTTCCATCATATTCAAAGTCGATTTTATACATCACTCTTTATGTGACTTTGGAGTGGCTCTATGCAGGATGTTTAACGCTGTTTTAAAAGAACTAAAACAATAAAATATGCATCTTTCATCATTTAAAATACAGATTTCAAAATATATAGTCATAAAAATAGCAACCTACTGCGGCAAAATATTATGCCTAGTCAGTCATGGATCGAAAGAAAAATTATCACTCAAGCATTTATCATATATTACATTTATCATATATATCATTTGTCATATATAAACGACTGATATATATATATATATATATATATATATATATATATATATATATAACGAAACTTGGTTATAAACAACCGATGATTTATATGAACATTATTTTTGATCGATCGATACACGTATTTGAGTATATATACTCTTTAAAATAAAATAGTATTGTATATTTATTTCTACCGGCCTAATTATTTACGATAAATTTTTGTTACAAAAATGTGTGTCATTCGGCAGGATTCGAACCTGTGACAACTATCCTTATGGGAGAAGTCACCATATAATATGGCGCGTGTTAAACCTCTCGACCACGAATGACGATCATTCTAAACGCAGGTTCGAATCCTACCGAATGGCACACTGAACATTTTTACAAACATTTGTAAAGTATCCATAGTGACAGAATCAACTTGTCTAGATTTTTATCAGACTTTTTTGAATTAAAACAATATATATATATATATATATATTATGGGATATCTTGACAAATCAGCAATACGGATCTAGTAGTGGTGACCTGGACAGTAGAATTGGTTGGAATTCTTTTGATTAGGATATGCAAACATTTTCTTTCTTTCTTTCTTTCTTTCTTTCTTTCTTTCTTTCTATCTATATATATATATATATATATTTCGCAATTATACATCATAATCATTTCATACCTTCTATAAAATCTTACCTCTGTTTTTACGTCTTGTGTTCATATTTTCTACGAAAATTCCTTCTCAGGAATATAACAACGTATGTTTTTGTTTCATATAACATTGTTATATTTTATCTCTCATTTATAAGCGAATTATCCTTATCCTTCTGTTTCTTTATATTTCTAATAATTTCGTGTTATATATATATATATATATATATATATATATATATATATATATATATATATATATATTCTAAAATCTGAATCTAAACCAACTTTCCGATACATATTTTCTCAATATTTTTTTTTCAATTTGTACAGTTCGGTACTAATTTCAGAATGTGGCAAATTTTAAATGAAATTTTAACAACTTTATTATTTTCACTTAATAATTGCTTTATTTGTTTCCAGTTGTAGATAAGATTCATTCTGGCTTGTGCTTTCAATTTAGTTGACAGGTTGAGGTGAAATATTGTTACGATTATACTTGTATAATAATTCTCATTTAATTCTTTTATGTAGATCTATATGCTTCATATATATGGAGAACGAACATGGATTCGCACAGGTTGCTGTGTCTGTTATTGCCTGATTATGCAGATATCTATACGCGTTAAAATGGATGGGTTATTGCGTTAGAGAGTGCATACCAGGAGAAAATATTTTCTGAATCTAAATAAAGTATTTTTTTCGTTCTAAAGGAAAAAATTATATAAGCATGAACACATGTACATACAAATATATACACAAATGCACAGACACAACAACAAAATCAACAACACATAAATTACAAAATTGCATCGAACTAATACGTGACGCGGGAGTTTCATGACCGAGACATAATGACTTTATTATTTACAGACAGTATAATTTTAACATTTTATACGTGCTTAATATATATATTTTATATACACTAACCACATTTTCAAATAGAATATATTTTTATTTATAATTACGAAAGTAAGCGTTTTTAAAAACTGCTGCTAATAATCCTCTTTATTAAAAAGACTGCTGTATATTTAAACACGTACACACAAACTTAAACACAAGCATGCACACACACAGACATATATATATATATATATATATATATATATATATATATATATAGCACCTGTCACGCTCATGAAGAGAAAAACAATAGCAATCTGCCCTCAGATCAGTTCATTCTCTTTACTTCTTCTTCATGTGCCGTGTCCATTCAGGACCTAGTCGATCATAGACTTTCACTTGGCTCTGTCTTTTGTCGCTCGCAATATTTTCCTCTTGGTTTTAATCTATCTATCTATCTATTTATTTTTTATTTATTACCTATTCATATATATTTTTATTTATTATTTAACATCACAGTTAACTAACTGATGAGACTGTTCTTTCAATGTCCAAGCAAAATGTACAATTTTGTAGTAGTTTATAGTTTATACATATTTTAACGTAATATTTAATGATAAATATTCACTGTTCTAGTTTTATATTGAGCTCTATGTTAAATTAATGTGTAGAACGTTGTATTTATTTTTTCGTTCTTATTCATTTTGATATCTCCCTCTATGTATACATATTGGTGTAAAAAAGAAAACAAGGTCGAAGACAATTGATGCGTTTCGTTTTTTAGGACATCATCAATTTTTTCAAATGATGTCTTAAAGTACAAAACGCCCATTAAGAACACTTTTTACCAGTCTGTCATACATTTTCCCCCTTATATAAAAATATATATCATATTACAAACGCACGCACGCACACACACACACACACATCTATAGTATTTCTCTCTCTCTCTCTCTCTATAGTGCCGAGTGTTTGTGGATAAAAGGTTATAAAAAAATGTAGAAAATCAAATTAAATATAACCTAATATAATTTTATGCATCGTGTGCCAAATTTAATTTTAATATTTTCTCGTCCTTTCAGATGCATTGGAAGCATTAACGTACCGTTTTCAAAGATTTCAAAGAAATTAAAACAACACCGTGCTTCTGGGATTAGCTACCAATCTTATAAACTCGGAGTAAGCCAGTCAACAAATTATCTTCAGTATTTAGTATGACTTGCGTCCACAGAGACAGCAACCATTGTTTATGTCATCCCTCACTTGATGTTCATGTCCATCGCCCGATGTACATTTTGGAGATATCTTTGAACTGAAGGTGAGATCACACTCGTCCCCTCTTGCCCTCTTTTCCTCTTGCCGATGGCAATTTTCATGTGCAGGAGAACTTCGGAATCGTCTCACCCGTAGACTTTTGCTTCCCGCGCTTTACCTTCACGGTGAAAAGACGCCCCGGATTGCCCACTCCAAGGCTCAGGCCTGAACAAGATTTTATCACAGATCTGCAGTTGACCAAACAGTAAGTTCCGATTCTCCATACCTCCGATGTTGTCTAATGAAAAGCTACACTCTAATACTGCGTGAGAGCGGCGTCATCGTCGCTGAAAAAGACAGAACAAAATTGAACATAACGTTGAACTTTGTACTCCATCATCTAGTGTAAAATATACACATGTAAGTGCATGCATATATATGTACTTCAGCTAGATAAAACCCGTCAACTAGGAAAGATAGTCCATCTAAGAGAAGGAAAACTCTGATTTTAAACCTCCGCTGCTTTTGCGCCTATATCCAAACGTGGGAAATGCGTCGGGAGTAAACCCTGAGTACAAATGCAGAGCCAATTAGCTGAAACAGAGGAATGTAATTATTAATAAGACCAGTGTACACTTGCCATAAAAATAACGACTGAATATTTGAGAAA
This sequence comes from Ascarosepion bandense, assembly GCA_037127315.1. Lineage (NCBI taxonomy): Eukaryota > Metazoa > Mollusca > Cephalopoda > Sepiida > Sepiidae > Ascarosepion > Ascarosepion bandense. The sequence continues at coordinate 9,457,710 of JBBBDQ010000555.1, forward strand.
ATTATTGGCTGTTTCCTCACATGTCCACCGGGTAGACGTGACATGAAAGATTATATATATATATTTCATTTGAGAACGAATTATTTTGCGATCTACGTAGAAAGGTAGAAACATAGGTTGCGAAATAATTTGTTTTCAAATAAAAATATTCAAACGTTCTAACATATAATTGTATGGAAGCCTTATTTAATACAACTGTATTATTGGTATAATTTAATTATGACCAAAAACGAAATAATAAAATAATCAACGATATATATATATATATATATATATATATACACAACATTTATAAGTATTATTAAAGATAGGCTTACGTTTACAAATATTAAAAAAATCTGTCGCTTTGTGCGTCACGTGATGTAAACAATCTCTCGGACAAACGCTCCTCGCGAAAACGTTTCTAATTTAAATTTTAAAATCATTTGTTTCTGACGAAAGGCAGAGGACGGTCTGAAATATCAAATATAATAATAGATATAAATAAATACTCTCAAAAAATACATTTGTATACTTACAACTTTATAGTAGTTTTTCCTATACATATTATTAAGACAGTATACGTGGTTCATCACTACGTTATATATATATATATATATATATATATATATATATATATATATATATATATATCGTTGATTAGTTCGTTTTTGGTTTTAATTAAATTATACCATATATATATATATATATATATATATATATATATATATATATATATATAGTCAACCGGGATTCAGTCCATTTTTCAGTCTGTTTTACTGTAATTTTTTGAAATTTTTTTTTTTTCGTTTTTTGTTCGTCTTTGATTTTTTTTTTTGTCACTTAGTTTGTGTAAATTATTTTGCAATTCAAGGTTATTTTTGACTTAATATAAATAGTATCACGGTTCAATTAATTCCATTGATTTTGTCTTGTAGAAGAGTTAAATTTCTGTCTACGAGACATTCAATTCGTAACGGTTGGCCAGCAAACGCAAGTCGCATAACTCGACTATATTCTGTAAAAAATGATTTAATTTCTATTTTTGTCTTCAGAAATTTAATTAAATAAACTTTTCAGTGTTAGCTGCTTGTGGTAAGTCAACCGGGATTCAGTCCATTTTTCAGTCTGTTTTACTGTAATTTTTGGAATTTTTTTTTTTTTCGTTTTTTGTTCGACTTTGATTTTTTTTTTTTGTCACTTAGTTTGTGTAAATTAATTTGCAATTCAAGGTTATTTTTGACTTAACTAAGTTAAAACTTCAGTCACTTTTTTTTTCTTTTTTTAATTGGAGTAGATAGTTTCTACTATCGCCCGGTCTCACACTCCACCCCCTTCTTTTGAATGAGTTTAGAGGTGATCGCCTTGTTTCTTGTTTAGGAAGGGGTTCCCGGTTCATCCCCTTTCTCCGTCTTAGTGTTAGTTCAGCTGGAAGCTCTTTGCAGTTACGGAGTATGGTGGCAACGTCTTTACATTCTGAGGGTACCAGGTTGGCAGTTTCCTGGTTGCTGCTTCCAACTGGTAGTTAGGCGCCCGAACTCTTGCGTAGCGTCTTGAGAAGCTGCTCTGATCAACAGTTGAATAATACCGGGGTTCTTGTAGTGCCATATCGCGCATGAACGGGCGTCCCTGCATGAACGATCGGTGGGCAACCCCGAGGCCACATTATGTTGTAGGCCGCGCCAGTCCTCCGTCCTTCACAAGTTGCAAACGATTGACCGACTGATTCTATACTAAGACCTCTCCTTAACTGAATCACTATGGAAAAAAGCAAACATAATAGCAAAACTAAACCAGCTCATTTGAAAACGCCCAAACCTGTCTGCATCTCTTTCACTAACATACGCGGCATCCGCACCAACTTCCTCAGCGTAGATTCATTCTTCCATAATAACTCACCTGATATATTAGCCCTATGTGAAACTAATGTTAACCCTTCTATCCCCTCGTCTGAGTTCTACGTTCCTGGCTACCTTCCCCTCTTCAGGAAAGACTCCAATGTTCGTATGCATGGGCTTGGTGTCTATGTCAGCGAACACCTTCCCTTAGCTAGGGTGTCATCTTTTGAATCCCCAGATCATTCTTTCATGTGCTTCCGCCTCTCACTTCTCAGCTCAATTAGCTATCTCTTCTTTCTCTACCGCTCTCCTTCCTCCCCTGACTGTTCGTTACTTGACATCATTTCTGACAATATCGACAAGGCCATTTCTTCCCATCCCTCTGCCTATGTATTTGTGTTTGGTGATTTTAACGCCCACCACACCAAGTGGCTGAAGAACGCTGCCACTGACCGTGCTGGTGTCCACACCATGAACTTTTCAATCACCCAATCCCTTACGCAAGTAGTGGACTTCCCCACGCGTTTCTCCGACAACCCTTACGGAAGGGACTCACTTCTAGACCTCTGCTTCACTTCCATCCCAGACTCTTGCACTACCAGACAACTCTGCCCACTCGGAAACTCTGACCACACTGTAGTGTCCGTCAATATTTCATTCCACTCCCGCCCGACCCATGAAACCCATACAAGTAGAATATCCTACTGCTATCAAAGAGCAGACTGGGATTCATTCCGAGACTTCCTCTGTGACATCCCTTGGAACAACGTTTTTAGTCTTCCCATCGAAGAATGTGCAACCGAGGTCTCCTCCTGGGTTAAGGCTGGCATCGATGCCTTCATCCCTGTTAGGAAATTCCAGCTTAAATCTCATTCGTCTCCATGGTTCTCACCCGCTTGCTCGGCTGCCATTGCCCACCGGAATCATTTCTTCCGACTCTATCGTAACTACGCGTCGGACCAAAACAGGCGCCTTTTCACTTCAGCTAATAAGTGTAAAAGGATACTTAACGAAGCTAAGATGTTGTCTGCTGCCAGAATGAAGCAACGCATAGCATGTTTAAAATTCGGCGCTAAAGACTACTGGCGACTCTGTAAAAGAGTACTTAACAAGAGCAAGTCCACAATACCCCCGCCAATCAACAAATTTGAGGTCCTCACCTCCCCAGCAGATAAGGCTGAATGCTTTGCCCGCAGATTCTCGAACAATTCGACTCTGAACTCATCTGGAGTTTTTACACCCGACTTCTCACCTAGAACCGAGGCACAACTGAATGATGTCCACATTACACCTTCACTTGTCTCTAAGATAATCTTAAAACTTGACCCTCACAATGCGAGCGGTGGTGACGGAATCCCAACCACAGTCTTAAAGAAATGTGCCCCTGAACTCTCCTCTGTCCTTTCTAAGCTCTACAACCTCTGCCTCTCTGCTTCCTGCTTTCCTGCCTGTTGGAAATCTTCCTCTGTAGTTCCTATATCTAAAAACACTGGAGAACACTCTGACCCTGCAAATTACCGCCCTATCAGCCTTCTTCCGATCTTTGGCAAAGTGTTCGAAGCCATTATCAACGCCGAGGTGGTTCAGCATCTCACAGCACACAGGCTCCTCTCAGACAAGCAATATGGTTTCCGCTTCACCAGGTCTACTGCTGATATGCTAACGACCATCACCGAGTACATATACCAGGTACTCGACAGGAATGGCGAAGCGCGTATCGTTGCATTGGATATATCTAAGGCGTTCGACAGAGTTTGGCATGCTGGCCTTCTATGTAAACTGCGGAGCTATGGTATAACTGGACATTTGTTTGAACTAATCCAGTCATTCCTCTCTAACCGCACAATGAAGGTGGTATTAAACGGACATGTCTCCCAGAAGTACCATATAAACGCAGGTGTCCCCCAAGGCTCCATCTTAGGTCCTACACTCTTCCTGATATACATTAATGATCTCCCTGATTCCATAAGAGCCCAAATAGATTTGTACGCCGATGACACCACAGTTTACTTTCGCCTCCTACAAAAATCTGGTGTAGGCGTCAAAGCTCACCTCGCAGCCGAGATTGAAAAAGACCCCCAATCCATATTGGACTGGGGTAAGAAATGGCTACCAAATTTTAATGCTTCTAAAACGAAGCTACTCTCAACCATCATCGACAATCTCACCTACCTCCCATAAGCATGGACCAGGCTTGACTCCCAGAGAGTAAAACACTACGCCTCCTTGGTCTCACACTTTCAGCGGACCTCAAATGGAATGACTATATCGAATCACTGCTATGAATGTCGGTTCTCTGTGTAGGGCTCCTGTACATATATAAATCTACCATCCGCCCGTGCATTGAATACTGCTGCCATATCTGGTCGGGTGCCCTTGCTATTCTCCTTGGGCTTCTCGATAAGGTTCAGAGGACGGTCTGTAATGTGATAGATACCGACTTGGCGGACTGCCTGCAGTCTCTCTCCCACCGGCGCGACGTGGCTTCCCTGTGTCTGTTCTATAAATACTTTCACGGCTTCTGCTCCGATGAGCTTAGATCACTGGTGCCCCCTAAATACGAATATGAACGAGACACTAGATTAGCAACTAGATCCGACCCTTTTACTGTGAAACCGATAAAATGCAACCGTAACTTCTACTCCAACAGTTTCTTTCCTCGCACTTCCCGACTGTGGAATTCTCTTCTACACGATTGCTTCCCCGACGGCTACAATCTCCAGGAGTTTAAATGTAAGGTCAGTTGACACCTCCTAACACACTAACCTGCTACCATTCTATCAAACACTCTTCCCATCTCATCCTCGGTATCCTTACTCATCTGTCACCTTCCTCCTGACATTCCCTATGTCTTACCACTCCTTCTGTTTACCTTCCCCTATATAGCCACATGCGCAAGAGTGGCAGTGGAATGCCTTGCTTGGGGTGAGATGATTAAAAAAATATATATATTGTTGATTAGCTCGTATTTGGAAATAATTAGCCATTACAGCTCCATGCCACGTGCTGTTCTTTGAATGGGAATTTACCTAGCAGGCCGACTCGCCGTTAACTCTTGGGAAAAGCAAGAATTGAAGAATGAATCTTCAATTCAAATTTCCTGTGTTAAACTGAGAGGTATTTTCCGTTTGTTTGTTTTGTTTGTTTTGTTTGTTTTTTTTATTTTTTTGTTTTTATATATATCTGTGTTTTTGTCCCCCCCCCCTTTTTCGGAGTTCATGCTTCATTTGGGAGGAAAAAAAAAAAAATTTTGAAATTTATATTTATTCTGCTATGCGAAGCTACTTTGGCCGAGTTATCAGCAGCCATTACAGCTCCATGCCACGTGCTGTTCTTTGAATGGGAATTTACCTAGCAGGCCGACTCGCCGTTAACTCTTGGGAAAAGCAAGAATTGAAGAATGAATCTTCAATTCAAATTTCCTGTGTTAAACTGAGAGGTATTTTCCGTTTGTTTGTTTTGTTTGTTTTTTTTATTTTTTTGTTTTTATATATATCTGTGTTTTTGTCCCCCCCCCCTTTTTCGGAGTTCATGCTTCATTTGGGAGGAAAAAAAAAAAATTTTGAAATTTATATTTATTCTGCTATGCGAAGCTACTTTGGCCGAGTTATCAGCAGCCATTACAGCTCCATGCCACGTGCTGTTCTTTGAATGGGAATTTACCTAGCAGGCCGACTCGCCGTTAACTCTTGGGAAAAGCAAGAATTGAAGAATGAATCTTCAATTCAAATTTCCTGTGTTAAACTGAGAGGTATTTTCCGTTTGTTTGTTTTGTTTGTTTTGTTTGTTTTTTTTATTTTTTTGTTTTTATATATATCTGTGTTTTTGTCCCCCCCCCCCTTTTTCGGAGTTCATGCTTCATTTGGGAGGAAAAAAAAAAATTTTGAAATTTATATTTATTCTGCTATGCGAAGCTACTTTGGCCGAGTTATCAGCAGCCATTACAGCTCCATGCCACGTGCTGTTCTTTGAATGGGAATTTACCTAGCAGGCCGACTCGCCGTTAACTCTTGGGAAAAGCAAGAATTGAAGAATGAATCTTCAATTCAAATTTCCTGTGTTAAACTGAGAGGTATTTTCCGTTTGTTTGTTTTGTTTGTTTTTTTTATTTTTTTGTTTTTATATATATCTGTGTTTTTGTCCCCCCCCCCCCCTTTTTCGGAGTTCATGCTTCATTTGGGAGGAAAAAAAAAAATTTTGAAATTTATATTTATTCTGCTATGCGAAGCTACTTTGGCCGAGTTATCAGCAGCCATTACAGCTCCATGCCACGTGCTGTTCTTTGAATGGGAATTTACCTAGCAGGCCGACTCGCCGTTAACTCTTGGGAAAAGCAAGAATTGAAGAATGAATCTTCAATTCAAATTTCCTGTGTTAAACTGAGAGGTATTTTCCGTTTGTTTGTTTTGTTTGTTTTGTTTGTTTTTTTTATTTTTTTTGTTTTTATATATATCTGTGTTTTTGTCCCCCCCCCCCCCTTTTTCGGAGTTCATGCTTCATTTGGGAGGAAAAAAAAAATTTTGAAATTTATATTTATTCTGCTATGCGAAGCTACTTTGGCCGAGTTATCAGCAGCCATTACAGCTCCATGCCACGTGCTGTTCTTTGAATGGGAATTTACCTAGCAGGCCGACTCGCCGTTAACTCTTGGGAAAAGCAAGAATTGAAGAATGAATCTTCAATTCAAATTTCCTGTGTTAAACTGAGAGGTATTTTCCGTTTGTTTGTTTTGTTTGTTTTTTTTATTTTTTTTTGTTTTTATATATATCTGTGTTTTTGTCCCCCCCCCCCTTTTTTTTGGAGTTCATTTGGACTTTAACTAAGTTAAAACTTAGTTAAACTCCACTTTTGTAAGTTTGTAAGTTTTTTTTTTTTTTTTTTTTTTTTTAATAGGAGTAGATAGGTCACACTATCGCCCGGTCTATACTCCTCCCACGTCTATTGAACTGGAGTAGAGGCTCGTTCCTTGTTTCCTGTTTAGGATGTGGTTTCCGGTTTTCACTCCTCTCTCTTCAGACCTTGGTACTGGTGCTTCCGCGAGTTTCCTGCGATCTGGCCGGTTGGTGGCAATGGCTCATCACTGTGAGGGTACCGGGTTGGCAGTTTCCTGGTTGCTGCTTCCGACTGGTAGTTAGGAGCCCTAACTCTTGCGTAGCGTCAAGAGCGGCTGCTCTGATCAACAGTTGTATAATATCGGGGTTCTTGTAGTGCCATGTCGCGCATGGATAGGTGTCCCTGCAAGCGCTTTCGGTGGGCAACCCCGAGGCCACACCTTGTTGCAGCCCTAGCCAGTCTCCCTCCCAGCACAGATCGTGGGTAATGACCGCCTGTATCCTCTACCCTAGGTCCCTTTCTATAAACAAAAAACATGACAAGACAAAACAGAAATGACCCTAAACCAGCTAAATCCAAACCACCTAAGCCCATTAACCTCTCCTTCACTAATATCCGAGGCATTCGTACTAACTTTGCTAGTGTAGAAGCGTTCCTGCATGAAAAGTCCCCAGACATCCTCGCGCTCTGCGAAACTAACCTCAACTCAGCTATTCCCTCCTCTGACCTCTTCATCCCTGGTTATCTTCCCCTTTTAAGGAAGGATTCTACTGTCCACATGCATGGGCTGGGTGTTTATGTCAGCGAACACCTCCCCATAACTAGGGTGACTTCACTCGAATCTACTGACCACCAATACATATGTCTCCGCTTGTCTCTCCTCAGTTCGGTTAGCTACCTATTCTTCCTTTACCGTTCTCCCTCCTCTCCTGACTGCTCCCTACTAGATAGCATTGCCGACGACATAGATAAGGCTATTTCCTATCACCCATTTGCCCACATATTTGTATTTGGAGACCTCAATGCCCATCACTCTGAGTGGCTTGAAAACGCTGTTACTGATTCGGCGGGCATTCACGCCGCGAACTTTGCTATTTCCCAATCCCTTACGCAAGTGGTGGACTTCCCCACTCGCTTCCCAAGCACACCCTCGGGTCATTCCTCACTGCTAGATATATGTTTCACCTCTGCGCCCGACGCCTGTCAAGTCTCGCAGCTTTGCCCTCTCGGCAACTCCGACCACGCTGTAGTCTCCCTCAGTATTTCTTTCCAATCTCACTCCCCCCAGGATCCCCCTACTCATAGAACCTCCTACCTCTACCAAAAAGCTGACTGGGATGCCTTTCGCGATTTCCTCTGCGACGTCCCCTGGGGAAAAGTGTTTGACCTATCAGTTGATGACTGTGCCTCTGAGGTCTCGTCATGGGTGAAAGCTGGCATTGATGCCTTCATACCCACCAGGAAGTATTGCTTAAAACCTCATTCCTCTCCGTGGTTCTCTCCGGCCTGCTCAGCCGCCATTGCCCACAGGAACCATTACTTCCATCTATTCCAGAGACAGCCAACTGATCACAATAGGCGCCTGTTCACATCCGCTCGCAGTGAGTGCAAGAGAACCCTAAATGACGCCAAACAGTTGTTTGCGGAGAGAATGCGACAGCACATAGCTGACCGCAAGTTCGGCTCCAAGGACTATTGGAGGATTTGTAAACGGGTGCTCAACAATAGGAAATCCTCAATACCTCCCTTAATCCATGGATTTGACGTTCTCACGTCATCTGCTGAGAAAGCTGAGTGCTTTGCCCGCAGATTCTCATCCAACTCCACACTCGACTCGTCCGGAGTGCACCCACCCGACTTCCCTATTAGAACTGAGGCCAAACTGCATGACGTATATATTACCCCGACAATAGTATCCAGAGTAATTTCAAAACTCGACCCCCATAAGGCGTGTGGAGACGATGGAATCCCGGTGATAGTCCTTAAGAGGTGTGTCCCTGAACTTTCCCCTGTCCTCTCTAAACTGTTTAACTACTGCCTTTCTGCTTCCTGCTTTCCTGCATGCTGGAAATTCTCCTCAGTCGTTCCTGTCTTTAAGAACTGTGGTGAACCCTCGGACCCATCCAACTATCGCCCGATCAGTCTTCTACCAATATTCGGGAAAGTGTTCGAGGCTATAATAAATGCTGAAATAGTTCATCATCTCACCGCCCACAAACTGTTCTCCGACAGGCAATATGGATTCCGATTTGACAGGTCCACAGCCGACCTGCTAACTACTGTAACGGAGTACATGCTACAGGCCCTTGATGAGTCTGACGAGGCTCGCGCGGTTGCTCTGGATATCTCCAAGGCTTTCGACAGGGTTTGGCACCCTGGCCTCCTATGCAAACTACGCGGTTATGGTATTACCGGTCGCCTGCTTGACCTAATCCAATCTTTCTTAAATAACCGCAAAATGAAGGTCGTTCTGAATGGGCGTGCCTCTTCGTCCTACAGCACGAATGCTGGTGTCCCACAAGGCTCTATCCTGGGCCCAACGCTCTTCCTTATTTTCATCAACGACCTCCCAGATGAGATCAGGTCCCAAGTAGGCATCTACGCAGATGACACTACAATATACTCCCGCTCCAGTAAGAAACCTGTCGTGGCGGACAGACAAAATCTCGCTGCTGACCTTGAGCGGGATCTACACTCTGTGGTGAACTGGGGCAAGAAGTGGCTTGTCAACTTCAATTCCTCGAAGACCAAGCTGTTGTCTGTCAACCATTACAGGCAACCTCTTCTGCCTCCCATAAGCATGGACCAGATGATTCTCCCGGAGAGTAATACACTACGCCTCCTCGGACTTACCCTGTCCTCAGACCTCAAATGGAAGCACTATATTGAATCCATAGCAAAATCTACTGCTAAGAAGATTGGGTCACTATGTCGATCCAGGATGTTTTTTCCACCTGAATCCATCCTGCATATATACAAGTCAACCATCCGTCCGTGCATGGAGTACTGCTGCCATTTATGGTCAGGTGCCCCTGCCGTTCTCCTCAGTGTTCTCGACAAGCTCCAAAGGAGAGTCTGTAATGTGATAGGTTCTGATCTGGCGACTCGTCTGCAGCCACTTTCCCATCGTCGAAATGTGGCCTCCCTCTGTCTCTTCTATAAATACCTTCATGGCTTCTGCTCGGATGAGCTTAAGTCACTGATGCCTCCTCAACAGGTGTTTACCCGTTCAACCAGACTGGCAACTGGGTCCCACCCATTCACAGTCAGGTTAGCCAAACGCAGACGACAATTCTACTCCAGCAGCTTCCTCTCTCGCACTTCCCGCCTGTGGAACTCACTCCCGTATTCTTGCTTTCCTGACGGCTACGACCTCCAGAAATTTAAAAGCAAAGTTAATACTCACCTACTAACCACTGGCCTCTAGCTCTCTCCCCTCCCCTGTATAACCTTCCCTTTCTCTCCGCCCATGTACCTGTCATTGCACCTGCTTTCTCAGTTTTCTATTGTTCCTTTCTAACTAGCTTGTACTCCTCACTCTTTTCTAATTAATCTTTCTACATTTATGTAACCCCCTGCACATCAGTGGCGTTTCTGCCTTGCTCGGGGTGAAATGATTAAAAAAAAAAAAAAAAAAAAAAAAATATATATATATATATATATATTGATTGATTGAGCACTCTGGAAGAGTGGTAGACTTTGTAAACAGTAGCTACTCCGGCATTTAAGCACAGCTCCTTCGATAATGAATTAGAGCACGCTAGCTAATGGGCGTATTTATATGCACTAAAAACCCGGCCTTCTTCTATTGGACGCTCGTGGCCTAGGGGTAGAATCGCCGACTGATGCCAACTCGGTCAGGTTTCAATCATGAGTTAGGAAGCGACTGGAGTCTAAGCCGTACTGATGAGCTGTAATACAGCGAAACCAATCTATCTGCGGATGACTATAGTGTATATATATATATATAGTCATCTTCAGGCAAATCTCTTTCGCTGTATCACAGCTCATCAGTACGGTTAGACTCCGATTGCTCTTAACCCAGGATTGAAACCCCCGACCGAATTGGCGTCAGTTGGTGATTCTATATCTGGGTTATGGGCGCTCGGCAGAAGAAGGCAGACTTTTTAGCATGTATGTTATCATTATAAACGCCCTATAGCCAGAGTGCTCTAATTCATTACTGAATGGGCGATATATATATATATATATATATATATATATATATATATATATATATATATTACCAGTTAGAATGCTAGCCAATTACGCTACTTTGGTTGATCATCTAGCGTTTTTTCGAATGCATCGGAGATACCGAAATGTTGAAACCAATGTAGACCAATTCTTCCCACATACATTCATCTCTTTATATCTACACACAATTATTTTGTTCACCGATTTCCGACAAACCTTGCCAGCTCTTTTAAATTTGTGTGGATCATTTGTTGGATTATTTTACAGACCGAAGAAGTGACAATAGGTATCTACCATACAATGGGTTGACATACCAATCTAAGTACGCAATGACTTCGATATAAATATTTCACGTGTATAATGGTGAACCTAAGTGTAAGGTTAGATATGTTTCTCAAATATATGGGTGCACCTAACTTTGTGCATGCTTCTAGAGAATTTTGAGCATGTTTATATATATTATTGTATGCATTATTGTGTGTATAATGGGGCACCTAAGTATAAGTGTATTTCATGTATGAGAACGGACCTAATTATGTGTATATTTTTCCATCATGTGAAAACAACTGATTATATGTTGGTTATGTTAATCTTGGATGCAGTCAATTCTGCATTTTTGAACTGACTATGTGTAATGTTTGTTAAGACGTATCAAAAGAAATTATACCACCTCGTTTGGGAGTTAAAAGTAGAAGGATAAGTGTACACAAGGGTACATTGTCTTTATGTATAGAGGTATATAAACAGTTGCTTGTATACTTTATATATATATATATATATATATATATATATATATATATATGTGTGTGTGTGTGTGTGTGTGTGTGTGTGTGTGTGTGTGTGTATACATGTATGCGTGGATCCGCTCCTCGTAGAATTGCGAGTGTGTGAACAAAATAATTGTATGTGGATATAAAAAGATGAATGCATATATGAAGAACACATTTATGAGTATATATACGCATGGATGTGAGGATGTATGTAAGTATGAATATATATGCATATTTTGGAGTACGTGTGAGAATCACTAGCATAATTATATTTATATATATATAACATTATTTATCCGCGCGGAAAACCCGTCTTTGTGACATGTATATATATATATATGAGTATACGAACGCAAGATCCGTATGTAGACATGATAAAGTGTAGGTCGGTAAGTATGTATAAGCATAAACAAAGTCACATTTATATGTATATGTGGGGATGTGCGCATATGTGTACATGGATATAAATTAGTGTACATTGGTGGGTTAATTTATGGGGTTACACATACAGACGTATCCATAGAATTAGAAATAAACGGTTAATTACTTAGAGGTCAACATTTTCACGACTGGTCTGAATACCCCCAGCTGATCTGATGCCAATGATTATGTCCTGACTCTCTTTTCCTTTTTCTCTTTTTGCCTTCTTCTTCTTTTTTCTGTTTTTCTTTTTTTATCTTTCTCTTCATTTAAAGAGAATGCTTATTCCGGCAAAACTTTTGTACCAAATGGAAGAAATATTGTGTGGTCTGAGGAAATGTGCTAATTAAGCTCATTTAAATGTATTATAATTTATAACCAATTTAAATGAGGTGTTGAGTTTTATATATATATATATATATAACAGTCTTTATTAGAATAGAGAGGTTATATTCATTGACTAGTGTGATAGATTGATTTTAATAGTTTTTCGACACTTTTGAACCTGTGCCATATTCAGGTAATCTTTGCAAACTTTTAAAGCAGTGTTGATCGTCCAAGTGATTGTTAGCTGAATCATTTCTCAGAAATCTTCTCAAGGATACCATGTTTGTTTATCTGTGGTTGCAAAGACTTGCCGGAAAACATTTAAAAAATTGTAAATATCTTCAAGTCGAAGTTTTTCCTTGTTAAATATATCTGGCTATAGATACAAATGAATGAACATTTATAAAAACATGCGTGATTATTGATATGTCTATATCAGTGGTGATGCATACAAACAGACATTTACATATTTGTAAGCATAACTCTTGTTTTCTGTGTGCGCATCTTAATTTGAAAGCCTTTAATTCCGAACTTTCACATTCGATCGCCACTCTTAACGTCCAGACAGTTACGCTTCCGCAAATATGCTCACTGTAAGTGACGGTAGATATGAACCTCCTCGCACAATGCGCTTGTGTTTACGCGAGAAAAAGAAGCCTGCCAGCCACATCGCGTCCCAGACGAAGATAACACATTATTAGTTTCGCTTCTGTCAATACAAATATTTTTGATGTTCAAAAATAATTGACTTTTGTCTGGCATAAACGTTCTGATTTGGGAAATAGAAACAAACCTGCAGATTCACCGACTTTGAAAAGTAGAAAATAGAAGATTATACGCACTTTGAAAGATAATCATTGACAAAGAACACATATAATAAGTTTAATATGATGAGTCTAAATTAAAGTCTATGGTTATTGAATATTTTAAGGAACATAGAACCACATCTTGATTGATGCTATTTTCAGATCAACCTTGACCCGGTGTGGTCGCATATGTTAGAGTCCCAGATATGAGTAAATAGTAAACAAAAGCGAAACACTATGAACATACATAGTAAAAATGCCAGCAATAAATAGTTGTATCAAAAATGACCAACAATGCCTATTTATAGTAGAACACCAAAAATTATGGCAAATATGTATATATATCAATATGCCGTATATATATATATATATATATATATATATATATATATATATATATATATACCTTAGAAGTAGCAGAAAATAATGGGTTAGTGGTTCGCTCTTTGTAATTATTTATTTTTAAATAGTGCCCGATATTTAGTAGGTCATTATATATAATAAAATTGTTATTATAAGTGGATATATTAAAAACACATTTTACTGGAACACAATACCTGTTGTATTTAGACGCCTGCTTCTTAGCACCTCGTCAGGCAGTCGGTATCCAAAAGGTTGAAACGAAAGGCTGTGTAATCGCCTTACTTCTAAATGATATATATATATATATATTGGTACAAAGGTGTTATGTCTTTAGTAGAGCAGATTCGTGCCGATTTCAAAGTTTTGCGAGGACACCATTATGATGCTCTTACTCGTCAGAACTGTCGGTCCAAACAAGCACAACGACAAACAGTCCTGACGAGTGAGAGCATCATACCGGTCACCTCACTTACTTGGAAGTTGTTATAAATCTGCTCTATTAAAAAGTTAAAACCTTTGTACCTATCAACGCTCTATCTATCTAGACCCTGATTTAGAGCACTTTACGATAAAAAACCTGCTTGCCAATAATAGCCCCTGAAAAATAATAGTATCATTGTTAAATACTATCACAAAATTCTGACAGTGGATGACGAGATTCGAATCAACAGAGATGTGATTTTAGAGAAGGCTGCTGAGAATAACATGGACAGATCATGTGAGCAAAAAGAGGGTTTTATTGAAGAGGACAGCAAAAAAGCATACATGCGGATAGAGTTAGAAAGAAACAGTTGACCTTTCTGGGACAAATAATGAAGGAATGGTGTTAAGGACATATAGAAGGTCATACAGGGACAGTAGAAACAGCGTGCTGGCTCCTGCTATATATGTAGATATCCTTGATGATATACAAAGAAGAATCTGCAGTTCTATTGGTCCTGACCTAGCATCTAGGATTCAGTCACTTTCTCATCGTCGTAATATAGTTTCTCTGTGACTTTTAAACATATATATTCATTGTTCGGATGAAGTTTCCTCTTTGATATTTTGTCTCTATGAATTTAACTAGTGAGTTTGTATTAAGAGAGATGTTAAAGGGCTAAACATTTTTAGGGTAAAAATAGATTATTAGATCTTTTATGCGTCGCTTAGATTGGTCACAGTATGGGGCACCCAGTGAGGATCAAACTCACTACTCACTTGTAATAGGTTTTATCGAGACAACTTGCTAACCATTACACCACATTGATGTGCTCTTTATTTTTGCGTAGATTAAGTGTGGCACAATGCCAAATGTATGGCACACTTAATGAAGACCGAAAGCACTATTTAGTCGTAATTATGCTAGTGAGGCCAGCTTGCTAACAATTGCATCACATCGAGATGCCCTAAATCATTTTCTAAGCGCACCCGGAAGTATGGAGTATCCAGTGAGAATCGAACTCATTTAAATGATTCTAGCGATATAGGCTTGCTAGCCATTGCACCACATACAAATACCCAAGTAAAAAGAAATAGAAATGTTGTAAGAAGATGTAATGGCCGGCATCCTTAAGTGACACGGCATTTCATAGAATATATGTTTTTCATTTCAGGCCCTTTTTCCAGCTGAAATTAAACCCAAAACATTATCTAAGTGCTATTTGAATTTTGCCGGTGAGGAGTTATCTTATTGCTTAAAATATTTATATTTGTGTTATTGCACCTTGAATGTTCGTTGTGGTGCGGTGGATATCGTCTTGGAACGAGAAATCGGACAGCCAATTTCAAATTCAATTTGAATTCATTGCATTCACTTACACGTAAATACTCTTAGAGATGTATTAATCAGTTTCATTTGCCTCCAGCTGTGGGTTAAATGGTAGGAAAAATCGGGTTCTATAGCCTACGTTGGCAACCAGAAAGTAATAGTAACCTACTGTGGAAAAACCTGCTCAGTCAGTCATTTCTTGTTCGAGACATGGTCGCTCAAGTGTCTATCACGTATAGCACTTAGCTGACTATATTCCTCATCGTTATTGTAATCACAAATTTTCTGCCATTTTACCTAGTCGCTTTCGTCATGTGTATATTTATCTCTGTATCCTACATCTAATTCCGAAATGAGTCCGCTCTTTAATCTACGGGTGTAAAGGATTTTATTGCCCATGTTTTCTAGGATATTGACTATTTTCCAATTATTGCTTGCCTCTTTCTACTAAGTCCAATATACGCAGACGAACCCATGGATTGAACTCACATTCACTATATCAACAAATTCAAGAACCAATGCTTTAATCAATTCTTCTGTTTTCTTGTAGGAGAGTATGTCAAGAATGTCAAGCTGCATTAGCAGCAGTTACAGCATTAATCAGCGAACAGCTTATATTTAACCCTTCAAGTTTCTACTGTAAATTATTCTAGGAATTTGAGGACATAGTGATTGTGAGTTTAATTGTGGATCGGGCAGTATGTACTTGGACTGATTGGAAAGGGGATAGCATAACTGGACAGTAGAAAAATAAGAACTAGACAAGATATCCTTACACATGGACAGTGGAGAACACTACAATGACTGTCTACCTCTGTAGATTAAATGATGGATTCAATTGAGAATCCACTTTTTTATATGTTGTATCCCTTCAGGATGTAGACGATCATGGTTTTTTTTATAACATACCTATTCCTTGTTGCTCTTATTAAATTTTGTCTTTTTGTTATTTCACCAAAACCCTGATCAACTATCCATTTACTGAAGTGTATCAAGTATGTTACATGCTGCTTTCCTCTTATCCTATTTCCCTCAGTCTATCCTCTGAGTATGAGATTTCCAAACGCTTCTCTCTTACATGGCCCAGAAATTTCAACTGCCTCCTGATAATGTTAGATATGAGTTTCTTTTTTTATTCCACTTTCTTCAAAACTTTAACGTTTCTCAAATGTTCGTTCAATAGTATCCTTAGCATCTTTCTGTAGAACAACATATTTGTTACTTCAAGTCTCTTCTGCATCTTTGAGAAGATTGTCCAAAGCTCGCTATCTTACAGGATGATAGATATCATGTCACATTTTAGTAATCTTTACTTTATTTTGAAAGAAGTCTTTATATATCTTAATACTCTGCTTAGATTTTGGAATGCATTTTTTGGCCGTTCCAATATGTCTTCCGATCTGAGTGACACATTTTCTGTCCTCTGTTAGAACAATTCTTAGTTACTTATAGGTATCTACTTGTTTGATTTTAATCTATATTATTTGTGATTTTAATGTAAGTTGCTAACATCAATATACAGCTGAGGAAGGCTGAACGGAACAACAACAAAGATGAAAACCAAAGTACGTATACAAATAGCGTAAATAAACTATAAAGATTAAATACGAGTGGGCCCGTGCCGTCAATGACGGCAAAATATTCATATCGATATACCGTCTAAAATGACGGAAACATATATATTGAGGTACTTACCACTGAGTATCATACATTAAGTCATTAGAAAAAAAATTAAAACACCTGCGCGTGGCAGGAGTTATATATATATATATGCACAACATTATTATAATACAGAGGATATATATATATATATATATATATATATATATATATATATATATATATATATATATATAGTCTTTACTACCCGACGACATAATTATTGCAAAATAATAATAATAATAATAATAAAGCATATGAGCTTTCATATCTGGTAATAAAGTTCAATAACGGCTAGTAAAGAGAATGAATTAGCGGACTATTTCTCTATTGTCTCTCTCTTTATGAACAAGGCAGTATATATATATATATATATATATATATATATATATATATATAAATATACAACGGTCTTTATTATAATAGAGAAGATATATATATATATATGTGTGTGTGTGTGTGTGTGTGTGTGTGTGTATCCTTTACTATCCTACGACATAATTATTGCAAAATAATAATAATAATAATAATAATAATAATAATAGTAATAATAATGATAATAATAATGTATATGAGCTTTCGTATCTGGTAATAAATATATATAAAGAAACAGCGGTCTTTATTTTAATTGAGGGGGTTATAATCTAATGTACACAGTGAGGTTTTATATTAAGCTCTCCCCAACAAGAAGGCTTAAACAACAGCAATTGTCAGGCAACAACAGCATGATTCCACATTATTATATGTTGTACTAAGCTTTATGACTCGCTTCTACCTTGAAACCTGTTTAAATGTTTGCAGTAAGACAGCCGATTGAAAATGGGTCAGCGTCTTTTTTCTATTAAATGAACCTAAAAACCATTCACTAGGAAACAATGCATATTTACTCATCCATCGTTTACTAAATTCGACATTTGATTATTACCTTTTTTTCGTATTTGACAGTAAAAGATGTTTCCGATTTTTTCTTGAAAAATATTAAGCTGCTTATAGATCGAAAGTATTTGGTTTAAAATCTATTTGTAATAGACAAACATAAAATGGTGAACATTTAGGAAAATATACAACTGTTCGAACATAAAACTGAAAAGATCTAAAAATATGTTTGGTCATTTGATGTAATTCTGACTTATGATAAATTGTCAGAGTTACCCGCTTATATCCTTTAGATGACATATGTAATTAAATTGACTCCTAAATCTGCGAATATTACGAATTGCTTAACAATTGTCAGAAGAGCAGGATATAGTCTTCAATCTTTATTATATGAAATTCAAACACACACACACACACACACAGAGAGAGAGAGACAGATAGAGAGAGAGAGAGAGAGAGAGAGAGAGAGAGAGAGAGAGAGAAGGGTCCATAAAGTTCATATTCACTTGAAAAATCGCAGATATAAAAATAGAGTTATAAATCTTTTAAAGTGTACACGAATTTTCTGGACACCTATATAGTGCGATGGATGAATTGTCTTCTAAATCACGTAAAAAGCAAATAACACTGACATCTCATTTTAACAGATATATTTACCAAAATTAGACACAAGTATATTAAAATACTAAACAGAAATTTAATCAATAAACTTGCCATTGGCCTCAACTAAGGTTTCCAGATTACTTCAAAAACTTCTGCATCTCTTCTGAACGGTCTCCTTGTGTTGGTGAATGCAGCCATAATTCTTGCCTTCAACCCATCTTTGGTGTTACAAGTAGTTTAGTTAACCAGTTGCTCTCAACCCATATTCATCAATGATGGCTGCATTATAGAGAGTTAAATAGTAATGAGATCGCAAAAATTTTCTAACAGACATGACTGAGTTCTCCTGGGAGTGTACAGAGATATGTTGCCAAATATAGGGTCTAACACCATCCGCCATCTAAACCCAAGTACCGGTTCCTCAAGGAACATGATGTAGACGTTCCTATCAAGTCTGACGCCTTGTTGGAAGATTATTAAGGCCTAACTTAGGCATTACTAGTGATCACTCTAAACACCATGATGTCTGCATATATCATTCTACTCTTTTCGGATTGTCTGCGCTGTCCTCAAATTGACACCAAGAGACTAAAATTTTTCTCTTGGAGCATTTGAAATGAATGCCAAGTAGTAAAATAACATGTTTCCAAATTTCTTGAGGTATGAACAGTGTTATGCTTTTTGTCTCACAGACGGTACAGAACTGACGCTTCTGTATTATGCAGTCTACAAAATTAAAAACAACCATCGCATACTGCACGAAATTAAAAATATAAAAGCGACATTTTACCCATCTCACTCAGTAGATGTATTTTTTGGGGTTCTTGTGTGAGGGTGATGTTTCATTGAATGTTTCGGATAAAAAACATTTTAGAAGTCACCTTTTCTAGGATTTTTATACATATTTTTTATGAAGCCTAAGATATATTTTATGCACACAACACATTACGCCTTTCGATGCTGAAGTTTCTTAGAATCGGCACTTAACCAGATTACGTGGCGATACCATTTCATCTTCATCTTCTTTATGGATTGGTGATATTCGTAGACAATGAATTAAAATCATAACTCTCCAAGCCTTCCAGCTGTTGCTGCCATTTCTTGTTCTTAACCCCTTCTTTGCCCCTTTCATTTTCTTATGGTATTTTTTCATCATGCATTTTGCTAAATATATTTGCCTGCTTCTCTCTACTTTTTACTATCAACAATATCGTCCGTGAGTTTGAAATTTCAAAGCCTTCTTTTTTCATTACACGTCTGAATCATAGATATACTTTTCTGGGTTTAAACAAAATTATATCTTCTTGTTAAACGCATAACGTTTTTTATTAATCCACCCTAAGCAAGGCGATAGTGCCGTTAATACGCGAGGAATCTAATGAGAATAAAGAGAGTGAAATACTTTAGAAGTACCGGAAACCTCATCCGAAATAGGAAAAAACGAATACACTTCTACTCTTGTTCAAAAGACTGTGGAGGAATGTGAACCAGACGATAAGTTTCTCCTACAATCTGTCTCTGGTATTATCGAAAATAAATTACAAGAGTATATGTGTTCTTCTTGAAATCTTTCTTTCATTTTGTCTAAATTATTCAGCATTCACTGTTATATAAATGAATTAAGCATTACACCGCAATTGAGAGGTTATTATGCGTAAAATCTATAATGAGAAGCGAGTTTAAGGATAAAGACGTGTAATGGTTTATCTCCATCAATTACAGTTGCTAATAATTTTACAAGCCAACCGAGTAGAAATAATATTGTCCTTAAAGGATGCTCGTCGATTCCATAAAAATAAATCATGCAAAAAATCGACAGCCATACTTGTACTGCTCCATTACCCCTAAAAAAAGGCAGATAATTTGAAGAAGTAATGCTGACAAGATAAAACTCTAAAGATATTACACGATCCTAGTTTTAGAGAAGATATTCGATTCTGCTAACACTGACCGAAATATGCCGCTTACTTGTACGTGTGGCGGCATTGACTCTGGACGAGTTGAGCAGGCGTTTTTGCCTGTATGACTTTTATAGGAGATTATTAGCTCGAAAAGTGTTCCCCAAAGGTATTTGGTATGGAGATTTTCATGCAATAGTTTGCTAGTTATTAATGAGGTAGACTGGTTGCCAACCAAGGTTACACAACCCAGTCTGTCCCGCTATTTACCTGGAGAAAAGAAGAGACAGCTTAATACCTTTCGCGAGTATATAACTAAATGCAATGAATTCGACTGGAATTCGAAATCGGCTTTCCGATTCCTCAATCAGAACTGCAATCCAACGTGCCTCCCGAGATATGCTGTGTAACACAAACACAATACACTGGCAATGATGTTTAAATGTAATTGCGAAAACGTCGGTCTATTTTTATATATAACTAAAATTAAGCCTGTCGCAAAGCAGTAGTTGCAGAGCATTCAGTTTTGAATATACCATGCACGTTAGCGTTTGCAAGTTGAGTCGACTACTTAGTATGGGGGTCACACCTATCAACAAAACACTATTTTGTTGTTTCCATGGCAATGTCTTTACTTGATGGATTTGCTCGGTTTTAAATTTAGAATTTTTTCTGGTCTGGTTTTCAACCAAGGTTAAAGATTCCAACATGGCCTGCTATTTCAGCTATAATTGGTTGGAAGAAAAGAGGTAGATACATATATTTCTCAAGTGTATCTGTACGTAAGTTAATCTAACGCAATGTGGGACTATAACTCTAAACAAATTCCCCGCCTTCTCATTACGAACTGCTATCGATTACACTATTTACACACCCAAGATCGGAAAATTCATATCTGTCATCCTTACTACGATTTAATATTAATACTATCTCTAAATGAAACACGTCCTTAAAATAAAATAAAAACTATTGAAGAAATCGATAGTCATCACGTCATTGTTCCATTTTGAAATTTAGAGATGACAACAAATGGAAAAGGCGGAGAATATGAAGAAGCAACGCTGACAAAACGAAACGCTGAATGTTACGCGATCCTTGTTCAGGAAAAGATATTGTATTATGTTATCCTTACAAAGAAAATAAGTTATACACTGTAGGATGCATAGAGTTAGCGATATCAGCTAAAGTAAAGACAAGAGGGAAAAAGAATTCCCGTTGTAAGGACTTTTGTTTGAAAATTTCAAAGTTTCTGTAATATGAGAGGAGCTGTCATTCTCTGTAAAGATGGCTCTTGAAATGCAAAAGTAAAAATTCTAAAGAAAATCGATGCAATTCAAACGACCACACAGGGAAACTAGCAATAAAAGTAAAAAATAAAGACTGAAAAACTTAGGTATGTATTTTCTTTTTTCTTCACAAAAATAATTATGATCATGATGATAATCTAGATTATAAAAGACCTGACTTATGTCCGTTACTCTCTGTGTCTTGCGGTTTTGCACGGGCGTAACTTTTAGATGCGCTTACATAATGTATACGGCTATATGTGCATTGTGGGTGTGCCATAATGTACCAACAACGACAGGCACACATCCACGATTTGAAGCCATATCACTTTGAAACACCGTTCCGTTACGATCAAATAAGTCTAGCAAAAAAATTATGGGCAGATTAGGTTGAGTGTTTTGCTCCAAAATTCTCGTCTAATTCTAAACTTGATTCGTCTGGAGTACCATCACCCAATTTCGCACTTAGAACTGCGGCGTAGCTGAGTAATATATATATATATATAATCCCCATCTATGGTCTCTAACATAATTTCTAGGCTTGACTCTTTTAGTCAAGAGGAGTTGATGGAATTCCAGTCATTGTTCTAAAGAATGTACTCGTGAGCTGGCTCCAGTCCTCTTCAAACACTTATCCTCACTGCTTCCTGCTTTCCTGCATCTTGGAGGTCTTCTTCTGAAGTTCCTGTTCTTAAGTACTATGGGGAACACTCTGACCCGTCTAATTATTGACCTCCTACCTTTTTTTGGCACGGTATTCGAGGCTAGCAGCAATGTTAAATTAGGCATCTCATTTCTCACAACGTTCTCTCTGACAAACAGTATGGCTTCCACTTCTCCAGGTCTACTACTAATACGCTGAAGACAATCACTGAATTTATATATGCAAGGCTCTTGATAAGAACAGCGAGGCTCGATGTGTTGCTCTTGATATCACGAAAGAATTTAACAGAGTGTGGCATGCTGGCCTTCTCCGCAAGCTCGAAAGTTATGTTATTTTTGAACGAATAATTGATTCAATTCAATCGTTCCTATAACATCGTAAAATGAAGCTTGTTTTCAATAGGCAAGCTTCAAGAGACTTTTATAAGAAACCGGGCGTCCACAACGCTTTATTCTAAGTCTTACGCCTTTTCGGTTCTTTATCATTGATCTTCCTGATGTAATCATTTCCCAAGTAGACATCTATGCAGAAGACACCACTATTTACTCTCATCACAAGACCTGTGCTACTAAATATTAATAACTAACTCTAAATAACATGTGTTGGTAAGTCGTAGAAATAAATAATATTCATAACTAAAAATAAATATTAATAACTAAATCTAAATAACATGGTTGGTAAGCCGTAGAAAAAGAATCAATAAATAACACTTGTAGGTAATCCGTAAAAAAGAATTAGAAAAATGAGAATATTGCCCAATTCATTTCCACTAAGCAGAACAAACCCTACCCATGGCTGAGTATATACCTATAAAGACTGACTCAAGAAAAATCTATTTTTTCTAATTAAAAACTTAGATCATGAATAAGATTTTATTGAACTTTTCGGAAATTATTCATTAATACCTAAAATTACTTAATGAGATTTTTAAAAAATGTTGATATTTGTCATTAACTTATGCGAGGGTGAGCATACATAATATTTGCATAAAGTGAAATGGGCATCAGTGTTACGAGGACTAACTCTTTCTTATTTGCCTGGTAAAAAACTGTGGTTAATAGTGCGTCTTATTGAACTCTTTTGAATGATTCTTTTGACATTTAAATAAATATAATTTCCCGAAAATGTAATTGTTAATTAAATCGAAAGTATAAAATCTATACAACTGAAAATCAATCATTTTTCATCGTCGAAGCGACAGGTAGAGAATGTGTAATCTGAATTAAAAGTTTGATTTTAAAATACAATCAACCGAGTATATGCAAATCCGAACAGAATTATTTGTCACTAGTTTAAAAGCCAAACACAGTTCAGATTTATAAGCTAGAGTCTGACGAGGTTTAAGTGGGCCTCCGGCTCAAAATTAGTTGGACTTTTGGTACATCATAAAAATCAGAAATTATAATTTTGAAGAAATAACATTCACATTTTCAATGTACCCCATGGAAATTCAAAACCTCAATTTAACTCCGATTCCAGGCAAGAGACTAATTTTGTTTGAATTTCCTATTCAGAATGAAAAACTGAATTTTCGAATCTTAGATTTTGTGGAACGTCAGTTATGTTAAATTTTTCAATTCACAAATTCTGGGAAACTTCAAAACTTCCGATCACAAAACCTCTCACTTTAAATCTGATTTTGATCTGGTATTTTGAAGAAATAAAATGAATTTCCTTAATACACAGAGGTTTGGAGATATTTTAAACTGAATTTAGAATAAAAAATGAATTGAAAAGTTTTTTTGTTGCGCAGTATAAATTTAAAACTTTTAAAATCACATTTGATTTTTTCAGTTATTTTAAATTTTTTAAAGTCTTCCTTACTCATCCAGACACAAATGCCAATACTAAATGCTCAATCACCATAGGAAGAAAGCTTTTCAATCCCGGGATCATCCTGATTTTAAAAAGGTATAAAATGTTTATGTAGAGCAAGTCTGGCACGAGTTAGATCGGTTTCAAACATACGGACAAACTGACAGAATTTTTCGTTTATTTATTTTGATAATGAAAAGAAAAGCTGTAAAATACAGACAGTGGTTCTTTCACGGTGTAAGGCAATGAATATAGAACAAAAAAAAAACAACTGAAACAATCTTAATAATTTATTAAACATGATACAGTTCAAAGTATTTGATAGTTTCAACCACATCCTTCAGGATGTGTAAAAAATATTTTTGTTCAATCATGTATGTTGCTGTTGTGCCGGTGGTATAATGGTTAGCCGAACGAAATGAACAATTGAAGCACCGATATCAACTGCTAGATTTATTATTTACTTTAAATATTCGACCATTCAGATTAAGCAACGTATATATATACTGGGTAGAAAATAGAATGTGAAAACATTAGGAGGATCCAAAACCCTAATCCAAAACAGAAATCGAAGGAGAAACTTAGATTCTTGTTCAAATTGTCGGGGCAAAGAGTGATATGGACGAGAGGCAAAACAATCGCGCAAATACTCTTGGGGAAATTGTAAGACTTTGATCGGAAACATAGTTATTATTCTAAAAATATTGTTAACGAAATATTCACTCACAGTAAAAATTCTTATGATTGAAAATATTTCGATAATAGAAAAGTAAATGTTAGCCTGAAAATCAGATCAATCATATATATATATATATATATATATATATATATATATATATATATATATGTATATATATATATATATATATATAGATGAAGATATCTAGGCACAGACTCATATATAGGTGTATATATATATATATATATATATATATCAAATACTGGTGCATAAATTTTAAAATCTAATATTTTCAGAATTTTAAATAGTCTACATATAGACTATTGTCTTTTCTCCCATCGGCTTGCACATCTCTAAGAGGATATTGACAAGGATAACCTACTGGCTACTTATTTTATATTCTTCCCCTGTCTAGATATATGTCGTTTACTTCTTTTGTATCAACCGCCAGCGACTAAATTTTCTAAATACACACTGTCCGGCAAAGAGATTGAACTCACAATTAATACGTAACCAAATTCCCAGACTAAATCTTTAATCCTCTTGACTATTGTTCCGTAGGTGGAAAACGTGGAGCTGTAAACCTAACTTTCCTGCTGATGACCAGTTGCTGTTGCATGTCATTTTTGAATGCACGAACTAAAACTTTTCGGTACAGGCACTACTAATGTAGAGAACATATTATCACTTGACTTGCTTTATTAGCGGCCAGTGTTTCGTATTTATTTCTATACTAGAGCTACACATGGCTATCACATGCGCTGATTATTTAAGTTACCCGAAGCAACAAGCACCTGATAAAGGGCGGAAAACATAATGCTCGAAATGTTTCGATAACAATAAAAAAGTATAAGGACGACAGTTCATCCGTAAATAATGATAAATCCCTATACCAGAAATTCAGAGAGAAACTAATTTTCTCTGTCTTTTTGAGTGACTTTAAGAGCATTCACATTGTTCTTGTTGTAAAAGAAAACTCAATGCCTTCATAATTGCACAGTTCTTGGTATAGATTATATTGATTTGCCTCATTGTGTTTTAATTTCATATTATAACTTATTGGTTAAGTGGCTTCAAATCTTTGAAGGCTTTTCCTTCGTTCAAAAGGACGAGGTTTGCTCTCTACTCCAAAACTTACGTAGTGTAACATCTTACTGTCATTCATCCAACAATCATTCATCCGTCCGGTTTTCTGTCATCACTTAACTCAAAAATGACAAGATCTATGGCCACACAGTTTTCTGTGGCTACTAATTGGATGACGGAGAACGTTTTCCTGGAAGATATTAGTTTTTTGACAATACGAATAATAAAGATTTAAGCGAACTCTTTGATTAGCAAAGTAAGAATAATGGTAAAAACGACCATTTCTTTATTTCTGTCACTTTAGCTAGACTGATTCCTTAAGTTTTTATTTAATCCTATCAAGAAGACAGCTAGCTGAATACATTTTATACAGTTCTGACATTTTTAATGTTATTTTTTAAATTATTTTTATGTGGTATGTACATTTAAGACGTGGGTGATAATGACTTCTACACTTTCTATCTATTGTAGACCCTAGTAACATCAGTCTTTTCATTATTCCACCCTGACTTGCTATATATATAAGCATGTTAGGTAGGTTATGCTCACTTCTTTTGTCTTTCATATTTTAATTACCCCTGAGTGTGAAATTTTCTAAGCAGTCTTTTCTCATTTTTGACCCTTCAAATTGTCTCTTTCTTTCGCCCCTCTTTAATTTTTTATGAAAATTCCACGTTACTAAAATGTTCAGTATATCGTATCCTCCTGTAGAACCACATTTCTGTTGTATGAAATCTCTTGTTTATTTGTTGGCAGTTTGTCCAGCCTTTATTCTTATAGAGGAAAAATAATATTACACAACAATCAGTACTCATTCCTTTGTTTCAAATGAAAAGATAATATGAAAGAAAAGCAAAAAATGATGCGCCAAGGTAAAATGGTCAGATCTCTATCGAGAAAAAACATTGTTATTCTAAAATGAAAACTGTAGAATGCATACAACTATTTTAAACAAAGAACCCTCTTTAATTTTTAAATTTATAATTTCTCATAATACGTTCAATTTAACTCTGTACAGGATGTACGTTGTTATTGGCTTAGAACAAGTAAACGGGGAATCGCATTCGAATTCCAGTTGAATTCGTTGCTATCACTTACACGCAAATACCATGTATCACGTATGGATTAAATAGAAGTACAGATTGGGTTCTGTAGCCTTGGTTGGCAACCATTATACCACTGAAAGTAATGGCAAATTACTGCGAAAAAATCTTCTGGCTAGTCAATCATGTCTCTTTCGACTCTATTTGACTAAATGTGTAAGACAGAATAGCAAAGGCTGTCATTCGGAAATTGATCAAAATGGTAAGGAATTGGTCAAGAAGAGTTCTGGAATTCTATGTACTATCAAATCATTTCTATTGTAGGCAAAATCGGAAGTTTTCCTCGGTGATGAGGAAGCGGTTTGTAGATAGCGACAGAATTTTGATTTTCGAATATCACGGATAAAAACTGGTAGAAATGTTGATGAGGTAAGTAGATACTACAACGAAACTGCTGTTAACAATCAGAAAGCGACAATGTAAGTAAGGAAAGAAGACACGGAAAATATAAGTATTCATAGAATATTGCATTCAACAGAATCACAGCAGAACAGCAGGTAATCGAGTTAACAAGTCTGAGTAAATATATGGGAGATCAAATACCCTAAAGATAATATTTGTAAAGTGGTAATAGACACAATAGAGCAAAAATAGAAAAGAGATTAGTGGATATCTATGACTAGTCAAGATTTTCAAAGGATGTGGCATATAAGCAAAGAACAAAATGTTGGGCCTGGGAAGTAAAAGAAACATAAACCGCCTTTGGAACATCATCGCAGTCGTAGTGATAACAGACCCCTTTTCCCAGCCCGCCATTCCTTGTTGATACAAGTAATAAAAAATGAAATTATGTTGAATTGAATACCCAGCGTAACCGTTTATATTTACACAGTTTCCTGTTCGTGTATACACACACGTGCAATCAATCACACGCAACCATTTGTGAACATGTTTGTCAGAAAATGTTGATTTCCTAAGCGCGGGTTAGATGTGGCACAAGGCCGTAAGTATGAAGACACCAAGTTATGATCAAAATGACTAATCAGTCGTAATTGTTCTAATGAGAGAAGCTTGCTAAACATTACACCACATCGAGTCGACAGAACGTTCGTAGGAAAAGAGATCGGAAGTTATTTTCAATAAATAATAATAATAATAATAGGAAGAATAATAATACATTTATTCATATTCAATGGCATTCTTAGCTAGTATGTATGGAATACCTACTTTTATTTCTCAAATTTATATTAAAAGTTATAATTTGATAATGCAATAATATATCCAAGACTCCTGCAGCAGATAGGACAACGCAGTGCGGAGAATATGTATTCTATATTTTAATAATAATAATCGTCTCTTTTATAATAAAAACCGTAGTGTTTTTATTTGTATATATATTTTTTTTTTCTCCTGTACCACTCATGGAGGGAGAGAGAGAGAGAGAGAGAGAGAGAGAGAGAGAGACAGAGACAGAGACAGAGACAGATAGAGGGGGAGACCATAGCGAGACAGCGTCGGCTCAATTCATGCTCTTTTCTACCAGTTATGAAAGAATTTGGCACATGTTTGTTATTTAACAGTACCTCATTATTTTGCTTTTTGCAAAATTTATGACTTCGAGTAAGGATATATATATATATATATATATATATATATATATATATATATATATATATATATACTGACACCAAATCGGTCGAGTTCGATCCCGGCCAGAAGCAAGTGGTTGTGTCAAATCGCTGTGATAGAGCGAAACAGGCTTGTATGTGGAAAACTAATATATATATCCGTCCAGTCATTCTCAGAGGTTTGGATTATTTTTTTTCTCATATTTTAATGTAAGCTAGACAATAGTAGCTACATTAGTATATAAGTTGCCGTCATTTTAAACGGCATATTGATAAAAGTATTTTTACGTCATTTTTGACAGCACAAACCCACTCGTAATAATAATAAAGATGGAACAATCAAAGTTAATCACCCAAACATCGTGATGAAAGACTACAAAAATTAAACGTCCTTTTTTATTCACGTGGTAGTCCCTGCAAATTATAATGTATTTAGAGGATCCTAAAAAACAAAGAAAATACAAGCTTCCTAAAGTAAAAATCGCAAAAATATGTTATGTCGCCAAGTATAAATGAATAACTCAACAACAGAATCAGAATTTAAGTCGTATTCCGCGGAAAGACGGTTACTATGTACAGAAGTACAAATATTTACAATAGAAATATACAAGAGTCCAATCCGTCGTAAGACGTGTGTATACGCGATTACTTCCGGTACGCCACCGGAAGTGTGACTAAAAAAGAAATCATCAAATGATTTTTTGAATGCTTAATTCTCCACCTGATTAAGTTATTTGGCGTCTTTCTCATATTCTTTTTTTCCCTTGAAAACATCAGAAGCAACGATCAAAGGGGATTACTTTAGTCAGGAATAATGGAACATCCTTCGTCAATTCTTCGTGTCAAACAATTGATTAAAGCTCAAAGCTTAAAAGAATCAATGATTATGAACACTTTTCAGTGGAAAGAGTGATGAACTGATAGAATATAGGAACATTATAACACTAGTCACGTTAGCAAACTTAAGTAGCTGGCCTACGGTGTCTATAAAGAGATTAAAAGTAATCATATTAGAATAAAAAAGGGATAGGAACTAAATGTTTTAGTCTTATTGCAAAATTAGAGATTTCCCTTCCCTTAAGGTTAACATCAGGAATTCAATATGGTCAGTTTATAGTCTTCACTGTGAAAGAAAATCCACCTAAAATATGTCGAAATGTGTTAAATGCAAAGTTTAAACCCTTTTAGTGAATTCTACATTTTCTTGAATTAAACCCGTACTTTTTTTTATTATAATTGTGAAAATTTTCTATTAATATTTCTATTACGTAAGAATACCATTAACAAGTTTCGAAGACTGAGCCGAATCATTTTAAGGAAACACAAATTTTCAGAAGAGTATTATTTGAGTCGAGTGCCATTTCCTATTTAACTTTCTTCATATTAGTTATATCCCATTCGACATTTTCATTCCTCTTCCAGTCAGCTTGTAAAATGTCAAACTAGGGCTTAGCTATAAAATGATAAAGCAGGAATGACAAAGTTTGAAAAATATCACTTTTCAAATGTTTTTTTGTGGCAAAAATTTAAAATATTATGATTTTCCTTGCCTTTATTTAGAAATCAAGGTGCATACCTTTATTCCTACATTCTTTGTTTTGGGTGTAGAATCATCTTTTGGCATTGATCAGGAAAAAATGTGTCTAAATAATTTTAATTTAAATTTTCAGTTCTTTAGGGGATTTTGAAACCTCATTACAAAACAAGAGCTTCTCGACATTAGCCCCTAAATTTTAATTAAAAGAGTGCAAGTTTTGCTTTAATCTTACTAAGTTCAAATAGCATTAAAACCGTTCTATATTTGATCTGAATATAATGCAGAGTGCAAAATCTCACTAATGTCTATTTAGCTATTGTGCAATAACACTGTGTAAAATTTCAAATTCATAAGAGCTATTCTGCAAGACCGCTGTGCCACAATTCTACTCGACCCTATATATATATATGACAGATCTTATGTTGATATCAAAAGAGATAGGCTTGAAGTGATTGACAGAGATGATATCTGCATACACTTGAAAATGAGACAAAGTAGTAGGGGATTTAACAGACAACACATTTATCCTCTGTGTTTATTATAGACGTCATAAACGTGTTTATAAGGAAAATGCATTGACCTTTTTGTGGAAAAGAGTAATACATTTCCTAATCAGATCATGAAGCATTTCCCACCTCTTCTTGGAGTCTTTAACATCTGTTTGGTTTTAAATTATCCCACCTCGAGTATATCAATGGGTTTTTCTCTGTTAAAGCAGTGTGCTACTATTGTTTTTACGATGATACGCAATTTTACAAATGAATATGATCTGAGGTTTGTCGTCGAGAATTGTGAGATCAACACACTTTCAAAGCATTCGTTTGATTACGACTTTTTTTACCATATTGATATTTATTAGGTTGAAATTACATAATACACCTGGGCAGAAAATCTCGAGTGTAGAAATTTTCACTTGACTATATTTGATACCTTTGCAACCCCACAGACATGTCACATCGAATATCAGCAGGAGTTCACTGGAATAACTAAACAATATCTCGAAGGTTTTCAATCCTATTTATCGAAAAAGCGTTAGCTGAACAAAATATGTTTGTGTGCGCGTTCGGTATCATGAAACTTCTACCCGCTAGATACAACCAGAGCACTGGATATTATCACGAGTTTACAAACGAAATGCACAAGGATGCATGCAGTTGTTACACAGATTACATAAGAACAATTTATAAGTTAAACTACCAAACTAGGAGAAAATCCCATGCATACAATTGAAAAATGAAATACACACAAATAGAAAAATATTTGTTTTCTCAACGGATTTCTTCAACTTCTACAGCAATGTCATCCCAAGAGTGCCAGAAAAAAGACCGATATTTATTATCGGTGTACTTAGGCTTAACAACATAAGATACGGCGATAGCTCTGTGTTCATGGCAGACAGAAAGCAAAAACTACAGAAATTATAGAAACAGTAGTAATCGAAAGCAAGAAGGAAGGATGCCCTATCGATTGTAAGAAGACAGAAAGAGAAGAATCCCAAATATGTCAAAATTAAGCAAGTACCGAAGCTTAAATATTTGGAAATCGTTTTAACTGAGGAGAGAATATGTGCACAGAATTACGAGGACGCATTGGTATAGAAAAAGCTGTCTTGTAACAACTAAGCAATGCATGGAGAACAGAAAAACTTAATTGAAAATTAACAAAAAAAAATGCTGAACTGCTATATGATAACAATGCTTCTATATAGCAATGATTTCGGCACAGTTCCATCAAAGATGGGAATAAAACTTAAAGCAACAGAAGTGTTGATCTACAGAAGCCTACTGAGAATACCATGAACGGAGCGCGTAATTAACGAGGACGTTTTAAAGAAAATGGTAACAAAAGGCTCATTATTACTTAGAATCAGAAAGAGACAACAGAAATTTATCGGACGTA
Organism: Ascarosepion bandense; assembly: GCA_037127315.1. Taxonomy (NCBI): domain Eukaryota; kingdom Metazoa; phylum Mollusca; class Cephalopoda; order Sepiida; family Sepiidae; genus Ascarosepion; species Ascarosepion bandense. The sequence continues at coordinate 9,489,666 of JBBBDQ010000555.1, forward strand.
AAATGTTAATAGAAATGTTCACACCCACCGGACGTATCGAAGTCAGATAGGACAGGGAAACAGCGAGTAAACTACCTAACATGATTTATTATGAAAGGGCACATAGAAAGAATTCAGAAAACAGTACCACTGCAAACATTCTTTTACTTCATGTGCCGGGTCGCCTTCTCTTGCCCTTTCTCTGATGCCCTCTATAACCAGTTCGTCTTTCACTTCACTATCCTCCTGCCTAAACTTTTACTATCATGTAGCCCCCACTACATCTGCGCATCAGTGGTGTTACCGCCTTGCTTGAAACAATTAGAAAAAGATTCATGTTAATTTTTCTGATGAAATCATATCTTTTGTACGAAGAATATATAAACTTCCGTGTAGTACGAGACTGGCAGCTAGGTCTCATCAGTTAACTGTTGAATTTTGCTAGATTTAATCATAATTTCTTTACCAATAGTTTATATTCTCGCGCTTTTCGCTTGCGAAACAGATTTTTATCTCTAGGCTTTCCAGCTACCTTTGATCTTCAAAGATTTAAAGAAAATGTCAATCGTTATCTTCTGTATTGTATATTATCATCATATTCTTCTAGCTCCTTGACAACGTTTCTCTTTTATTCTTTCGCGCTCAATAGTCACTTGCGTCTTTACTGCTTTGCCTCGGAATATGTATATATATAGTGAGTGAGTGAGTGAGAGAGAGAGAGAGAGAGAGAGAGAGAGAGAGATAGATAGAGAGAGAGTTTTGATAATGCTTAGTGCCAATATGTTTGTTTTTTCAGTAATAGGACTGATATGGAGAGATTTGTCACTTAACAGAGCAGAGTCATGTCGACTTCGAAGTTTGGCCAAAGTACCGTTATGATGTCCTCACTCGTCAGGTCTTAATTTCAATGTGTTAGAAATTAAGACCAAACGAGTGAGGATAACAAAATGATGCCTTCGCGAAAATTTGAAGTCTGTATGATTGCATAGTTAAGTGTGAAATGTCTGCTCATTATTCATATATATATATATATATATATATATATATATATATATATATATGTGAATAATGAGCAGACATATATATATATATAGCAGACATATATATATATAGCAGACATATATATATATATATATCAAGAGACCGAGTTAGAATACATTTTTCTACCTTTCTTTTTGTTTCCTTTCCTTTCCTCTGAAAAAGCGTATAGACACTTGCCTTCTAACATAATCTACTACCTCTTTTTTAACTCCCTAACTTAATTTTCTTTATTATTTCTTTCATTTCCCTTTTTTTAAATGAACTTTCGGTGTATAAAAACTTTGGAATTTTTCCATAGTAAAAATAATGCTAACTGAGCGAACATATTTCGCAGAAATGATCATACAACACATATAATTCTAGAAGTTTGAAATATATAGTCATCCGTAGACAGATCTGTTTCTCAGCTCATCAGTACGGTTAGACTCCGATTGCTTTTAACCTAGGATTGAAACCCGACCGAATTGGCGTCAGTCGGCGATTCTCCCTCTGAGCTATGGGTGCTTGGGAGAAGAAGGCAACTTTTTTGCGTGTATATTATCATTATACTCGCCCGATAGCTGAGAGTGTTCTAATTCATTGCTGAATGAACGATACGTAGTTGCTAGAGTATCTACTGTTTTTCAAAGTCGACTATTCTTCCAGAGTGCTGAATCAGGGTGTGAGAGCAACTCTTAAACAAAGCAACCCTAAAGTTGTCCGGAATTTACCAGACATAAAGGATGCATCTGAACATGACAGTGATACACCTAAATGCAATGGCAGAATAAAAAATGAGTGTCCTTTTGGTGGAGAGTGTATGACAGAGTGGGTAGTATATGAAGCCATGATATACCCAAAAGAAAATATATACTTGAAAAAATACTACACTGGTATTTTTGCAGGTGCTTGGAAGCAACGGTTGTAGAATCACACACACTTTTTATCCCACCCTGAACTAAGAAACTCAGACAGCTCTATCAAAATATCTCTGGTCATTGAAAGACAATAACCTAACCCCCATGATTAAATTGAATATCATTAAAAAATCCAACACACGCACCAAGTTCAAAGATTGCTGTCGCTTATGCCTGGATGAAAAGATCACTATTGTAAAACATCAAAACCAATTTGATCTACTGAATCTAAGGAGAGAACTAATTTTTAAATGTCAATATAGGAGCCGGTTTAAACTATGTTAAACTTTTATCCCCCCCATTCATTCTTTTGAAGACTTTACACACATTACACTATTCTACGAAATATATATTTTTAATTGTAAACCATTGTTATATATGTCGAGTTTTTTTGAAAATATATTTACGGTTTTTATATGTCTATGGTATTCATTACATATTTGATTTTGATATGTCTATGGTATTGCTTACACGTTTGAGTATATATATATATATATATATATATATATGTGTGTGTGTGTGTGTGTGTGTGTGTGTGTGTGTGTGTGTGTTCGTATGTATGTATATGTATATATATATATCTTGTACGTGTACATATATAAATATAAATATATGTGTAAGCAGGTATGTGTGTCGTTGAATACACCGGTTCTCGCTCGATCCGGAAGTTAAGCAACGTTGAGCCTGGTCAGTACTTGGATGGGTGACCGCTTGGGAATACCAGGTGCTGTAAGCATATAGTTACGGATGTGCGTTGTGGTGCAATGGATATCGGATCGGAAAGAGAAATCAGTGAGCAGAGTTCGAATTCCAGTTGAATACCCTGTATACACTTAAGGACTGGTACCCTTGGGAAAAGTATTAATCCGTCTCTTCCCTCCAGTTATGGGTTAAATAACAAGGGTAGCACTTAGGGACCCTGCTCTTAAAAATGAATCTTGATACTCGAAAAAGAAAAATGTAAAAATAAAATAACCTTACCCAAAATCATTGGTTATGACCTTAAATGATCCCGTAAGAATTGATAGGTCGTTAAATCTCAAAACAAACAAACAAAGGTATGTGTGCACGGACTTACGCGTGTGTGTGTCTGTTGTATGTGTACATATACATGTTTTTATACAGTACTAAAGTTAAACGGTATTATAACTGTACTGTTAACCGAAAAATTTACTTACATTATTATTATTATTATTATTATTATTTTTTTAATTAGCGTTTCACCCCGAGCAAGGCATGTCACTGCCACTACTGTGCAGGGGGCTACGTAGAGTGGAGAAAGGCTGATTAAATATAGGAAATGACAGAGGGTGGGTGATAGGCGGGTAAGGATACCGAGAATGAGGGTTGGGTAGATGAGAGTGTTGTGAGAATAGTTGGGAGTTAGTGTGATAGGAGGTGTCTATTGACCCTACATTTAAACACCCGAAGATTGTAACTGTCGGGAAAGCAGACTTGTGGAAGGGAGTTCCACAGGTGGGAAGCGCGAGAAAAGAAGCTGTTGGAGTAAAATTTACGGTTACATCTTATTATTATATTGTTAACCGAATAATTAGTATAATTTTGATTATATAGTGTTGTGGTGGTAATTATGATTAAAGCGAATTGATTAACAATTATATCTTAATTGTTAAATTTTCTTTGGTCTTTTAAAAATTCTAATTTATTATCCTTTCACTAGTATTATGTAAATTTATTTTTAAACCAAATAATTAAGTTTAAACAACTAAATTTAAATAGAATAATTAGGCTTACTTTTAAATTATCTTTTTATATTTAATTTTAAATCGTATTATATTTGTTTTGTTGGTTGTATAATTAGTATAATTTTGATTATATAATAGCGTGAGTATTTTGTGATCACAACAGATTAACTATTATCTCTTAAATATATTTTTAATTATTTAGACTCCAGTTTCTTATCATTTCACCGTTAATTTATAATATTCATTTATTTTTTTATTTTCTCATTTTCTCCTATCATCTTTTCTTTTTATTTTAAATTTATTCCTTTCTTTTCTTTCTTCTTCCCTTTTCGTTTACGCTTTAAGATACTTATCCTTTCTTTTCAACGCTTTCTCTCTATCTCTCTCTCTCTCTCTCTCTCTCTCTCTCTCTCTCTCTCTCTCTCTCTCACCTAATCCACTTTCTTTACGTTTCAAATCTACGGGTCCGCAGTCTAACTCTCAGGTTGAATGTATCTGCGAACTTTTTTTGACAGCCGCCGTTACCCGTGTCTTCTGATTATATGTTGCGTATATATATGCTTATGTATGAATAATTATGTGTCCGCCGAATCTATTTATTTTTTCTTAAATTTTCTCTTTTAAGGGAGCGACCGTTATTTTTATTCGTTTTTTTTAGGTCTTTATGAATCTCATTCGTGTAAAATCCTTTGAACAATAAAGTCGGAAGCTGATGATGGTTCGCCTGAAAAAGGCCTATACTTCCGATTTGCTATTAAATAACGTGCCTGCCTTAATTGTTCATATATATATATATTATTATTATTATTATATATATATATTATTATTATTATTATATATAATTATATATAAGAAAATAACAGGCGATTACCCTTCCTCTTTGATGTATATCTGCGTAATAGCATTGTTAGTCTACAAAATATGCATTTTTACAATATAACGATTGTGAGATTATTTATATTTATAATTCATTTTACTACACCATGTCGCAGTGTGTATTTTTATAACAGTATCAGTCATTTGAAGAACCGTTTTATCATAATATTCTTTAAGAGACAGCATGTAGAGAAAGAGGTCTAATCTTCGAATATCATTAATTTAGTTTCTTTTTCATAGCTTCTGGATGGCAGTACAGTGTGTGATAGAGAATCAAGTTAAGAAGTCATTTCATCTATTCCAAAAGAATACGCCCTGCTTTGCATCATACTAAACCTTCAATAAATACAATGGACAATAAAGGGACGGGAGGAAATAAAAGGTCAAAATACTAAGGTTAATCGACATATTTTCGTATGTGAACAGTAGATACATCCGTAATGGAGAGGGAAGAAAAATGTAGAGGGTAATGCACTCAGGAACTGAGGGAAATGGGAAGATATAGAGGCATGCCGGGAAAATGAGGAAAGAATAAAAAGATAGGAAGAGGAAGAGGAGAGGAAGAAAAAGAACAAGTAAATATCATTTTATACAACTTCTTCATCTTCTTATATTTCTTAATATAAAACAATATATATATATATATATATATATATATATATATATATATATATATATATATAATGTGTTTAATATATTCGTTTAAGTGATTTTTACTTTTTGTTCTATATATATTTCTATATATTTATTTAATTTTTTTCTGTTCCTATATCTATTTATTTTCCCGTCTTTAATGGATTAAACAAGTAAGTATGTGAATACGTATATCTGACATGTAAGCATCAAGGTTGGGCGATCTGGAAAGACGCCATATTATCATCAGCCGCTTCCGGTTCACTGAAACCCAGCTGTCCTATTACCGCCATTTTTTTAAAACATGAAAAAAGAAAAGAAAACCTAAAATCCGAAAAGTCTATTCTAAATAAACGAAGATAAAAATGAAAGCGAGAAAAAATATTGATAATTCCGTTTGATCAGGAGTGTATGCAATAGCAGGAGAGACACGCAAAGGGTGTAAAAAGAAGCAGAATATATCTTTTGTAATAAAATGCAGTAAAAGAATGAATTAATATTCCTTCTTTGCTCACCTCCAATATCTAGGTGGGAAGTTTTATTCATTTTTTCTTCGTTTTCTTTTCTTTTTACTTCTTTTCTTTTACTTTTTCCTTTTTCGTTAAGTTATTCATTTTTTAAGACTACGTCAGCCACTGCGGTGACTTCCGACAACAATGGCAGCGATCCTACTTCCGCTCGGTGAAGCAGAAAAGAAAAAAATCGACAAAGAAAACGCTGCGAAGGAAAAAGCAAAAGTAAATGTACAAGAAAAAAAGTCAAATAGCTACCGCAGATCTTGCTACAACTGACACGACTGCCAACAACACTTCCATTGCGTCGGAAAAGAGTAAAACTCACCAGGCTACTTTTAATATAAGGTAAAGATGGAAGGAAAGATATTGAATCCATTTGTGAGAGCGGGGGTTATATACTGAGAGAAAGAACAAGAACTTGGAGAAAGTCAGCAATATACCATGCGGGAAACAGCGAGGGAGATGTGAAATGCAAAGAAATCTCGAAATATATTTTCAAAGAGAGGCAGATAACGAGCATAGAATATGTAACAAAGGGTAGAGCTTTTTTAAAAAGACAGGTAAATTAAAGATCATGACCATATGTTATATAGTACATGATAAGAAAAGGTATCTCAATAAGTATATTTTTGTTTTGCGCGCACAAACACAAACACACACACACGTGTATATATATATATATATATATATATATATATATATATATATATATATTACATTCGTTTAAATTATATAACTTTAAATGTTATTTTTTCTGTAGATGCTACGTTGTTTTTTAAACAGTGTTTTTATTTTGTATATACAACTGAACACGTGGAAATCAGAATTTTAAAAATGTCTCTACGGCAAGATTCGAACCTGCATCCCCTACACAGGAGAAATCGCCGGTTGATCCAATATGCTTTTAGGCACTCGAATAGAAACTTGCTTGGTTAGGAAGATATTCGTAGACGGGTTGTCAAACAGCAGCAAATCAAATGACAATGAGAAACGTGGCTTCGAATCCTGCTGAAGGATGTATTTTCTTTAATAAGGTTTATTGGAAGTTTATCGATAGACGGAATAAAAATATCGTATAAAAATAAACGGAACGTCTACTAAAATATTTGTATCCACTAAAAATAATATTTAAAGTAAGAAAAATTGATGGGATTAAAAATTCTTTATATATGTAATTAGTGTTAGGTCATAATTAAATTACACAATAATATTAAAAAGTGTTCAATACATTTATATTGTGGAAATTTTGAATAATTTTCATTCAATATGTAATCATAGGCATCATTACATCAAGAATCTTTTAATTAATAATCTTTTCTTTTATAATTTAAACTGGAAAATCTCAAAAATTGTATCAAACTGGCTAGCCACGAGTGGAAATCAAAATTGAAAAATGGATAAGACCCTATTATAATTTGAAGCATAGTGAAAATAGGCAAACCATACAACGGTGGCAACGTATGAAGATTGTGCAAGAAGGAAAAATTAGCTATTATGCTGTTCAAGGAAAAAAATATGAATGATCAGAAATTATGTCCAGATGTAATAATACCTATGAATACACACTAGAATCATACAAACATACATAAAAGTGTTGTAAGATTCATGAATACCTCTTCACTAATTTTGAAAATTGTAGGTTGTCTGAAAATTCCACTCGCGCGTTCGTAAAAAAATATTTTTCTTCCGTTTGAAAAAAAAACAACAAAATATCAGTTTTTGTAAATCTCCTGAAAATACGCAAACGTTTAATCCTAGGTTGCGAAAATAACCCATTTCTAAATGAAGTATATATGTATATATATATACATATAATATAAGGAACGGTATTGTGCATTACTTAAAATGTAATGAATGACTAGCAATAAAGTTTTACCGAATATAGATTAGGCTGTAAAGTTACAAAAAAGAAAGGTGTAGAGGATCATGCTCACCGACGTCTTGAAGGGATACGGACACAAAAGAAGAAGAATGCCTTTATGCACATCTGTTCTGTTTTAGAAACCCGAAAGTATCTTAATGCTCAGTTACTTATAGAAAACGTAAACTAAGCAATTTCTAAAGGAGTAGTGGTCCTTTTTAACTTATTAATCTAATTAAAATTTTATCAATTTCGATTCCGAAAAGTTAGATTCCTACCGTAAAACACATTTTCCTTTCATAATATTTCTCGGATATTCAGGCCGGCAGACTGTTTTAAAAATAAATGGAATGTCTTCTCAAATATGATTAACCATCAAAAATCAATATTTAATTTGATAAACATATGGTGTGTAATAACAAAAATGCTTTTTTAGAAATTTATATTCTTACATATATGAATATGAAATCAGGAAAGGGTAATTAAAATAAATTTTTAAAAATTTATTTTGCCTGTAAAAATAAGATAGGATATGTTTATGCGTGTTTTAATGCACAATCGTTCGTTCAGCCAAATATACTCAGTTTCGGATCCGAAATTCTAGACAAGATATATCTTTAATAATTAATAGATTTTAATTTTTTATTCGACATATTTCTTACTGGATACCTGTATTCGTATACGAACTGAACGTATATCGATTTTGGGAAAATATGAATGTGCTTTAAGGTACATTACTTGATGGTGAGGCTCTCTGTAGCCGAGCAGGAAAAGAACGCTGCATAAGCCGTTAGTTTATCTCGTTCTCTCTCACTCTGTCTCTCTTTCTCTCTCTCTCACACTCTCTCTCTCTCTCTGTATATATATATATGCTCTCACACTCTGATATAGCACTCTGGAAGAATGGTAGGCTTTGAAAAAAAACAGTAGCTACTCTAGCATCTACTCATCGTTTATTCAGTAATGAACTAGAACACTCTTACTACTGGCGTACGAATACAGGTATATCGCACTAAAAGTTTGCCTTCTTCGATCGCTCATAGCTCGGATGTAGAATCACCGATTGACGCTCATTCGGTCGGCTTTCAATCCTGGATAAAAACAATCGGATGACTAACTGTACAGATGACCTGTGATATAGTGAAACAAATCTGTCTGGGAATGACTATTGTCGCTCTCACACCCTGACTGATCACTCTGGAAGAAGTGTAAACTTTGAAAAAAACAGTAGCTACTCTAGCATCTACGCAACTTTCGTTCAGTACTTAATTATATCACGCTCACTGCTGGCGTATGAATACATGGTATATCACACGCTAAAAGTTTGCCTCCTTCTCCAGAGGTAGAATCGCCGACTGACGTCAATTTGATCGGGTTTGATTCCTGGGTAAAAAGCAATCGGATGTCTAACCATACTGATGAGCTGTGATACAGAGAAACAAATCTCTCTGCGGTGGAATATATATATATATATATATATATATATATATATATATATATATATATATATATTCCACTAGAACTTGCAACTCACTTAATGACATCTGCCCTTTATGTTTAAGTGAAAAACTACACATTCTCCAGTACCCTAACAGCAAAGATTTACTAAACCGTAGAGACGAATTAGCAGTAATATGCAAACATCGCAAACATTTGTCGCTAATATTTAAGTAAACAAAAAAAAACAACCAGAAACCCCCAAAAGAAAACAAACTCTATACAATACCAACAAAAAATAATGCAGTTGCAACAGAATAGTAGATAAATAAATAAAAAAATATACTTTATATTTATAAAATATGTTGTATAAAGGATATATTTTATAAAAGAAATATATTTCTTAAATATTATAAAATATTATATTTTATAATATTATAAAATAGCTTAATATTATGGAATATTATAAAATATTTTTTGTGAAAGATATATTTTATAAAAAATATATTTTATAAAAAACAAAAAACAAAAAAAAGCACACACCCCAATACAAAATAAGATACATTAAATTAAGGAGAAACCAACCCCAAAACAAAACAACACCTACCAACCCCTATACATTTTTATGAAAGAGATATTTCATAAAAAATATATTTTACAAAAAACAAAAAAATAAAAAACCCAGAAAAAGCACACATCCCAATACAAAATAATATACATTAAATTAAGGAGAAATCAACCTCAAAACAAAACAACACCTACCAACCCCTAAACCAAAGGCGCCAGCAGCACCAGCCCTTTCAAGATTAATAGATTAACCTCTCATGAACTCTGCCAAAAACAAACACTTAACCCTAAGACCAGTAAAAAGGTCAACGGAACTCAAAATACAGACCAACTCCTCTAACACCCCAAAATAACAAATCCAACACAAATAAACGGTCTTTTCAAATGGATAATTCTCATTTCTAAAAAAATCACCTGAGGATGAAACCAAAACATAAAGGGCTGGCTTCGAAACATGAGAATTTTTTTGTGTAGTGATACTATGAATTTAAAAACATTGTAACAATCATTACAGTATAACGCTCTACATTTGTATCGAGGACTCTTTATAAAAGTAAATGCATGAACAAAAAAGTAAATAAACCTACGAGTTCAACAACTTAGTTACAATATATATATATATATATATATATATATATATATATATATATATATATATCAGACAAGCAATATGGCTTTAGCTTCTCTAGGTCATCTGCTGATGCACAACTGATTATTTCTGAAAGTATATATCAAACATTAGTCAAGACAGGTGAGCTCTGCCTATTGCTTATGAAATATCGAAAGCATTTGGCAGGATATGGTGTACCGGCTTCTTCACAAGTTGAAAGGTTATGATATTTCCGGGGAGCAGTTGAACTGATTAACTTTCTGATCAAATCGCAAAATTAATGTTGTTCTGATCATCCTCTTTTCTTGATCTTTTTGTACTAATGTTGGTTTCCCCTAATGCCCTATTCTTCGGCCTACTTCTTACTTTTCTTCGGTTTATGACATCAGTTCTCAGCTTGATATCTATGCAGATGACAGAACCATTTACTTCTGCCTCGGTGGTTAGATCAGATCGATAATGTCACATTGGCAGACGATCTAAAATATACAGTCTGTTGTGTTAACTGGAGAAAGAAATAGAATGTTCATTTTAACGTCAGCAAAACGAAACTTTCCCTATTAATAATCTGAAATCCTTCTTATTTTCTCCAGTCAACTTGACTAAAACTAACCACTATAAGCCTACTATATTGTGCTTTATCAGGGTAACATTTTGGCTGATATAAACTGGAATGATTACATTAAATCCATTGCTAGGTGGTCTGCTAGTAAAAAAGCTGGTTAACTTTGTCGTACTAGTAATTTTTTTTTCTTTAATCTCACATAGTTTTAAGGCAAGCATTCGTCCATGCTTTGAATATTGTAACTTCATATGGTTCGGCACTCCTGCTATATATTTTAGTGATTCTTGATGAAATCGAAAAGAGAATCAGTAATATTATTTATCGTGACCTGGCGTTTCGGCTTCCATCATTTTCCCTTCGCTGTAATGTAAACGCAAATAAACTTTTTGGATCATCTTTTCGAAACTGTATTTAGATTTTATTGATTGAAGCGTAGTAAAGAGACAGATTAATACCTTTCCCAAGAGTATTTGAGCGTAAGTGAATTCAACAACGAATTCAACCTAAATTTGAACTCATAAATCAATACAAACATTTTGCCAATTTAGATTTCAAGTTGAATTCCTTGCATTCACTTAGACACAAATCCTCCTTGGAAAGGTATTATTACTTCTTTTCTCTCCCCAGTTATGGATTAAATATCAGGACAGATCAGATTCTATGGCCTTGACTGGTAACCAGTTTACCGCATAACGTAATGGCAACATTCTGCGGGAAAATCTGTTGCCCAGTCAGTCATGTCACTTCATGATCGCCCAAGCGTGTATCGAGTACAGCACTTGACTTACGGAATGTCTGACTAGATTGGCGCTAAAGTATCACCAATTCACATTTGAATAGACTAAATTTACCTGTAGGTCCTATGTTAACAGTTTCTTCTCTAGCACTTTTCCCACGTGGAACTCTCTTCTGGCTCCATGCTTTTATGTTAAATCGTCCCAAAATTTAAATGAAAATTAATCGTTATGTCAGTCAGTTAAGTGCCGTGCGCGATACACGCTTTGGGCGATCATGTCTCGAAAGAGACATGACTGAGTGGGCAGAAGATTATCCCGCAGTAGGTTGCCATTGCTTTCTGCAGTAGACTGGTTGCCGACCAAGGCTATAGAACCCAATCTGTCCTATTATTTAACCCATAACTGGAGGGAAGAGACGGATAAATACCTTTCCCAAGGGTATTTGAGCGTAAGTGAATGCAAGGAATGCAACTGGAATTCGAACTCGGTTCCCCGATTTCTCGTTCCGAGCCGATATCCACTGCGCCACAACGCACATCCCGCAATCGTTATGTACTCTTGTTTATTCTTTAATTCCTAGTGCTCTCTCTTAGTTATTTTGTTTTTGTTTTTGTTTTTGTTTTTTCACACGTAGAATCGCTTTCTATCTTAGTCGCTGTATTTCCTTGTATGGGATGATAAAATTAAAACAAAATTTAATATATATATATATATATATATATATATATATATATATAGATAGATAGATAGATAGATAGATAGATTGATAGATGTGTGTGTGAATATGTGTTATTGATATTCTGATGCAAGTAAAAGAGATGGCCATGCACTCTATAAACCTAAATTTATTAGTTGTTATTATTATTATTATTATTATTATTATTATTATTATTACCTTAAATTGATTTGCACCCGATATCATAATTAACTTAGGGTAGCTGTTATTACTCTTTTCATTATTTCTACTTGGAACTATCACCAAGAATTTTCTTCACCCAACCGAGCACTGATGATCGTTAAACACTTCACTATTCCTCTTATTAATTCACAAGTCCCTGTTTTCCGTCATCAAAGTGCACGTGAAAATTTAATCAGTCCTCTGCTAATTACGATTCTTTAAAATCCAACTGCCACTGAAAAGTTTCCATGAAGGATTTCGTGAACTCTCATTATCGACCAAAAAATGTAACGTTATACATTATTTTAAGTAGAGCTAACGTGACTATGTATTTACCAAAAAAAAAAAAGAAAGAAAAATGAGGAAAAAAAAGTTAAGAAAATAATCAAGTAAAATAAAACAAACTGTTAGCTTAGATTTTCAAATTTCTTTACAGACGAAATCTCAAATCTTCGTTTTTATCTTAGCATTGTCTTTTCGTTGTATCTGGCTCTGAAATTGTTCAGCTTTCGCTTTTCTGCCTAAAGACAACTAATGAAATCAGCAGACCTAACTTTCCTACCAGGAAACCAAATTTCTTTACTTCACTAATTATCTTAATGAAAATTATAAATCGAAGCGAGTCTTTCTGCCGATGGCAATGTACTGACTTAAAAAAATTATTTTTTACAAAGCAAACTAATTTAAAATATTATCATATTATTTCACCTCTTGACCTTTTATCACATGTTCATAAAATTTCTTTTTTTTTTTCGAAAGATTTGATAATAATTGGCATCATCTACACAACTCTTGGACAAGCAGACGTGCTACTCTTCACAAAATCTGTTTTTTTTTTAAATAATAATATTATTTCTAGGAAATACCTTCTTGTTCTACCACATGTTTTCTCGGGAAGTATTGCCAAACATCTAGTCCTATTAAATACTGAAGGTACATTAGAAATATCTCCCACGATTTAATTCTTTCATTTAAATATCTAACGGTATGGTGTGCCCAGGTCTAAGTCATGATGGTAACTAATGCTTTCTGAAAAAGATGCTAAGTTATTAGCTAGATGAAAACAACGTTGTTAAATTGCTTATGTTCACTAGCACCACACAAGTGCCAATTTCTGTGCTAGTTGCAAAATGTAGGATGTATCTCAATAATAGCAATAAAATGTGGGACGTATTTCCGCGACAGTTGTAAAGTGCAGGATGTATTTCCGTGTAGAGTAATAAAAGTGGGAGGTATTTCAGTGATTGTTATAAGATGTGGGGGCCTTCTACTGGGAAGGTTGTAAATTGTTGGTTGTATTTCTTTCACAGTCATAAAATGAGGGAAATATTTTTGTGACAGGTATCAAGTGTTGGAATATTTCTCTGAAAGTTATCAAATCTGACAGGAATTTCTGTGACAATTATAAAACATGGGGACTCTTTCAACCGCAATCTGTGTCAAAATCAATAGTAATTCGCAAAAGCTTTTCGTGTTAACAAATTTGAATGTTTAAAGTTTGACGAATGGAAACATTTTCCTCAATTTCTGCATCCACTCATTGGTTTGATTGAGTGAAAATTAGTATTCGTAAAGACAATTACCCAGAAGGCACCGGAAATATAATTACTCAAAGCAATCACAAAAGCCCAATTTATGAAATACCCAGTAGGAAGTTTCCTTTCACAAAGAATTGTGTCTTTCTACATGGATACCTAGTGAATAAGATGGAGAATATTAGAGTTTGTCAAGAAATGCGATTTTAAGAAGTATTCTTACTGTAGCGAGTTCGATCAACATGAATGGCGCCACTTATTTATAAACTTAAAATATAACAAGCTTAGAAGGGTACTTTTTTTTATATGTGATGCCTCTTGAGGTCGTAAACTGACATGACACTTTATCATTATTATTTAATCATTTCACCCAATGTAAGGGAATAAAGACACTAAAACACAAGTTGGCATTACAGATTGTGGAAAAATATAAAGAAAAGAAAAAACGTATTGCTAAGGAAACATAACAATTAAATTTACTTCCATTAGCTGTCTCTCGCTATGAACTTTTGAGAGCAACAGCTAGCTTTTTCAATTAAGAGGGTTCCTCGCTCTAGACACGAATTTTTTTGAACCGGTGCGCTGAGGGGCACTAATGCGCCTTGGAAGCTAGCCAGGTGTCCATCAAGAAGATTAATATGAATTATTTTTATATTTAAAATTCTTTATTTTTAAAAAGGTAGGCATTTCAATCACGTGGCTTCTTTGTCTAAGTTAAGTTTCTGTCATTTGATACTTTAAACTAGATGCTAATTACGAAATTTTTGACTAGATTTTACTTACTAAAATGTAAATTTCGCCCCATAGTTTTAGTTAATCTACAAGTTTGCCTCGAAGTAAAAATCAAAAAGGCTATTCTGCAATATCATTGAGGAAGCGGAGCGGGGTTTGGGCGGTGTACCAGGAGAAAACGTGCAAAGAGCTACCAGATATAGGGAGGCGATGATCACCTATGTCGTGAAGGGACATAACATATAGAAGTAGAAGATCTCGTTACAGCGTGGGTATTTGGTAGAATGCAAATTAAACGAAGACGTCTGACATTATGAAACTTGTCATATTTAACAAATGTTTGAAACTTGAGAAGATAAGACATGAAGACGACGATGTGTTAGTGACAGATTAAAAAAAGATAACAGAACTAATGTTCATTGTAAACTAGAAAAGCGAGAGTTCAAATTTAAATATCTGGGAAATGTTTTAGCAGCTAACGAAAAATGTGACAATAAGAAGGCGCATTTGATTAGCAGCTGATGCCCTCCAAAATCAAAATAAAGTCTTACAAATCAGGAGAGTTACGTATAAAAAACAAAAGTAAAAGTGCTGAACAACAATCCAGTCTTTTTCTCAGCATACTAGAACAAAATCTCTGTTGCTTTAAGTCGCCTCTTCGTCTCTTCGGTTACTGGCAAGCATTTACTGTCATATCAAATAAAAATGTGGTTCTATAGAAAGATTTCGGGGAAGAAATAAACTGAATAAATGAGCCACAATGATTTTGTGGAAAATGGAAATGAAGGTAATTAGAAAGAGATTGTTTAAATACGAGGTGGTATTAGAAATGTTCCGAGTTATTTCTGTAGCACACAAACAGATAGCAACACAGGGTTTAGCGCACAGTGAGAGTGAGTATTGTGCTAAGTGACAATTCAGTTGGCAAGTCGTGATATTGGGTCATTGGTATCACGTGTTACAGCCTGGGATTTTGTAGTGCAAGAGATTAATCATCGTCTATTAGGATATCCGCACCATTGTGCGTCGAGAATTCGCCCCCACGGCCAAATCGTCAATTGAGAGTTTTACTTCATAATTTTGAGTCGTTCGAGGGAGGACATTTTGCGAAAGTGACCGAACCCGTGGGTTGCGAAGAACTGAATGTATTACATCGTCAAAGATTTCTTCTCCCTCTTAGGTTTCTAGACCCAGAGCAACTTTGTATTGCTTCCGTATCAGAGCTACTCGCCAGAATTAGTCCCTGTGGACTTTCATTTGTTTTCAAAACAAGAGTGCTGCTCATGTGTCACCGTTTTAACACTGTTGCGGCGATCGAGAACGAATTGCAGAATGTCCTCGACTTGCTTATTGCAAACGATTTCTAGAACGGATTCCAAATGAACCAGAAACACTGGAACTGAAACCTGTGTATTATATTGTAAGGCAACTCTTTTGAAGGGAATGATGTGAAATCTTAAGATTATATAAAAGTTAGAAGGCATCTGCTTCGTTATAAAGACAAACTGAAATAGAATCTTGGAGCGGCTAACATAACAATTGACTCCTTCGAATTGTCATCTTTAGATTGAATGGCGTGGAAGTCCACCTGTCATCGTGTCGTTGCAAGATTTGAACAGAATCGCCTCCAGTACCATAAACACTCCGTTTGGAAATTAAAACTCTATCATCCATGTTAATTTCTGGATGTGTAGCGACGTTCAAATGCCTAATTTGTCATTTGTTTAGTAAATCAAAAGCTATTTTAAAGGCTTATACTAGCCATAAAATAGGCTTGCAACGGAGGCTTCTGATTCCCGAACGGATGGTTTCCAATGCCATTCTGCAACCTGTTATGCAAATCTAAGGTAGGATTGATGACGCACATAAGACTCAAATATAAACCTTGATGTTTTATTTACCAAACGAATTGAACCCTCATATGTCGAAATTGCCGTAGAGCCCATCATATATATTGATCATCCACATACAATCCTGTTCCGCTGTATCACAGCTCATCAGTGTGGCTAGACACATCCACTTGTTTCTGGCCGGAATCGAAACTCTATCGATTTGGTGTCAGTCGGAGTCGCTACCCTCTAAGCCATAGGCTCATGGAATCAGATCAGATAGGATGGGCTCTTATATCTAACTGTTCCGGAAAATGTTTGATACCACCTCTTATATTAATCGTGAACAAAACAAAAAAATGAGAACAAGAGGAGTAAACTTTGAATACTCTAACTAATCGGCAAAAATATGGCAGTAGACGAGATGGGAAGAAAGTGGGGATTTTGCTCATAGCTATAAAGGAACTTGTGAAGATCCATGATTGCCTAGGACAATAGGAGGTACAGCATATAAAAAGGAAATAATATGTACTTAAAACCTCGAAATAAGTTAATGAGACCTTTCTATTTGTAAAAGAAAAAATAATTTCTCCAAAGATATTTTTCATAAGGTTATTTCAGTGAAATAGAACCGAAAATGACAATCGCTTCATAAGCAAGTTAAGACATTTTGAAATCTCATTCACCTCGAGCTGAAATATTTCCTCAGTAATCTTGATCTTTAGTGTTCTGCTACAGTAACTTTAACTAAATTTGCAAGTGTTTCAGCCATCTTGCTAAGTTTCTACTTGTAAGATAGTGAAAGAAAAAAACTGGGAAATAGATAACAGTTGTAAAGGAGACAGAGGCATGTTGTAGACTTCTGAAAGCACAGAAAGATTTATTGCGAAAATAATGCATTCATAAGAAAATATTCCCACGGGCATTCTACAAGAATAATTCGATTCTTTCACGTGTTCTTCCGAGGAGTTATTCTTTCACAAACACCAATTTCTGTATTTTCTTGTTCTATTCATTTTCACACGCTTAGTTTCGATCTTATCTCTCCACAGATGAGTTTACTCTTTTCTTTCTTTATCTTGTTTGACTCTCATTTCTTTACTCTTTATTCTATCCTCTCTTTCGTTTGCTTAGTAAACCTACCCTTTTATTGGTACATTATTTCTTTCATCCAGTGTTATCTTTATGCTATCACTTCTCTATCCATATTGCTTTTTATATCTTTGAATTTTAGACGTCACTTTTTATAAGATCCTGTTCTTTTTGTTGTTGTCGTGTATTGCATCAACCATTACATTTAAATGTCCTTTCTTTCCCTGCATGTTTGCCTGAAAATTCTTCACTCAGACTTTCAATCTTTTTTTATTCCTTATTTTCTTTCATTTTTAAAACTTAGCACATAGATTATTACTCTTCTTTATTGATCGGGAAAAAAAAGTGATGAAATTTTTTCTCGCTTGTCAGAACATGCTATGCTCTTTTTTCCGAACCTCAGAATAAAACCGATTTATTCAATAGCAAATATAAATTCTCTTTTTTGGTTTTGGATTGTTTATTTACTACTAGAGGCGAAGGGTTGTTATCTTGTTATGGTGAAACTCAAGACTCATTTTTGTAACAGAAGCAATATATATATATATATATATATATATATATATAGAGAGAGAGAGAGAGAGAGATAACTAGTATCTATGTTGTTACAATCGAACGACTATTTCTAATTTATGTATATTTAATCACATACACACATACACATATATATCTATATATATATTAGGATTAGTACAAATAAAAGGGCTAACACTTCACAGTTCGGTGCAAAATTTATAGTAATAAACATGTCATAACACAATTGTATACACTCAAATGTTTCATAAACTGAAGATAATCTATCTTTTTACATCTTATTTCTCTCCCCCACATCTATCGCATTAACTAGTTTCACTCTCCATTAGCCCAACCCTTTGAATGCTACAACTTTTTTTTTTTTTTATAAGCGTTTCACCCCGAGCAAGGCATGTCACTGCCACTACTGTGCAGGGGGCTACGTAATTGACTGGTTATGATAAGAAATGTGTTGTTTCTATTTTGTTTGACATTTCTGTATATATCAATTGCTAACATTAAAATGTTCCACAGCTATTTTGTTGCAGTGAATTTTTTTTATTATGAACACTTATAATATGAATAATATTATAAATATATACATGTGCGCGCGAGCGCGTGCGTGCGTGCGTGCGTGTGTGTGTGTGTGTGTGTGTGTGTGTGTGTGTGTGCGTGGTGTGTGTGTGTGTGTGTGTGTGTGTGTGTGTGTGTGTGTGTGTGTGTGTGTGTGTGCGTGCGTGTGTGTGTGCGTGCGTGTGTGTGTGTGTGTGTGTGTGTGTGTGTGTGTGTGTGTGTGTGTGTGTGTGTGTGTGTGCGTGTGTGTGTGTGTGTGGTGTGTGTGTGTGTGTGTGTGTGTGTGTGTGTGTGTGTGTGTGTGTGTGTGTGTGTGTGTGTGTGTGTGTGTGTGTGTGTGTGTGTGTGTGTGTGTGTGTGTGTGTGTGTGTGTGTGTGTGTGTGTGTGTGTGTGTGTGTGTGTGTGTGTGTGTGTGTGCGTGCGTGCGTGTGTGTGTGCGTGCGTGTGTGTGTGTGTGCGTGTGTGTGTGTGTGTGTGTGCTGTGTGTGTGTGTGTGTGTGTGTGTGTGTGTGTGTGTGTGTGTGTGTGTGTGTGTGTGTGTGTGTGTGTGTGTGTGTGTGTGTGTGTGTGTGTGTGTGTGTGTGTGCGTGCGTGTGTGTGTGTGTGCGTGCGTGTGTGTGTGTGTGTGTGTGTGTGTGTGTGTGTGTGTGTGTGTGTGTGTGTGCGTGCGTGTGTGTGTGTGTGTGTGTGTGTGTGTGTGTGTGTGTGTGTGTGTGTGCGTGCGTGCGTGTGTGTGTGCGTGCGTGTGTGTGTGTGTGTGCGTGCGTGTGTGTGTGTGTGTGTGTGTGTGTGTGTGTGTGTGTGTGTGTGTGTGTGTGTGTGTGTGTGTGTGTGTGTGTGTGTGTGTGTGTGTGTGTGTGTGTGCGTGCGTGCGTGTGTGTGTGCGTGCGTGTGTGTGTGTGTGCGTGCGTGTGCGTGTGTGTGTGTGTGCGTGCGTGTGTGTGTGTGTGTGTGTGTGCAAAAATAGCCATATGAAGTTATTATGCAAAATGCATAAACGTCAGTGACTCAAATCTGCTCTATAAATTTTTGTCGAATCTAGAACTTAGAAGTCGAACTTAGAAGTCAAAACAAAGCTTGGGTTATTATTTTAGGTAGCGTCATCATGTTTAATCAACCTTATTAGATTTACTCTAAAAACTACATCCTGAAGTTATTATGCAAAATCAATGGCTCGCGCCAGACTCTTGGAAAGTAGCAGATTGCGCCTTCTTGGCCTGATGTTTTCAGTTGACTTGAAGTGGAACTAATCAATGCTGCATCTACTTTTAAGGGAAGCTGTGTCACTGTGCCATGCCGTAAACTATTGCTCGTCAGACACCATCTTGCACATTTGATCGTTCACCTATCATTTGACCGTTTATTGAATACTGCTGGCATATCTGGACTGGTACTCTTGCAATACATCTCGTGGTTCTTGACAAAATAATAATGTAACTGATCCTGACTTGGTATTTCGAGTTTAGTCACTTCATCGCCGATGTGGCGTGACTTTCCTCTGTCTTTTATAAAAACATTTTTCATGGCAACTTTTTTGACGAACTTGTTTCTCTGGTGCCTCGACCAAATGAATTTAAGTAGGCTACTAGATCGGCACTTAGGTCCCAGCCGTTTGAAATAGATAAATGTAACCATTACTTCTACTCCAACATTTTTTCTGGAAATTCCCGAACGCATATATATTATATATATATATATATATATAATTTTAATTCTGTCATACATCGAGCGGGTTTTTTATTTTTTTAATTGTTTACCACCAGCACTCATCGTGTATCATGGTGCAGTGAATATCGGCACAGAACTGGAATTTGGAGAGGTGAGTTCGAATTCGAATTCCAATTGAATTCGTTGCATTCACTTACGCCCTTCTACCCTCGGGAAATGTCTTAATCCATCCAGCTGTGTTAAATATCAGTTTAATATACTCTGCTGGAAACCAGTCTACCTCGTCCAAAGAATAAAAAGCTTTGCTTAGGTCAACACCCCTACCTGTAAAAGACACAAGTTACAGAGGCATTGACGAGCCTCTGTTGGCAACCAGCCTACCTCGCCCGGAGGATATAAGGGTTTGCGTAGGAGCAAGACACTTACCCGTAAAATAAAAGAACGTAACAGAAACATCGAGGGCCACCGCGTGAAGGGTCAATGCTTCACTACAAGTGACGGGATTTTACTCATTGTACGCTACTAGAGACACAAATACTTCCTAGCTCGCACACACGCACATATATAGATATGTGTGTGTGTGGTCGATTTCTTGTATAAATATTATATCCAGTGCTTGTTTATATATATGGAACAATCTGTCTGACCTTGACTCGTTGAGAATCGTATCTATTTATTTTTTGTTTCCGTGGAACTCTTTTTCTACATCCTTTAAGGCTATTCTGTTTGCGTTCAGTATATCCGAAACGTTTTATCGATATAAACTTAACAAACTAGGTGTAAGGGCTTCCGGCCATATATTACGCTCAAACACCATGATCCTGTACGATCACTAAAGATAAGTACTTAGATGGGTGATAATTGGAGATATCAAATGCTGTAAGTTAGGTGGTGCGAGTGGTGTAACGGATAATGGCTCGGAAGCTCCAGTTCACGTTGTGTTTGTAATATTATGGAAAATATCCTTATAAGTTTAAGAATCTATCTCTTTATCCTCCAGCTACTGGTTAAGTAGTAAAACATGTTTCATTAAAAATTTATTATTTCAAAAAATAAAATAAAATAAATTTGTGTAAAAAGTATTTAGACTTCGGTATTACATAAACCATAGTGGTTGATATGCCGCTAAACAAAATCATCCAACCAACAGTGCATTTATAGTATATATTCAGTTCAAGCCATAAAAATGTATACAAAATATTTAGATTCCGGCATTAAATAATTCAAAGAGGTTGATATAAATTTACACAAAAATAATGACCTAAAGGTGTAAGCTTTGTCACAATTCTCTACCGTCATTTTTATTTCACTACTGGCTCGATACGAAATGACTGAATACAGAGCAGAAATCGGCTGAGTGCCATATATGATACAAGCTTGGGCGATTATATTTCGAAAGAGACATAACTGAGATTTACCTGCAACAGATTGCCATCACGTTCTGCGGTATATTGTTTGCTAGCTAAGACTCTAGAAACAAATCTGTTGTGCTATTTAACCCATAGCTGGAGATAGAAATTACGGATTAATACCATTTCTAAATTGCACGTAAGTCAGTGCAACAAATTCAGCTCGTATCAAGCTGCTATCCACTACGGCACAACGCACATTCTATACTGGGTATAGCGACCAAGAAGAACATGATGGCTCAGATGGTATTGGTTTTTGTGACATTTAAAGTTGTGAAACTTGAAATATTTTGCATTCATTGACCAATATCTTTAACATCACTGTCCATTGTAATCTTTAAATTTCATGAGCGTAGATTCATCAGCTACACTGTTATTGCTTTTTCTTGATAACTAGTATTAATATAATTGTCCTTCAAAACCTTTTCTTTCTGGTGTGTTTGCAAGTTAATAGATGATTGTAACATTATTGTATCTTTTAGTTACATGTATTACCTATGTTGAAACTCTTTAAGAGATAGAATATTTGTATTTGTCAAAGTTTGTTGACGTTTTCTTGCACAAGTATGCAGGTCTAGCTTAATGACTTAAAGAATAGTAATGTATATATTGTTCGTTGTGTTACTGAGAAATTAGAGTGCCGAGTTCGAATTCAAGTTGAATTAGTTGCAGTCACTCACGTGCAAATACCATTAGGAAAGGTATTAATCCGTCGTTTTTCCCTCCAGCTATGGGTTTAAAGAGCAGGTCAGATTAGGTTCTATAGTTTTGCCTGGCACCCAGTTTACCGCAGAAAGTAATGAAAAAATACTGCGAAAAATCGTTCTGCCTAGCCAGTCATGTCCCTTTCGAGACATGACCGCCCAAGCGTGGTTCAAGTATGGAACTAAACTGAATATATATGAACAAAATTTAAATATCTGGAAAGTGTCTGAAGAAAAGCTGTAAAATGGAATGCAGAAGATGCCTTCTAAATGCTAAGCAAAATATAAAAAAAACGGTAAAATTCTTTAGGAACAAAGTAAACAGTTTAGATAGGTAGGTTATGCGCTGTCTTTCTTATAGTTTTCCAAAGCTTCTTTTGTTATTATGAGATCTTGAGATTTCAACAGTTAATTTCTAGTGTTATGTGTAAGCCTCCTTTATTTGTTCTCATTTTATTTAAAACTTCGTCTTTGTTCATATGTTCGGTCCATGTTTTTCCCGGCATGCTTCTGTCGTAACGAATTTGTATTACGTCAAGTGTCTTTTTCATTTCACAAGAGATTGTCCAACATTCACTGACAAATAGTAGGACTGATATTACGTAAAATGTCTGTAATTTCTTAGTTCTAAAGTAATCCTTCCGTTTCTTACTTTTACCATGAATTAATAACATCCAATGATAATAATGGTAACGGAATCACTTTACCGTCGTTTCAAAATTTTCAGTATCTGTATTTTTCTCGGTTTCTTTCAAAAGTCACTGCTATATAAATGTGGCATTATTTTGCGTCCTGAGAATGACGTAGACATGAAGATTAATAGCAAGATGTAAATCCTTCATTGGAACTCGGCTCACCGATTTCCCCCTCTACAGATTCCAAACTATTCAAAAGTTTTTAGATTCTATCGATTTGGGGCCTATCCATTAAGAGTTTTCTAATTTGATCAGAGTATGTATAAGAGAATATATATTGATAGATGTTTCATTTCTCATCACAAAGGTCATTCCCAGACCGTTTTTATCTCCATGACAACAATGCAAATAGACTAGTGACATTGAACATGGAAAGATGTAGTGATTGGGTCAGTTGTTAGTAGATGCTTGATAAATCTGGTTTCAAATCACTTTGATTTCACCAGCAGAACTCATTTAATAAACGTCTTATGAGTCGCCCTCTTTTTGTACAAAAAGGTTATAATGAATTTGAAAAGTATAAAATTAAAATTATAATCTACATTTTTAACTAACATTAAAAATATTATATGTATTTTATTTAGAACTTATATTCTTAAATTGGCATATATTTTACACGTAAACAGTAATGGACGGTCTGTCTAGTTTTGGTAGGGACACAAGCTAGGAGACGGACAAGGCCTTTATGTATATAAAGAAACAGCAAATAATAAATGTCCATGATCGACTAGGCGTGTATCAAGTATCGACCTTAACTGACTGTATATAATACAGATTTAAATATCTGGGACCTAAACAAGCAGACGGAGCAGTTCTTTTAAATATATATTGTTTGTTTATTTTCATAGGCTTCTTTCCTCAGATTAAAACTGAGTATACTTTTGCTTATATATATATATATATATATATATATATATAGATAGATAGATAGATAGATAGATACTAGCGGCCATAATATAAGGAAGGAAACAAGGAAGAAATAAATATGTGTATTACTTAAAATATATATATATATATATATATATATATATATATATATATGTGTGTGTGTGTGTGTGTGTGTGTGTGTGTGAGTTTGTCTCTGTGCGCCTGTGTGTGTGTGAATGTGTGTTCGGGTAGGTGAATGGATGTGTGTGTGATTTTTTTTTCTTATTTTATAATTCGTTCCTTTAATGTTACCCGGAATAAAATTTTATTATAATTTCCATGACATGGATATTGAACATCAAAAGAGTTTATATATATATATATATATATATATATATATATATATACACACACTTTGACAGATGGAACAAATAAAATTGTTGAGAGTAAAAATTGTTTGCTGAACATTCGGCATGTTTATTGGTCTCCATGTGTCGTTATATTCTACGTAAGCTTTTGAGTCATGCCATATTTTGCAAGTGTATATATATATATATATATATATATGTGTGTGTGTGTGTGTGTGTGTATGTATGTATGTACGTATGTATGTGTATATTGTATGAAGATTTCGGTTTTGCCTGATACAGACCTTCGCCGCTTGGTGTTGTTAACCTCAATGACTATTTTTCTATGTACTTGCTGATATTAAGCACTGTCAGTGATAAATATAGCATAATTTAAAATTATGTTTTTATCATACACACAAACGCGCGCGTGCACCCACACACACACATATATATATATATATATATTTATTTATATATATATATATATTTTCTAAACATATGCTGTTAATTATAAGAGACAATGAATGTCTATTATGTTTAATCATGAGCCGTTGTAAACGTCGCATTTTTTCTTTAATTTCAATTGAAAATAAAGACAAAAATTCTCCAAAATTCGGATAATTATTTATGGATTTCTTGTAAGCTTTCGGCTCACATGAACCATCTTCAGAGAGGTTGTTTAAACTGAAATATTATAACATCCACCATCACCGACGATTTTATTTTGTGTTGACATAAAACTCCGCTTGGCAACGGCAATAGTTACCAAAAATAATAAACGCAGTTCTTAAATTTGCGATGCGGTTTTATGACGTCACACCGCGTGATAGCGCGAAAGGACAACAAAACCATGAAGTCAAATGCAATGTATATGATAGACGGAGGGTGGTTAGATTTTGGCTGGATGTATAGAGGGTTTGTGATTGGTGTTTTGTATGGTTGGTGTATATTTTTCTCTAGATCCAAAGTTACATCGAGGAAATCTACTTTTTTTTTTCAAACCCTCTATACATCCACCCAAAATCTAACCACTCTCCGTCATTCATCAAGCATATACCCTCATCAATAGAATACATATTTTTTTTAATCATTTCACCCCGAGCAAGGCAGAAATGCCACTGATGAGGGGGGGGCTACATAACTGTAAAAAGATTAATTAGAAAAGAGTGTGGAGTACAAACTAGTTAGAGAGGAGCAATAGAAAGCTGAGAATGCAGGTGCGATGACAGATACATAGGTGGAGAAAAAGGGAAGGTTATACGGGGGTGGGGAGAGAGCTAGAGTCCAGTGGTTAATAGATGAGTATTGCCATTGCATTTAAATTTCTGAAGGTTGTAGCCGTCAGGAAATTAAGAATATGGGAGCGAGTTCCATAGGCGGGAAGTGTGAGAGAAGAAGCTGCAGGAGTAGAATTGTCGTCTGCATTTGGCTAACCTGACTGTGAATGGGTGGGACCCAGTTGCAAGTCTGGTTATACGAGTAAACACCTGTTGAGGAGGCACCAGTGACTTAAGTTCGTCCGAGCAGAAGCCATGAAAGTATTTATAGAACAGACAAAGGGAGGCCACATTTCGACGATGGGGAAGTGGCTGCAGTCGAGCTGCCAGATCAGTACCTATCACATTACAGACTCTCCTTTGGAGCCTGTCGAGAACACTGAGGAGAACGGCAGGGGCGCCTGACCATAAATGGCAGCAGTACTTTATGCACGGACGGATGGTCGACTTGTATATATGCAGGATGGATTCAGGCGGAAAAAACCATCCTGGATTTAACATACTGACCCAGCCTTCTTAGCAGTAAATTTAGGTATGCATTCAACATAGTGGTTCAATTTGAGGTCTGAAGAGAGGGTAAGGCCGAGAAGGCGTAGTGTGTTGCTCTCAGGGAGACTCGCTTGGTCCATGCTTATGGGAGGCAGGAGAGGTTTCCTGTGATGGTTGACAGACAACAGCTTGGTCTTAGATGCATTGAAGTTGACAAGCCCCTTCTTGCCCCAATTGACCACAGAGTGTAGATCCTCTTCAAGGTCAGCAGCGAGATTATGTCTGTATGCCACGAGAGGTTTCTTACTGGTGCGGGAGTATATTGTAGTGTCATCTGCGTAGATGCCTACTTGGGACTTGATCTCATCTGGGAGGTCGTTGATGAAAATAAGGAAGAGCGTCGGGCCCAGGATAGAGCCCTGTGGCACACCAGCTTTCGTGCTGTAGGATGAAGAGGCACGCCCATTCAAAACGACCTTCATTTTGCGGTTATTTAAGAAAGATTGGATTAGGTCAAGCAGGCGACCGGTAATACCATAACCGCGTAGTTTGCATAGGAGGCCAGAGTGCCAAACCCTGTCGAAAGCCTTGGAGATGTCCAGAACAACCGCGCGAGCCTCGTCAGACTCATCAAGGGCACTGGAGCATGTACTCCCTTACGGTTGTTAACAAGTCGGCCGTGGACCTGGCAGAGCGGAAGCCAAATTGCCTGTCAGAGAACAGTTTCTGGGCAATGAGATGTTGAACTATTTCAGCATTGATTATGGCCTCGAATACTTTCACGAATATCAGTAGAAGACTGATAGGGCGTTAGTTGGATGGGTCCAAGTGTTCACCATAATTCTTAAATACAGAAACGACTTAAGAGAACTTCCAGCATGCAGGAAAGCAGGAAGCGTAAAGGCAGTAGTCAAACAGTTTAGAGAGGACAGGAGAAAGTTCAGGAGCACACCTCCTAAGAACTATCAACGGGATTCCATCGTCTCCACTCGCCTTAGAAACTCGGCGAATGCGGAAGCGTTCAATAAACATAGCGATATTTATAAAACTGCATTGAAAAATAATGGATACATAAACCCAAATATTAAATATGTAAACAAGAAAAGCAACCCTCGAAGAAAAAATAGGAATAGGAAAATCATATGGTACACACCCCCTTACAACCAGATGACTAATGGTAGGTTGGGAAGAAAATTCCTCGAGTTAATTAGTAAACACTTCCCGGAGAAAAATCCACTTAGTAAGATCTTTAATAAAAACACTATAATATTAAGTTACAGCTGTATGAATAATCTAGAAAAAATTATAAAAAAACCCAATAATCATATTTTTTTAAAAATCAACAACATCAGTAAAAATAACCAGACAACAGAAAATAACAATTTAGACGAGAAAAATGTAATTGTAAAAACCCCATAAACTGTCCGCTAGAAAACAGGTGTTGACGAAATCGATAATATATCAATGCGAAATATGGACGAAGGAAAACCCAAACAATATAAAAGTCTATATAGGGAGCACTAAAAACACTCTAAAGCAGAGAATTTACCAGCATACCTCTCCATTTAATAATAGCAAATACAGAAATAGAACATCCCTATCGAGATATCATTGGTACCTAAGGGAAACAAAAAAGACACCCAAAATAAAGTTGAAAATCCTAAAAGAAGCTAAAACATGTAAGTCCTTAAATGAACCATGTTCATTATGCTTATATGAAAAACTATTTATTATTAGATCCATTAAAAATAAAAATTTATTAAATAAACGTAACGAAATGAATGTCATATGTAGACATTGTAAATTATTCACATTAGAAAATGGATAAAACCTAAATTAAATAACATGCTCACCGACGAATTAGGTAAAAATAAAAATGAAAATAACAATAAAGCCAAAGATACAATAAGTTAGTTGTTCCTTTTTTTAATAATCCCCCCTTTGTATAAGGATAATAAACTTTACAGCAAATTAATAGATGGAGCGAAAAAATAGTAGTTCGAGGTTTTCTTTTGGAAAAAATCTTTTCTTTAACAAATAGAATTAAGGGAACGGGATTGGTACTACCAAGAAGAGATATCATATCAAATGTAGTAAAACTGAAGGGGAAATGATCAGATAAATGCGAAGGAAAGCAGACAAGAGAGGAATAGGGTCAAGGAAAAAGGAAAAAAAGAAGAGGAAAAAAGTTGGTTAGCACAGAAATTCCTCGGGGTCAAACCCCTAAGTGAATCTCCATTCTGATTAGCCAAACACACATGCACAAAAAAAAAAAAACAAAAAAAAAACACCCACATACATTCACAGTAAGCCGAAAGTATTTGTCATTTAAATATAAATCGTCTGTACAACCACACCAGCATTGCCTGATGATGAGAATTAATTTCGAAACATAGAAATTTCCATGTAGCAATGAAAAATTGACATAACCATATAATTATGTTATATATATATATAATTTTTTCGGACAAACAATAGCAATTCAATATCTCCTGGTATTCATTACTACTCTGATTGCCGAAACTTACTAACCAATGAATCATCTCTTGTTAGCGTAGTGACGGTTTCGATGCTTTGCTACGAGGCAAATATTTATTTGTTTGTTAGTTTTCAGATCGTAAATAATTGTGTCTAACACATTTGTGTATATATGTATTTTTAATAGATGGCATTCAAGATTAATTTTACACAATTTTCTGTAAGGTATTGTAATATTGAAATATATTTGAGATAGGACCTAAGATCAATTTTTAAATAGGTTTATTAAACTCTGGATAAAAACAAAGTAAAATCAATATAAATTTAGGGATGGAATAGTGTTTACATTATTGGGACTATTGTGCTTCTCTTTTATTGTCATTTTTACGACGTTTCGGCTGTTGTACGCTTCAGTATTCTTCAGGTACAAGAGAGTTCTAACCGAACACTTTATTACAGGTGCATATCAATCTCAACACTTGATTCTTTTGCAAGTAATTAGATATCTACTTCTCACCCTGTAAGCTACCTGTTCACCACTACTGTAACCTGGTATTGAACTCACAACTACTTGGGTCAAGTCACAGAAACTAACCAAAGTCTATATCCACTGGGCCATGTCTCCTTTAGGACAAGAACAACTGACTTTTTGGGACTTATTAACCTAATGTCCAGTGACATTTTTGTTACCGAAGTTCATATTGTAAGTTTTTGATGTTAATGGTTTTCTCTAACATTTTTTCTAGCACCTGAAGAAGGTCGGAGTGTACAACGGCCAAAACGTTGTACAAATAACAACAAAGATGAGGACAAAATCCGAATAATGTATCTCAGAAATATAGACAAATACTAGAATAGTCGTCTTCATTATTTCTTCACTACTTCGAAAAACTTTGTAAAACCAGAATTTTTCATGAAAGGCTTTCTTATAATTAAATAAAACTTGTATTAGTGTCTAAATTAAACTATGCTTAAATTAGCCAAAACATGAAACATGAACATCAGGATATTTCTGCCAGCAAGTTACAATGTTATTTATGCCTTTAGTCGCCTAGAATTATTTTTTGCAATGAAATGTCTTTTAGGTTAAAAAATTGTCAAGATGCGTAAAAAAACAGTAGTCAATGGGCATGAGATGATGGCAATATGCTGGATGTGCCCTAGTATCAGATTCCATATCGGTGAGCTTCTGATGTGTAATCCTGCTATCACATATCCGGGAATTGTCATGAACCAGAATTGAACCACATCGATTAACCAGTGGCAATTACATGACGCTTAATTAAATGTGCATTTAATCTAGTTGCTGAGAGAAACTTTCGATAGTGATGCTCTGGTTAGATTATAAAACTGTTTTTGGATAACGCCAATTGTATATGACTAGACAGTCAATATAATCTTCTGTTGCTGCAATTTCAGTTTTGGAAAGGGTGTGGGTACTTCATCATGATCAAGCCATTCGTTTACGATTGTCATAAATGATACATCACAAGTAACTATTCAATTAAGTAATGGATTATTCGCAAAAGCAGCATCTCATACACTTCAAAACGTCAAACTCTTTGGCTTTCAATGTGGAATCTATTCATCGAGCTTCTTCACCTTGCCAATTTTCTTGAAATGGTCCGATATTGTCGAAATGCTGACAGGCATTATGTGAGTTATTGCTGTGACACTTTGACGAGGCTTTTGTTCGGTTAGTATTTTCAAATATTGATTGTTAATTGGAGACGGATATTCACTTACGGTCATATCTCGTTCTAACACCAGTTCCTGCATGATCACCGACATTAAGCAATTTTGAGACTGGTCAATACCTAAATAGATGGCTATTTTGGAATACCAGGGACTCTATGCTTGGATGTGCAGCTGATGCAATGGTTAACGGCTCGAAATTTGAAATCGGAGAGCTGAGTTTCAATTCCAGTCGGTTACATTATATTCACTTACGAGCAAATGCGATTGAAAAATATATGTGTCGACTTTAGTAGATTTATCAGTATATCATTATTACCTAAAAAGTTATTACAATAGAAAAAGATTTGCTGGATTTAAATAATTAATAAAAGGTTGATAGGCCTGAAAAACAAGTCAGTCAATCAATCACCTCGATCTTCAAACTTTGTATCTTTACTGCGGAAATTCAGAAACCAATGCCATATTGTACGATCAGAAGTATATCCTTCACACCATACTCTGCTAATATTAGCAGCATTTATAACTAAGCTTGAACATATGCAAAAAATAAATACAACTTTTCTTTTTTCATGGCCAAGATTATGAGTATATAATGCTTTAAGTTAAATTCAAAAAGAGATTTGTATTTGTCTGTATTTCTGAGATGAGGTAGTATTTACACTATTTACATCATTCGGAGTATTGTCCTTATCTTAGTTGCCATTTGTACGACATCTCGGCCCTTGTACGTTCCGGCCTTCTTCTTAAAAGTTTCGTTCCGAAATTCCTAGCACCTCAAGAAAGCAGGAGCGTACAAATGGCAAGATGAGAAAAATAGTCCGAATAATGTAAAAAATAGTCTGAATAATGTAAATGGGGTTAAATTATTTGTATAAATTATAAAAGAGGACACAAAGAGGACTCATTCATTAGGAATGAGTACTATATTTGTCTGGAAATATTATAATAATATTGGATGCGATGGATGGATAATCGTCTAAATAACGCTAAAATGAAAAAAACATTGATATCGCAATTTATCAGGTATATTTATCAAAATTCCACAAAAGTATCTTGAAATTCTAAATTTATTCAATAAAATCGCCATTGGCTTTAACGACGGCGTCTAAACGGCTTTAGAATCTTTACTAGGCGGTTTCTTTGTTTAATTTGGTGAATGCTGCTAAAAACCTTGCCTTCAGTTTATCTTTAGTCTTACAAAGAGTTTGTTCGTCTCTGGCTCAACTGTACCCCAATAATAATCAAGGAAATAGATGTAATGGGTGATGTCCACATTACACCTTCGCTTGTCTCTAAGATAATCTTAAAACTTGACCCTCACAAAGCGAGCGGTGGTGACGGAATCCCAACCATAGTCTTAAAGAAATGTGCCCCTGAACTATCCTCTATCCTTTCTAAGCTCTACAACCTCTGCCTATCTGCTTCCTGCTTTCCTGCCTGTTGGAAATCTTCCTCTATAGTTCCTATATTTAAAAACACTGGAGAACCCTCTGACCCTGCAAATTGCCGCCCTATCAGCCTTCTTCCGATCTTTGGCAAAGTGTTCGAAGCCATTGTCAACGCCGAGGTGGTTCAGCATCTCACAGCACACAGGCTCCTCTCGGACAAGCAATATGGTTTCCGCTTCACTAGGTCTACTGCTGATATGCTAACGACCATCACAGATTGTGTGGCTTGATGCAGATTCATGTTGCAGACATAGGTTCTTCCAGCAGCTATCTACTTGACCCAGGGCAGCAATACTTATTCAAGGTACATGATATAGTACTCCGTGTTCAGTCTAAGGCCCTCTGGAGAAATAAATTGGGGCATAACGTCGAAATCCCTCGTAATCACTCCAATTCCTTATATGTTGACTCGATATATATATATATATATATATATATATATATATATATATATATATATATCATTTCACCCAAAGCAAGTCAGTTGCTATGTAGCCCCCTGCACACCAGTTCCAACTGGTGTGCAGGCGGTTACATAGGAGGAAAGTGATGAGAAATAAGGACAAGTTATAGGGTGTGACAGGAAATAGGTAAAGAAGGATGAGAGTACTGATGTGATGAGAGAAGTGTGGACGGAGAAAAGAACAGGAGGGAAAGGATGTGAGACAGAGAGATAGGAGATGACTATTGATCTTACATTCAAATGATTGTAAATTGTAGCTATCGGGGAAACAAGTATAAGGAAGGGAATTCCACAGGCGGAAATAGCTAGTCTAGTAGATCGAGTAAATTCATGCAGAGGAGCTACCAGTGAGCTAAGCTAAGCAGAAACAATGAAAGTATTCGTAGAAGGGACATAGGGAAGTCACATTACGCCGGCGAAAAATTGACTGCAGCTGAGCTAACAAGTCAGGATCGATCACATTGAAGATTTTCCGTAGAATTTTGTCAAGAACCCTGAGATGAATGACATGGTTACCCGACCAGATATGGCAGCACTATTCAATTCAGGGGCTGATCATAAATTTATGCATTTGCAGTATGGATTCAATAGGAGAAAATCTAACTGGCGCTACACAGTGAATCGCCCTTCCTAGCAGCAAATTTAGCTATGTATTCGATGTAGTCATTTCATTTGAGGTCTGAGAGAAAGTTAGTTCGAGCAGGCGCAATGTATTGCTTTCGGTGAGACTAGCCTGATCCATGCTAATGGTGGGGGTAGGAGCGATTATCTGTGATGGTTAACAGATATCATTCACGAGCTGTTTCTTACACCAGTCCACCACAGATTGGAGGTTTTTTTCAAGTTCAGCAGCGAGGTTCGTTTTGTCAGCCTCAGTAGATTTTTGATCGAGGCGAGTATAAACGGTGATGTCGTAAGTGTAGATGCCTACTTGGGATCTGATTACATCGAGGAGATCGTTGATAACTCTTTCTGAATCCTATACACTGTCCCCAGAATGGCACCCTAACTCTGAACTGTTCATAATATAGTTTCCGACGCAAACGTCAAGCAGTACAGCATGCCATTTCCAAATTTCTGGCGGGGTCAATTGCGCCATGGTGCTCTTTGTTCCACAGACGGTGCTGAACGACCAAATCTGATAGCAACAACGAGCATGCGCGAAATTAAAAATATAACATGGCGAACAATTTGTTCATGCTCCTTGTATATTAGAAGAAAAGTGGATTATTCTGCAATTGGAAATTATTGCCCGAACAATGCAATACAATTTTCCAGTTTATACATAGGGTACGTCACTTGTTTAAGAACAAAAAATATAAAAGTCATTGAAATATAAAATTAAGGAAGAATAAACTCTACTCATTAGGAATGAGCAATATATTTTTATGTAACTATTAAAATATTACATTAGAATACAATTAATATGTTCTAAAACGGATATTATTCCCCGAACAACATAATATAAAATGTATTTGCTTAATTTATTAATCTGATTTTCTCGTAATTGCTGGTATATATCTGCAATAGGATATGAATTTACTGCAAGATGGTGACATGTGTTTTTGCTGAAACGGTAGCCAAACTAGAAGTAGTTTTACTTAAGGTGTGGACGACAGACTTTTTTTCTTAGTTTAGTTTTCTGCTGGTCTTCAAGACAAAATACCTCCGACATTTCCACCGGCACACAGTACGCTATTGATTTTTTATCAACTGGGCATATATCTTTAATAACTATGTCTTCGTAACAATAATAAAAGAAATCCATAGCAGCACTCTTTTTCTTGATAGTATATTCATATGGAATTTGTCAGTTCACCAGAGGGACATGTGTGTTATGGATAAAATTTTCACGTTCGCATAAGTTACAACCCATCTCATCGATCGTAATTTGGCAATTGTAATGGGAAGACAGACATATGGTGAAAATTTAACTGTGAACATTTCAAAACTATAAGACAAGTCTTGGAGAAATTCAGACAATATAGATGACTGCGTGCAGCAAGAGTGCTGCAGAGGTTTCTGAAACAACGGTCTGAAATTATCAGTCAAAACGGGATTAGGATAAAACTTTCTTCTATCATAAAATTGACGAATCAGCTCTCGAAAATATTAAATCTCTTCTTTCTTCGTGTGTCTCTTCCATTAGAATGTAGGCGGTCATGGCTTTCCGCAGCTTTCCCTTGTAGCACATAATAAATATTATTTTCGCTGTTATTTCTCATATTCAACCGATTTAGAGAGACAAGTCCTATTAAAGAAACAGTGTGCGTCGAACTTGAATCGAACATGAATGTGTCCGTTTTTCATCGGGCAAATTGTTTATATAGCCGTGTGATTTACTTATATAAGAATTGGACATTTTCTTTTTGGCATTCTTTGTTTGAACTTCTGCTTGCTTTACTTTCGTATTCAAAACATAAACAATAGCAATATATGAGATGAATGGATTGTCCGGCGCCGATAATCAAAACACTATTGTTTCTTGTCGCCTGACAATGGCCTTGCGATTTGGACCGAATCTCTTTTGTTCAGTGTCGCTGTTTATATATATATATATATATATATATATATATATATATATATATATATATATATAAATTATTGTACTTTCGAAAAGTGTGTTCACCTCCTTAAGCGTGGCTTCAGGGAATTCCTTTACGTTGACATGAACTACTTGTAAATCAGGTGTGCGTTGCTCGAAACAGAGTCATGTTAGGCGCAGATGTGAAGAAATTACTTTTTCATGATTATCATTTCTTTTTCATTATCATCAGTATCAGCGGAACACAGTGAAAATTTCACATACACTAGTTTATTTGTAAGAATCAGATGATACTTAACATAACGTAAATGTCAACGTATTATATATATATATATATTATATTTTGTCATCTATCCCTTTTTTATACAAGATTCGTTTAAAGTGGCACACTAGCCTCTGATCTTATAACTTTCTATATTCAGTAAATAAATTATGAAAAATTGTCTGAATATTTGATTTATTCAAGCGCTTTTAGCAATTACTAATAACTATTTTTATTTTACTAATTTGCCTCGGCTCGCAATGAATGCAAGAAGGTTCTTAAAGAAGCTAAGCTGATGTTGGCAGCCAGAATGAAGCAACGCATAGCATCCCGTAAGTTCGGCTCCAAACACTACTGAAGGCTCTGTAAAAGCGTGCTGAACAGCAATAAAACCTCAATCCCCCTTTTAATCAACGAATTTGAGGTCCTCATCTCTTCAACAGACAAGGCTGAGTGCTTCGCTTGCGAATTCTTCACTGACTCGACACTAGACTTGTCGGGAGTATCTGTACCAGACTGCCCCTTCCGAACCCAGGCCCAACTGACTGACATACTAATTACTCCCTCGGCGGTCTCCAAAATAATTTCTAAGCTTGACCCCCATAAGGCAAGCTGTGGCGGTGGAATACCCAACATTATCCTAAACAAATGTGCTCATGAACTCTCCTCTGTTCTCTCAAAACTCTATAATTACTGCCTTTCTGCTTCTTGCTTTCCTGCCTGCTGGAAATCCCCCTCCGTGGTTCCTATATATAAAACCATTGGAGAACACTTTGACTCCGCTAATCATCGCCCTATCAGGCGCCTACCGATCTTTGGCAATATGTTAAAAGCCATCATCAACGCAGAGGTGGTACAACACCTCACAGCCCACAGATTCTTCTCAGACAAACAGTATGGCTTCACCTTCACCAGGCCTACTGCTGATATGCTCACGACCATCACTGAGTATATACACCAGGCCCTCGAGAAAAACGGCGAAGCCCGAACTGTTGCCCTTTACATCTCTAAAGCATTTGATTGAGTCTGGCATGCTGGCCTTCTATGCAAGCTGCATAGCTATGTATAACTAGACAATTGTTTGACCTAATCCGGTCATTTCCTTTCAAACCGTACAATGAGGGTAGTATTGAACAGACAGGCCTCTCAATATTATCACATGAATGCGGTTGTCCCTCAAGGCTCTATTCTAGGTCCCGCGCTTTTCCTTATCTTTATTAACGATACTTCCTGATGTAATAAGATCCCAAGTGGGCATATATGCTGACAATACTACGGTTTACTCTCGTCTGTACCAAGGCTGACAAAGCTAACCTCGCTGTCAAGCTTGAGAAGGACCTCTAACCGTGATGGACTTGGGTAAAAAATGGCTTGTTAAATTTAAAGCTTCCAAAACGAAGTTGCTATCTAATAAACAGCACAGACAATCGTTCCTCCCGCCCATTAACATGGATCAGGATTCTCTCCCTGAAAGTAAAACGCTGCGTTTCCTCAGATTAACTCTCACATCTGACCTCAACGGGAATAACTATATAGAATCCATAGCTAAATCCATAGCTAAAGAAAGTAGGTTCTCTGTGTAGGGCCAGGAAGTTTTTTCCTGTCCGAAACAATCCTGCACATATACAAATCTACCATCCGCCCGTGCATTGAATATTGCTACCATATCTGGTTGGGTGCTCCTGCTAGGTGTCCTCGATCCCGACTTGGCAGCTTCTATACAGTAGCTTTCTTACTGACACAATGTGGCTTCCCTGTGTCTCTTCTACAAATACTTTCACGGTTTCTGCTCCAATAAACTTAACTCACTGGTCCCTTCTATATATGAATTTCCTCGAGCCACAAGATTAGCAACCAGGTCCCCACCTTTTACTGCGAAACCAATAAATTGTAAACGCAAATTCTACTCCAACAGCTTCTTTTCTCGCACTTCCCGTCTGTAGAATTCCCTTCCGCATACTTGCTTTCCCAACAGCTATAATCCCCAATAAGTCAGTAGTCATCTCCTGTCTCACTAACTTACATCCTCTCTAACATTCTTTTACTTCGTCCACCCCACTTTTATCAGTATTCTCTTCCTAATCCTACTCTCTTCCTGACAGTCCTTGCAACCTCTCATTCCTTCTCATAACATTCCTCCTATGTAACCCCCTGCACAACAGTGGCATTAAAATGCCTGGCTTGGGGCGACAAGATTATAAAAAATAAATAAATAAATAAAATAAAATTGTCCTTGATAATGCTTTAATGTATAACTGAAAGTTCTAGGATAAATAAAATATCGGACAATTTTTAAATATTTTTACTTGTTACCTAGAGTATTAATTTAATATTTTGATAATTTTAATTTTTAATAATTCTAATTTTGAATTAGACACATCATATTTTTGTCAGCATTTGCATTATATTTATATAATATTTATTTTATATATAGTTTTTAATCAGCATCTGACGATTGCGTTGTGCAGGAAACTCAGAGTTGTGTAACCAGAGAGAAAAGATATATTTATATAAATTATTTGTTGAAATATATATATATATATATATATATATATATATATATTAAAAAGTAACTTCGTATTTTTTTGTATGAGTGGCAAGGCAGGTGTCCTGATTTAAGATCGTGTTATTTTTTGTGGGGGTGTTTAAATAGCATGTTTACCGAACCAAGTCTTTGCAAGATATTGTAGGGCGAATATAAGATGTTATGTCTTCCATGATGCACCAACATCTTGGTGAAATCAGTTGATACTGTTCCTGTGAGGCTGGAGAAGCTGGTAGCGAAATCTAGTGCATAAATTGTATTTAAAATAAAACCTAAGTATGCTAAGCGATTTCCACTCTTATCCATTTCTTGTTTAAAAATTAATGAGTAAATGATAGGTATTTGAAAATGGGGTATTACTTTTCAATTAACTCTCTCTCTCTCTGTCTGTCTGTCTCTCTCTCTCTCTATATATATATATATATAAACAGTATTGTGCAAAATTATTAGGACAATAACTATTTTATTTTTTATGAGGAATATTGACAAAATAAACAATGTAATTAAAGCAATTTTATTTGATTTACTCAACAAATGCTTTAACACGAAAAATACTTGTTACAAAATAAATTTAATATTTAGTTTAATAACGTTTTGCTATGATCACAGCCTTCATTCTGTCAGGTATTGACATCACAAGCTTCTTCAATAGTATCTCCTGCTAAGCAGCTTGTATTTGTTCCCAAAGTGTGTCTTGTGAGGTAACATTAGATTTATCAATTCGAATGTGGAGAATAAGAAAAAAGGTCAGTCATATCCAGGGATAGTAGAATAATGAGTAGTTTCAAAATAACTTGTTTCATAGAAAATAGGAATAATTAAGTATAACTTCTATTTAATACATTTCTTTTACACCTAGTTTTAAATAATCAGTATTTATTAGCAACTTACTTGGTTTTTTACCCTGTATTTGAATTTTAATGAGGTTTTTAGAAAAAAATTACCGCTGTCTTATCACTTTTGCCCACTACCGGAAGTGTGCAAATGTGTTAGGACAGTGGCGATTTTGAACTTTATTTTAAAGCCTCATAAAAGATAAAATAGTTCTTGTCCAATACTTTTGCACAGTACTATATATATATATATATAGTTGTTTTTTATTTAGTTGCATACATACAGACACACGCACGCGCGCGTGTGCTCACACACAGAAACACACACACAATCATGTTTAACTCGTTCTTACATACATTTTTTGCCTCATAGCACCAACGATGTTAGAGCAACCAAGCGGATACGCTTTAATGTAGTCCTGGTTAGCTTACCTAAAAATTCACATTTCGAAAGCCTTGTTTTTTATGAGTTTTCAAACAACGTTCATACACTGCAATATTCAACATATTTAACCAGCCTGCACACTCCAGCGTTATCGATAGGGAAAAACACTGACTAAAGTTATAAATACACTCATGTGATGACAATTGTTGACTCAAATGTGTTTTGCGAAACGATAACTTCTGAAAGTTTTCCGTTAGATTGAAGGAGATTTGAAAATTGCACGCTTACTGCAGCAAACTGACGCTGCCGTGTTAACGCCGGTGATCCTTTCCCTTATTAAAGTAACGGATGTCTCGCGTGTCATTTCTGCAAGTAGATAACAAAATCAAATTCTTTCGAAACAGCGCAGACCACGTTCGGTCGTGCGAAATAATCATATTTCATTCCATTCACTGTAAACGGATTAGCAGCTTGGTGGCTAAGATAGTTTCCATTTCTCGACGTCATTCCATCACCACTGTTCAGATCTCGAATTACTACCTGTCACGCTGAACGAATGACCCACTTGAGGAGACTCCGTGCCTTGAGATGATAGATGATATTACTCCTTAGGCTTACACCCGATCTTAAATAAAATTCTTATATACGATCCATTGCTAAATATATAGTTAACATATTCGACTCTCTAAGCCGCTCCAGTTTCTACATATCTCCGCATGCTATTCTCTACTTTTATAAGAACCAGATCAGGTCCAAAAAATGGAAAAAATGTTGCCATATCCTGACAAGAGTTGCCCAGACCTTTCTTGTCAGTTATAAGAGAGTTCAAATATCCTCAATGGCCTTGATGGGGAAGAATTATTTCCACACTCCAACCTCTTTATCAAAGGTGGGATGTAGCGAATCTCTTTTTGGTTTATTGCTACTACTTTGGAAAGTTTTCGGACAAACAGCATCTCTTGATTCCACGAGGTCTGACTTTCACGGTAGGAGCCGCCATACCACTTACCTAGTAGCAAGCCACCCGTGCTCCTTGCGTCTTCTATTGGCGAGAAGTGAGTTCATTCAAAGAGCTTTTACCCGCCAACCACGGCCCTATGGAACAATCACTCAAGATGTTGTTTCCCAGTCATTGCAATCTTGACCTTTTCAACTCTAGTCAGACTTTTTTCTCCTCCTAGCCGTACAAAATATCTTTTAAATTAACCCTAAAATTTGAGTGGCCCCCAGGCTTGTACAGGATGAAACATACTCTCAGAAAAACAAAAAGTTACCGTATTGAAATAATGAATTCCGAAGTTCTTAAGTCATACGTTAATGTAGTAATGTTCTTGAACTGAAATCTGTTAAAGCGACGCGATTTTTATAACCTTTGGCATTGATTGTTTAACTTTTTTACGGATTATGAGTCCTTCATAACCATTTACTATTTTTCCATTTGCAGCAGGATGAAGGATATTTTGCAAGTGTGAAGAAGTTTTTAGAGAAAAGTCTACTCTTTGTTCTAGTCGGAGCAATATGATATATTTTTGCTTCAGAAAAATTGCCAAAGTTTTAACTAATTAAAAAGATTGCCTTTTAACCCATTTGCATAATATAAGGAATCATTTACTTTAGCAAATACACTCCCCATCGAGATATATAAAAAATGTTTGTGAATGTAGTGCCGATGGATTTCTTTTTAGAATTCCATATATTTATCACTTCTGACTCTTGTACAAAAACGATGGACAAATGAAAAGCCACTTAGTTTAATTATCCACAGAGAACAAATGTCTCTCACTTTACTTGGCAACCCACCTTCTGTAACTTT
Source organism: Ascarosepion bandense (assembly GCA_037127315.1). Taxonomy (NCBI): domain Eukaryota; kingdom Metazoa; phylum Mollusca; class Cephalopoda; order Sepiida; family Sepiidae; genus Ascarosepion; species Ascarosepion bandense. The sequence continues at coordinate 9,530,191 of JBBBDQ010000555.1, forward strand.
CTTATCAACGTAATGGCGATCTGGCTTCCCTCTGTTTTTTCTACAAATAATTGCAACGCAGCTGCTCTGATGAGTTTCTTTCCCTAGTTTCCCGACTGCATGCATTTACGTGCTACATATTAGCTTCAAAGTCCCACTTTTTACCGTTGAAATGTATGAATGTATCCGTCTCTTCTACTGTAATAGTTTCTTTTCTCGCTTTTCTCGCTTTTCTCGCTTTTCTCGCTTTTCTCGCCTGTAGATCTCTCCTTCTTTTCCTAGCTTTCCTGACAGATACAATCTATAAAAGATTCAATGCAACGTAAATTACCATCTTTTATCTCGTTGAATCCCATCCATTCTTCGACACTCTCTGTACCTTGTTATTATTTTTCTCCCACTGTATCCACCAGTCCTTGCGCCGGTCTGCTTCCGCTTGCATTGCAATGATTAAAAACAAACAGAAAATATAATTTTAGCTTATTTGTTAATCCCAGTATGGTAATAATTATTATTAGCTGTTTCTGTACAAGGAATTCATTGACCGAGAAATCAACACTGATGTTAAAAAATGCGTTTTTCATGTGGGCGCGTGGTTAGAACGCTCGCTTTCTTAGCATGAAGCCAGGGTTCGAATCTCATCATGTCTGATATTTCAGGAAGATGATTTCTTGATATTATCGGTCTGGAGGAGGCGATTCCAGCATGCAGCACCTTTTCAATAAACCTGAAAACTACGGGTTGACCAAAGACTTGTGATTGAAATTGGGTAGAAAGCACTGTTTGAGGAGCCGTCGTGGGTTAGGTTAGCTTGAGGTCAAAAGTCCTTGTGACAAATTTTTTGAGTGTCCTGGCTTTGTTCAGACTTGTAGATAACGCGCGATCTCCCAAAAACTGTAACTAAGGTTCACTTAGCATCGTTGCAGTATAAACCACAGGTGGGCTCTGTGGTTGTTGAACAAACACAAGTGTGCCTGAGCAGGTGTCTACAATAAGAATTAGCTGGCCGCTCCGGTAGACCGGTATCCTCTAATACGAGGGGCCACCTATTATTATTTTATGTCCAGTATCTTTTATCGATCTTACTAGTAATAAAGTGATTCTCCTTCCTAACATCTTATTTGATGTATATTTTCTAGTCAAGTTAGATGTGTTATTCATTATAGTTGTGTCTACTGCTAGTTCTCGTGTGATGTGGTTTTTGTTATTGTTACAGTTGTCAGTTTGTCATTCTTATCTCCAGTATGCAATGAGCAAAGAGGTTTGTTTTTGACAAGACCCACGCGCATCAGACGATCAAAGTAATAAAAAATTGACTTCATACAACAGGAATAAAAGAAGGAGAAAAAGATCAAGGTGTAGTTAAGATTCCCCTAACATTAGGCTTGGAATATCGCCGTGAATATTGGCGTCATAGTTTCAGAAGTTTAGAATACTCGTCATTATTAAAAACAGTACTGATTTATTTTTAATAAAACTTTACATAAACAATATTCATTGGCTTTCACAAGGAATTAAATAAAAGCAAATACAATAGCACAAACATGAGAATCGTTTTGAATTCAGTAGGTTGATTAATTTAAATTCAATTTTTGAAAATTATTATTTTACATTTGGTGTTTATTACGTTTTACTGGCTTTTTGTTGCTAAAGTTTTCATAGTATATATATATATTGAAAAGAAAACTCATCACATAATTTAATCGGTTATAAATTCACAATTTATTTCAGCAATATAAATATTTTTTTTATTGTTGATGAAGGCAATTTTTCTTAACATTGTTGAAATAAATTTCGGATTTATAACCGCTTAAATATGTGTTGACTTTTTATTTCTAAATATATTTGGCTAGATAATATGCATTGAGCATTTTATTTCTATCTAATTGATAATTCATATAAATTACATAAAATCTTTTGGATTATCTCTTCGATTTCACAGGTTGCCATATATGTATAATCGTTTAGAATATGTACAAATTACAATTTACTAGAATATTGCACATTTTGTTTCGACATTGAAAATACAATATTACATCAGGTAGTTAATAATGATGATAATAACTACCTGATGAGGCATTGCTCCTTTAATGTAAAAAAAAAGTGCAATTCTGTAAAAATAGAGCAATAAATAATTATTATAAATTGTACTTTGGAACATGTGCAAGCTGTAATTTGCTACATAATTGCACATTTTGTTTCGACATTGAATGAACAAGTTCTCATCAGATAGTTATCACCATCATTATTAACTACCTGATGAGACATTGAACTTTCATGTCGAAACAAAATGTGCAGTTTTGTAGTAAATTGTAATTTGTACATGTTCTAAACTATAATTTATAATAAATATTTATAGCTCTCTTTCTATATTGAACACTGTTTAAAATTAATGTCTTGAAAGTTGTTAATATTTTCTTCGTTCTTTATTCACTTGGATATACATCTATCTATCTATCTATCTATCTATCTATCAACTTTATAACAAAATGGTAACAATGAATTATGGTTCAATTTTATACGTACTTTTTCATGTGATCGTTGTCATAATATAAAATTTGTACAAATGTTTGATTTTTTAACGCTTTTGGATATCATTTAACCATTATCGAGGATGAATTTAATTTTACACGTAACTGAATCTATGTAGTGATTATGCATGTGCCTAGAGTAATGCTTGTGTTATATTCTGAACACGGTAAGAACATCGTTGCCGTGTCCGTAGTTGATAATATTAAGTTGATGTGTGTATATTTCTGTGTATGTATGCGTGTGTATGTATGCGTGTATGCGTGGTCTTTGTGTGTGTGAGTATGTTTGTAAGATCCGGTTAAAAGCCATTGTTAGAGACAATTAAAAGCTTTTCAATTGACTATTCATATCGCAGATAGACCATAAAACCAAATGGTTCCATTAGACAAAAATAGAAAAGAAATTCTAATGACAAACTAAGGTGATATCAGTTCAGTCAATAGGGGCCAAAGGCTATTTCTCTTCTATAAAACATTAAATTGAAATGGAATATTAACTGGAGAGAAATGAATATTGTGTCTACGCTTACCAATAAGATAACAAATCAAATGAACATTACTCTATTCAACATCAAACTAGCAACATTTGATTAACTTAAATTAACAATTCAAGCCATGCGAGTCACTCAGTGCAGGGAATTAGTCAACATTATTATCGATATTTATGTTCATATTGTTTATGAAAGACAATGTTATATGAAAGACAATTTATATTCATATTGTTTATGAAAGACTATGTTATATTTCTTTTAGGATATAAAAGAAATATGAGGATTGACACTTGCCTTTCAGGGGTGAACATGTGCTTAAAAGAAATCCACCCAGGAGTCTGTAAAGTACTCAAACATCCCAGTAATTGAAAAGCTCAGGGATCTTCTACACTTGGGTATGGCGAATATAATCAAGTATTTAGATTATGTCATTTTTTAAAATCATGGAACAAAATTGTTTACGAAACATTGAAGTGTTTTTTAATAGCTGTCACCTTAGTCTGTTTGTAAATCTTTAAAAATAGGATGTATTTCTCCCTGTATTAAAATCAGAAATAAATATTTGCCTTTTCTGAGAGAGACAATAAACAATGTTGGAGAATTTGACACTCACAGGAAAGCAAAATAAGAGATTAAAATCGCGAATCACTTGTCTAACAATCTTTAGGTTGACGGAAAATAGATTTGAAAGAGAATATAAACTTTTCTGAGAGCTAAGAAGAATAGAAACTTGTAGCCAACAATAATCAGACTAAGACCTGAATTTATAGGGCAAAGAAATTATCAAACAATGCACCCACATGTGGTGATTTTTTAAGCATAGATTAGATGTAACACAAGCCGAATGCATAAGGCGCGCAGTGAGAATGTAATCTCACTATTCAGTCATAAGTGATCTAGCGAGACAAGCTTACTAACCATTACACCACGTCGAATTACCCAAATGTGCCATTATATGTAGAGGAGCTAGATGTACTAAAATTCAAAGGTCAAACAATATCCTTTCAGTTCACATAAATCATGCCCTTTTTATCTGGATCTGTCAGCAAAAATTTGCAAATAATGATTTTGTAGCGTCCTTTTCACCACAAATTTTCGACTAAAACATAACATTTTTCAATCATGTAAATTATTTTCTTATGGGCAGTGAAATCTTTTCTGGTACCTAATTAGGGCGCGGAATTTTTTTCCGTCTGAATCTATTTTGCACATTTCTATATCTACCATCCGCCCGCGCATTGAATACTGCTGCCATATCTGGTCGGGTGCTCTTGCTCTTCTCCTCGGGCTTCTCGACAAGATACTGCGGATGGTCTGTAATGTGATCGATACCAACTTGGCAGACCGCCTGCAGTCTCTCTCTCACCGGCGCGACGTGGTTTCCCTGTGTCTGTTCTATAAATACTTTCACGGCTTCTGCTCCAATGAACTTAGATCACTGCTGCTCCCTAGATACCAATTTGCACGAGAAACTAGATTAGCAACTAGATCCCACCCTTTTACAATGAAACCGATAAAATGCAACCGCAACTTCTACTCCAATAGTTTCTTTTCTCGCACTTCCCGACTGTGGAATTCCCTTCCACATGATTGCTTCCCCGACGGCTACAATCTCCAGGAGTTTAAATGTAAGGTCAATAGACACCTCCTAACACACTAACTCGCTCCCATTCTTTCAAACACACTTTCCATCTACCCAACCCTCATCCTCGGTATCCTTACCCATCTATCACCTTCCTTCTAACATTTCCTACACCTAACCACTCTTCCTCTTTACCTTCCTCTATGTAACCCCATGCGCACTAGTGGCAATGGAATGCCTTGCTTTGGGTGAAATGATTAAAAACATCTTATATTAAATACGTCTTCAATAATTTGTAAAGAAATTTCGATAAAAATATCTGACAGTTGTTAAAATCAAGCGACGTGTTCAAAATTTAAACTCACATATTATCATCATCAGTATCACCCTCATTTAACGTTGTTTACGCCTGATGCATATTCAATTTTGTTTGCAAGGTTTTCAATAAAGTGTAATATAATAATCTGGGGCCATTTTCCCCATGTAAATTTCACCTTATGTAAATTTCACTCGACCTCTTTTTCTTTGGTTCGGAATAATAAGAAAAGCGGGCTTAGAGAATTTGAAATAATCACAGAACAGTGCAGTATAAGTGACATTCAATGGATCAAAGATCAAACTACTGACCTTATAAACATTATTAGAAAAATATACTGCTGGGGAGCGGATATATTACTAATACGGGTTCTCGAATATTTAGGACATTAGATGGAAATAAACAAATATACCGTTTAATAAATAAACATAACATCTGTTCAATTAATTAAAATAAGTTGGATTACTAAACTAATTGTGTTCATATATATATATATATATATATATATATATATATATATATATATACATATACATTAGTCCCTTTAAAATGTTGTCACTCACTTTTCACGAAAAAAAAATGTTTTATTTACAAAGATTGGTAACAAAATTTTACTGAATGTATTGTCGATCACCAGCCATTACTTTTTTCGATTTTTCTGGTATCATTTGAATACTACGTTGCAAAAACGACACGTCTTGCAGCTAACCCCGACTCGAGACATTGTTAACATTTTCATGAGAAGGAAAGTGCTGCTCAGCCAAGGTCATATGCCATAAGTGATAATCAACGGGGAAATGTCTAGTAAATACAGCGGGTGGGATAGAAGTTAACATTTAAGTGTGTCAAAGTAGATTTTCACGTTTTCTAACATGTGGATTAGCGTTCTCATGTTTTTTCTTCAATGCCCGGCTCAAACGCATCAGTCGTAATTGATAGCGATATCAACAATATATCATATGCCAGGTCGATTTCTCATAATGAACTACACTCAGCTGATCGCACCAAATCCAGAGCAGCAGCTTTGAACCATGATTATTAGGCTCAACTACCGATGTTGATGCAAGCCTGGGTTTATCCAATGATCATATTATGCTTAGGGTTATCGTAGTGTATCAACTTTTCATCGCCGGTTACGATCAGATACAAGAATCCTTTTCTTTTCTGCCGCTGAAGCAGCTGTTTGCACGTGACTAAACGCCGTTCGACGTCTCTCGGCTTCAATTCGTACGGCAATTACTGTCCTTGCTCACAAATAATTCCTTTTATTCAATGAAACGAGCAACAAAGTGATCATCTGACCGATGCCAAATATAGAATTACTGCCTATTCATGTTCTGCAATGATTCGATGCTTCACATTTGCAATGTAGACAACCAAATAACTGATCGTCTTCTTTACTATAAAAATTCAATTTTATCTTATGCTGTTTTATTCAAACGCGTCCGTTGCTGTCTGTAGAAGTGCTCAAAAGAAAATTGACGTAGCTTAAGAAATATCTAATAATGACCTGTCTTTGAATATTGCCTGCTCATCTGCATTCATGTAAGTAACAAATTTCAAAAAAGTTACCACTGACAACATTTTCTTTCTGACGCAGAGATGCCTCTTTCTATAGAAAGTAAACTGTGATTATTTCTGGGACATTTTTCCAAATTGACTCCAAGTCCGCCGAGCACGTCATCTATATATTACAGAGTGCCAAGTAAAAAAGAGTAGTAAATTCAGAACGTCGTAAGACAACCGTTGAAAGCTCTTGACGGCTGATATAAGTAAGAATTTCTGCACAATTCGTTAATTCCAATGTCAGGTGTTCTTTGATATGAACGAGAACTTGTCGCTTAAAATCACTGAGTCGTTTAGCCATACAAGAAAGACAGACTTAAAGACAAAATTTGTCTGTAAATAACCTTTAAATGACAAGTCACAAGATCGAGCAGCAATGAATCAATCATATAATAACCAATCAGTTAAGTAATTACGTGTGAGTCAACTGATTATTCGAGGTCATAAATATTTAAAATATTTTTTTGAGAGTTATTTAAAGTCGATTATTCTTGAAAAATAAAACAATAATAATAAATTTGTTGCTTTTTTTACTGGACACAGTATAGTATGAGCGAAAAGAAATTTAAAGAAATTTAACATTTAAAAAATCAACTGTAATCACGAATATATCTTAATAACTGTTAATCATACCTGGCGGTTAGGAATAAACTGAAATTTTGCTAACATAGCTTAATTTTGCACGGTATTTACAGAGTACACTTAATCCAAAATAATTTTTTTAATCCACCACCAGATGGACTGAATATGTAGATATGTTACATCATTCTATGTAGGTCCAAGCAATGGTATGACGCTCTGAAAATGTTTAGAAAAATGGTAAAGAGTTATATAACTAACCGGCAGTTATAAAGATTTTTAGCAAAGTTTAATTCTAGAGAAATGACCACATTGTTTGAACTATTCCCATCATCTTCATTGTCATGTTCACAACGTTTACGCTCCGGATTTTGTTAGAAGATTAACCCAACCTATTCTTCAGTTCACTGGTGTAGATTTTTTAGATACCCATGCCATGTCTGTTCTGGATGTTTCAGTCATTTATCTTTCCAATCCAACTCTGCAAGATTTTGTTCACCTCAGGTATTGAGCTCACAACTATTTGAGTCATTTCACTGTTTGAATCACTTGAATCGGTTCGAAATTCTAAAGTATATGACCTGAAGAATACCGAAGCGTTTAAAGTTTGAAGCATAATGCATATGACAATAAAGATGAGGAAAATAGTACGAATAATGTAAATAGTGCATAGACAGAAATATAGGCAGATGGAGTAATGATTTTGAAATATGAACCGAAGTCGAGGAGCTTTTTGGACTTTCATGGTGAGGGGTTAAACAAGTAGATAACGATTCCGGACAAACTACTGCGCAATTAGCAAAGATGTTAATAAATACATTATATGCCGAAATTCAGTTTTGGGTCCCATATTATACACGAAAAACAAGGCAGGTAAGCAAATACTAAGATTACGTTGGTCAACATGATTTTTGGCGCCAAGAAACTAAACAGGTTTTTACCTGATTTGATATAGCTTATTCCGAAAATAAGCTCATATTTTCATAGTTATCTACCATTTTTACTGTAATAAAATTGCTCATTTTTGGAAAATGATTAATTTATTATATTGGCTTATCGCAGTATTTATTTAATAAAGTTTGTAGAAATCAATCATTTTTCAGGTAGGCAGAGCAATTTATGTCAGCGACCTTCAATAAACTATTTTTATAAGTCTTTAAAAAAATTTAAATAGAAGTACTTAAGTTTTTACATTATCGACAAAATTCAATTCAACTGGTAAACTTTAATACAGTTTGTCAGTAATGCGCTAATATGAGTATTAAGTTTCATTTTTTTTTTGCATATCACTGTAGAAATATTTCAGTACAATTGCAGTTATATGAGTGATGAGCAAAGGAAACGATTCTCTCAAGATATCTAAACAATGGAAGAGCGCTACCAGAGCCTGTAGAACAAACGAAAGACGGCTGACTACGGATGGGATTTAAATTACATTGAACATGACAGACAGTCAAGAAAGAGAAAAAATACCATAGTTCTTATCTTCACGAAGGTTTTATTTCTGCTGTTAGTTTATTAAATCATTTGATGAAAATAATTGTCGGTCTTGATATATTCAATTGTGTTGTTTTGAAAGACTTAGGGTGCGGCTGTTATTGAAAAAGCAGTATTTCTCAATAAGAAGACCAATATTAGTATGTTTAAGTACGAATTGAGAGATTTGTACGATTTTAATTTGAAAGATATTTACATAGGTTAATATCTTATATAGAGAAAACAAATGAAAAATGCCTTTTTCAAAAAATGAAACATTTCTGTACAGTAAAAGTAGTAGATAACGAAGAAAAGTAAGGTCATTATTCAGATTCAACGCCGTCAAATTAGCTGAAAAAGATGTTTGGTGTCTCGACGACCATCATAAATTTTTGTTGTTGCTCATAGTGTTATTTATGAATCAATCTAACATATGTCGACTTATCTTTTAACTTATATATGTTACCAATTCAAGATCGAACTCACAATTGAGTCTTAATGCATATCCAGACTAGCTCGCTAACAACTTCATTCATTATTCTTTAGTTATTTTGTAAAAGTATCTTAGTTTGCATGAAAAGCGCTTGATATACCCACTGTGGATAGAACTAAAATTCTTTAACTTCATATTTCTCTGTCTTTATCATTTATTAGTTCCTACGACTTCTTGGTAAATAAAGTGTAATGGTTTCCCGTTATCTGCTATACGATCATGATTTTAGAATTTTCCTCGATTGACAACTAGTCAAGGAAAAAATACATTTGGTCCAATCTTCCCTACTATTTAACTTATAGCTTGGTGGCAAAAAGATATATACATGCGTTTCACAAGAGCATTTATACGAAAAAGTAAACGTGATTAATCAGGCCAGAGCTTGATTTCATTTTGTCGATTCCATTGCTTACTGGTGTAATACGATCTGTCTATACGATCTGTTTTAAAAGCAAAAACAATGCTGTCACCAACAATTTTATTTATTTATTTCAATTCTAAAGAAAATACTACAGGGTTTCCCCATGAAGTAATCTCCCTGGAGTCTAATGCACTTTCTTTTCAGTATCTGGCACGCTTCTAAGTATTCTTCCGTGAAGTTCTTTAGTTTTATCGTTACAACCATCTTCATGGATTCTACTCATTCAAATTGCGTTCCCTTGATGATACCCTTGTGCTTGGGTAAAAGCAAAAAGTCACACGGAACAAGAACATGTTAAAAGATAAGTTATTCTTCTTGGTCATGAACTACCGGATGTTCAAGGCGTTTTGAATAGGTGCATTTTCGTGGAGAAGCTGCCAGGGTTCGTTCTACCACAAGTCTTCAACGTGAAAAATGAATGCAATAGTTGTAGAAGGCTAAAATCATTGCTATATCCTCCCAAGATATCATGTTAGATAAAAACGCAACCGAGTTTTACGCCCATAGCTCACACAGCACAGCAAGTCCCATTAGTCTTTGGATAGATCCCGTATACTGTTCGCCCATCGACCAAACTCACTAATAAATATTAATGGTCTAGCATAATAATGTTTTTAATTATCATATCCGTCTTTATTAAGGATGAGCCAAAATATATTTTTTGGGTTGGGCCTAGGAGAGATCCATATTAATTTGGTTTCATTGAAAACGTTTTAGACAAGCTGGGTGATAGTCTGTTTTAAAGAAAGTTGTAAAGAAATAGTGCCTTATATGAAATATATTTAACGAAACATTCCTACCTGTGGTTTATCAGTAAAAATTATCTTGTCCATATATTTGCAATAATTGTCTGCTCTTATCTTGACGCTATAATCAAATTTGAAATAAGGTAATTTCACTGCTTATAGGTAACAAAATCCCAAAATATTATTTCATCTTCACTCGGTTGTCATTTAAAATATTTTGGTTGATTATTGGAAGGAAGTTAACTTAGTCTTGCCCCGTGGTTCCCAATTTTTCTCTGAGTCGCATTTTTAGAATAAAAATTTGCTCACGTCTTACCAAATTTAATGTGATATGAAGCACATTAAAAAACAAAGCAAATAAAAAATAGAGCGTTAAAGGGAGATAACCGCGGATTCGGATCCCTTCAAATCGAAAGCTTTAGTTAATATATTCTTAATACTGGATATAATTAAAAAATATCACAATGATAAAATCGGTCAATAATTATTGCTTAGCCATGTGAGAATATACACAGTAAGATTTGAAATCAATAGAAATGTAAGACATTAACCCTTTTATGCCATATGTGTGTGTCTAATGTTTATTCAAATATAAAGTTTGATTTTTAAAATCATATCGCCCCAAGCAAGGTAGTTTACTGCCACTGTTGTGCAGGGGGTTACATAGGAGGAAAGTTAGAAAAAGGTGTAACAGGTTATAGGGGATTTCAGGAAGTGGGTAAGAGAAGAATGAGAATACAGATGAGAGTAGAATGGATGGAAAAAGGAACATGGGAGTGGATGCAAGTTAGTGGGATAGGAGATGACTATTGACTTTACATTTAAATTCTTGGAGATTGTAGCTGAAAGAAAGTAGACAAAGGGAATTCCACAGGCAGGAAGTGCGAGAAAAGAAGCAGTTGGAGTAGAATTTGCGTTTACATTTTATTGGTTTTACAATAAAAGGGTGGGACCTATTTGCTAAGCTTGTGGCTCGAGTAAATTAATACAGAGGGCACCACGAGCTATGTTCATCGGAGCAGAAGCCATGAAAATATTTGTACAAGAAACACAGGGGAGCCACATTGCTCCGGTGAGAAAGTAGACTGTATCTGAGCTGCCAAGTCCGGATCGATTACATTACAGATTCTCCGTTGGATTTTGTCAAGGACCCCTAGGTGGATAGCAGGAGCACCCGACCAGATATGGCAGCAGTATTCAATGCACAGGCGGATGGTAGATTTATATATGTCAGGATGATTTCATTCGCTTTATTAATGCATTTTAGTGCCTTCTCTACATATTCATAGTTTTGTTGTTGATTTTCTGCTAAGCCAGAGGTTTCCCATTTTTCTCTCGGATTTTTGGAAAGAAATTTTGTTCTTGCCTCACCAAATTTTATATAATGGAAAATACATTTACAAATTGAAAAAATAGACAGAGTATTAAAGGGAGAAATCGGGGGTTCGAGTCAGAACATTATCTTTGATAACACTCACAATTTGCGGAACATGCCTACTATATTCTAAATACTTGATATAATGCAAAAATATCACAATGATAAAATCAGTCAATAATTCTTGACAACTATTTATACTGAGATTGGCGCATGCAATTACAGGTAATCTCTAATAATATTTTAAATCTTGAAATCATATTTATTTTTTGCATATGAATTTTTGATACTGTTTTTAATTCTTCGATTATCTTTCAGTCATTCCGCTTCCATTGCTATCCACTTTCACTGCATCTACGAGGCGTGTCGCACCGTTTGGAAACCACTGTACTGATCTGATACTGATCTTAGAAAATATAAAACAGTGCCGATTTTGTATATATTACTGGTTGAAAGTTAAGAGAAGAGTAATTTTAAGTTCAGCTTCTTGTAGTTGCGTCTGTTCTATCCTTAAGGCAAGTAACAAATATATTTCTTGTGCGCTATAAGTGAGTTCCTCTTATTTACAACTAAATTTTTTTTCGAGAATTATCTTCCTACTACAAATACTACCACATTTACTAAAATGAAGACAATAAATATATTGCTGCTACTACGTCTGTTACGAACAATGAGAAGAAGACGAAATGCTTTAAGGGAATAAACCTGTGTTTGTATGTGTGCCAATATGCAATTATTCTTTTGTTTTTAAACGATTTTTGTTGTAAGTTCTACAAATCTATTTCTTTACCTTTCTGCATTGTTTATATTCACTGAGCGGAATTTGCAAGCAAGGAAACATTACCTTAAGACAAAGCAAACAAAATAAGAAAAATAAAAAAAAAGCAAAAATGGACAGAGGAAAAAAAAGAAACACCACTAAAGTCTGGCCAATTGTATTGATCCTGTGCAATGGAAAAATGGTTCGCAATAGGAAAGCGAGAAGGAAGTAGATGTTTGCTACAAATAGATGCATAACTTACACTGAGAGGTGGAAATGGGGTGGGTAGACCTCTGCGCGCGTGTCCGCTCGCTTGTGAGCAGTGTTTGATTTTTTCTTTAAAAAGTCAGTTAAAACACACATATTCATGTATATGTATATTCAGTATATATATATATATATATATATATATATATATATATATGTGTGTGTGTGTGTGTGTGTGTGTGTGTGTGTGTGTGTGTGTGTGTGTGCGTGCGTGTGTGTGCTTCCGTCTGTGTGTGTGCATGCGCTGATAATACGTCATTATTTTCAGGCAAACACTGCATTTTTTTTCATGCATGTATATCTGTTTAATACGTTTACCTGTACACATAAACAATAGATTCTCTGTCTCTCTCTCTCTGTCTCTCTCTCTCTCTCTCTCTATATATATATATATATATATATATATTTAAGTTTATTAAACTAATGAATTTATAGACCACATTTTAATAATTAGTTTTTATAAAAGTACTCAATACAAAAGTAAAGTATTCACAGCTATATACTTTTTATTATTGTTATAATTATAGCATAGAGCAACTGCTTGATGAGGGTGTATTGGGCACCGGAATTTAGTAGATTTTGAGTTGCAGTATGTTATTATTCTATCTATCTATCTATCTATCTATCTATCTATATATATATATATATATATATATATATATATATATATATATATATACAGCTTGATATATCAAATATCTACACAGTGATCTTTAGGAATAGTACATTATAAATTCAACTCTTGCATTAAACCTAATATATATAAATCAGTTATAAAACACACTATTTGCCTTTAGCTGGAATTTTATTAGAACCCAAGCACTCGAGGGCCATTCAACACGGCTTTACCTCTTTCTCAGAAGCGGGGTTATATTTATTGCCCGGCGCCTAAAGCGTCCCCTAAAAGAAAAGTCCTGAGAAGGTTTGGGAATTTTTTCACAGTACTAATGATAAATCCATTTTAAACTGACTTTTTTGTCGCATCTGTTGAGTGGCAAATAACTATATAAGTCAGTAATAAGCTCTAGCCATCTGGGTATCAAAACGACTGAAAACATGTTCAAATTCTAATCTAGCCTCTTGCGCTGAGTTGAAAATAATAAACTTTGGAAAGTTATAGTTTTTCCAAGTTATTATACCGGGTAAATAGTCGTCTAGACTGTGTTCTTTAGCACTCAGTGTAGGCAAATGTTTCCAGTTCGAAAAGTGTAGAAAAGCAAGAAATATCAATTTCTCAATCATTTTCTCAAAAATACGTTTTTTCTCTGTGTAAGAACGATCACTAACATCCTAAATAGATAAGTCATTTTGAAAAAAAGTATCACACATATAATGCATAACTACCCTTTTCTCTGTTACTTTCAAATACAGTATCAAGACTATCAGGATAGAATAGAGACTTTGCTTTATAAAAAATATTATTATGGAACAGCATCCCTGAAACAGTCATACATTTTGTTTTAGTCACAAATATATTCACCTGTTATTTCATGTGTACGCACCTTTACACACGTATGGGAGAATAAGTTCTGTAGGCTAATATTTGAAATTCTTGAAAGTGCGATTATCAATTCTTACCAAACTCTTAATCAAGACAATAGATTAAATTCGTCTGGCCTGGCAATTTTGTTATTTTGCAATTTGTCGAGTGTAGATACCACTTCGGTTTTTATTTTCAGATTCATCAGTATCTCTGTGTATCAGCGGTTGTTCTCTTTCATCTTGGAAGAGATCTCCAATATATTCGTATTTTTCTTTTCTCTTATATGAGCGTTCCGTCCTCGGATTTTATGTATCCTGTTGATGAGAATGTCTTTTTACCTTTTAATACACTTATCTATGTATATCTTCTTTATATTTGATACTCAGTCTCTCCATTTGTGCACATGTTTTGTTAAATAATTCTTCTAGGATGTACCTTGTGGTGCAGTGAACATCGGCAAGGAATGAGAAAGCTGAGAACCAAGTTCGCGTTCCAATTGAACTTGTTGCATTATATCCTCCTGATATGAGTTAAATAGCAAGACAGATTTGGTTATATAGTCTTGATTGGCAAACCGTCTACCTCGCCTAGAGGATAAAATGGGTTGCATACGACCAACACCCCTACCTGTGAAAATGATAAGTTACTAACTTATCAACGGTCCTTTCATCGATGTCGAGGCTGTAGTCTATGATTATGCTTCCCTTGGAGCGATGGGGTTTATGTTAAGGTTTCTTCTTTATCCGGTAGCCTGTCTTCTGCATGTTTTCCTTATTTTCTGCTGTAGTTTTCTGAGTTTTCATGACTTAACATTGTTTTCTGTTTCCTTTATGTCATGTCTAGAATCATATTTGTGATCCACTCAGTTTTCCTTCTATGTCCCATTTTCTTCAAGATTATGTCGTTTGCTGATGTTACTAAAACCTCTCTTAGTGTGCCCCATTTCAAATTTCCGTTTCATTTTATTCTTCAAAACTTTTTTCATACTGTCTATATATTTTTCACTTCAATTTTGGGTAGTTCAGGAGTCATTTGTATTACAATTTGTGTTCTGCATTGGGTTTCTTTAATTTCTGAAGTTTCAGTCTTACTTTGCATATAATAGAGAGTCGGTCACTTCCGCTCTTAGAACTAATTGTTGGTTATAACCTGGTCATTGGCTGTGCACTGTTAGACCCATTTTTTCTCTGTGGTAGTTGAGAACCATTATTTCCCCTTCTCCACCCTTGCCTAAGTAGGCATTCAGTTCTCCAATAATAATTCTAACTTTTGTTTTCTTGATTCGAAAAAGATTCGATTTCTTCTTTTTTGTGTTGTCGGTGTACAATATGTTGAATAGTTTTACTTTCAGTTTAACCACAAAAATTTTTTCAGATAACTGGCAGTATCCAAAAACGCATTTCTTTATGTCTTGATCCAGTATCCTTCCAAATCATTTTTCCTTTTTCTCTATGCGTGCATATATAGTCCCGTGGTTGCCATTGACTAAATATCCGTTCTTTGGCTAACTAGTTTCCCCATACACCTAAAATGTTGACGTTTAATTTACTCATATCCTGTTTGACGTTTTCCAACGTTCTGACGTTCCATATCCCGAGAGTTAGTTTTGTTTGATGCAAACAGGCGCAGGATAACGGTCCAGTGACACCTGTCCTGTCATTCAAGTTGTTCGTTTCTGGGAGCGGGATCAGTTCCATTGTATTTTATCCTCTATACACCGTTTATGCTAACAGTTAGTATATGAAGGTCAGATGACGCCTCTTGTTCTTGACCTTGCGAGAAGTCAATTTTCTTAGACTTAAAGCTCCTTCACACCGGTAGTTTTAATTTGCTTATAGCCATGGTGCTTTTTGGATTAATAGTGGAGTGGTTTCCCGTTGCCTTATCCACGGTAATTTATTGAGACACTGATTCAAGTTAGCTGTCCGTTGACACCACAAGACTTTTTCGGCCTTATGTACTTATTTTTGAATCCTCAGGTGGGGGATAATAGAATCAAACAAGTCCAAGAATTTAAGTACCTAGGAATTGTTCTAACAGGAGATGGAAAGTGCGACACGGAGATCCGAAGGCGAATTGGCATAGCAAAGGACGCGTTCCAGAAGATGAGCAAAATACTAACACACAGGAAGATCTCAATAGAAACGAAGAAAAGAGTGCTAGACTGCTACGTGATGTCAGTTCTTCAATACGGCTGTGAATGCTGGACAATATCATCGCAAATGAGGACAAAACTGGAAGCGGCCGAAATGTGGTTCTACAGAAGGATGCTACGGATATCGTGGACTGAGCATACAAGCAACGACGAAGTGTTAGAAAGAATGTCAACAAAAAGGAAATTGATGCTGAGCATCAGGAAGAGACAACCGAAGTTCCTGGGACAGGCAATGAGGAAGGAGAGCCTGGAGAACCTGATACTGACTGGACAGATAGAAGGAAGGAGAGACAGAGGAAGGCAGCGGATAACATATTTGCAGGGTCTGATCAGGAGGATGACGGAACGGGGGTTCCCAGGAGCAACAGGAGCAAACATACTAAGAGCCACAAGGGATAGGGAGACGTGGAGATCCATGATCGCCTACGTCCTGAAGGGACAGGGAACATAGAAGAAGAAGAATGGGTTGATAACAATTCACCTCATTCCCAAGAGTGAGTCAGCCGGCTTTCTCGCTGACACTCTGACGGTAATATATATATATACATATATGCGCAAATTAATATATTACGCTTGGATGTGAATTTGAAGACTGACATAATTGTGTTTGACGAGGTTGACTAAAAATAAGAATTCTGGGGCATGAAGAGATGGGAGTAAAATAAAAATTAGACATTATCTATCACGGTCAAAAACTACTCTCATTTCTATCTAGAGGTTCGGGAGCGGTTTTTATGACGGGCTGTCCAGAGTTGCGTACACTTTTTGTTACTTTTCTTTTTTCAAAAATTATACTACTGCAAAAATAAATAAATAAATAAAACTTTCAAGGATGATGGAAAACTTAAATAAGAAAAATGATTAAATCATTCTTGTCTGCAGTATTTAATTAAAAGAAAGGTTGCTACCCAAATACACAAATACACACGCACACGTGTGTGTTTGTGTGCTTGTGCACGCATGTGTGTGTGTGTTTGTTGTGCGAGAATGTTTTTTTTATTTTATATATATTTCTTAATATGTTCTGTATTTATCTGGAAGTGTGGTATTATCAGATTTTCATTAAATATATATATATATATATATATATATATATATATATATATATATATATGTATATATATATAATTTTGTTATTACAATAACTTATAAAAGCATTTTATCACTACACAAATATTTTTATGTTTCAGAACAATACTCTTCTTCAGGTTATATTTTAAAATAAATGGCAAAAATTATTTATTCAGAAAATATCAGATGAATTCATGTTTAGTTAGAGAATGAAGGGATAGTAGTTGAAGAATATGCTTGTAGGGGTGACAATTTTAAATATAAAATTCGTAACTATGAAGTTCAATAGTTGCGCGCTAAACAAAGCAGAGTGGCCTGGTGTTAGGACATGTCACTTTTAAATTTTGTTTTGGTAAGTTACAAAGATGGATCATATATTATTTAAATGATTATACAATAATTTTTAACCGTAGTTAGGATTTTAGGCTTCTTTTTTGAACTACATTTTGTACTACTTTATGAATATAGGGGCTGGAATGATTACGTTAGAATTAGGATTAAATAATAATATTATATTAAGGTATATTGTAGTTAAGAAAACAATATAAGTATTGTGTGGGTCATTTATTTTAGTAAAATAATAATAATAATAATAATAATAATATATATATATATATATATATATATATATATATATAAACTTATTTATAAATGGAACTTTGTGTATGTGTGTGTGTCTGTTACTTATAGACTCCGAAACGGCAGAACGGATTTCCTTGAAAATTTACACAATTGCACTATAAGCGTCTGCGAGTGTTCTTAGCTAGATTTGTGTCGAGGTACTTCCGATAAATATCAAAAATCGATAATCGAAAAAATCGGGTTATAGGAGGAATGGTCCGATTTTAATCAAATTTGATACACTCATAAACAAAGACATAAGAAACAATATTCAGAAGTTTCAAAGTTGCAGTTCGTACAATAGTGCAGAAAATAGATTATATATATATATATATATATATATATATATATATATATATAAAGCAAGATGTTTGTGTGTGTGTCTGTTTATCTGCCTGTATGTCTGTATTTTTTCAGCCCTTTTATTTTAGTTTTTGCTTCGGGTTTGGCTCTAAGTAAGTATAATTGTAGTTCTTAATCTCAGCCATGATACCATTTACTTAGAGGGCTTATTTAGCCTTCAAATTTCAGTTTACGACGAAAAACCTATTTGGTATTGATAACAGGAAATCAAAATTTGACTTACATCCTTTCATTTTTCTTTCAGTCTAGGGTTTCGCTTTAACTGGAAACAACTATTACTTTTTAGTCTTTCGTGCCAACGTCCAAAGAGTCTAAAGTCCAGGACCTTGGATTAGTTTTAAAGCTTTTATTACACCTGAGCAACGCCAGGCTATACTTCTAGTATATATGTATATGAGTGACTTGAATACATGGATCGAAACCAAACAAGAACAGGTAGGAAATAAGTGGTTTTTAATCTAACTTGTTTCAATTTAACAAGTCTCTTCAGGGAAGAGTGGATTAAAAAAATTAAAAAACAAAATTAAATCCACATATATTAAGCGAACATTTTATAAATAAAATTTTATTTTTTGAAAAGAAGTTGTTAACGTTTAAAATTTTCCAATGAAATATGTATTAAAATACTAAATATCTATGTAGCAAACTTAATACAATATGATAATAATGTACTGTAAGTAATATATAAAAACATTTAAAACATATTATGAGTAATATATAGAAATTTTAAAACAAACATATACAATAATGATATGTAAATTGCCATATTATATCAATAATATAATTAAGCACTAACAGTTATATACAATAATATATAATAAATGAGAGAAAATAATAATATAGAATAATAAAAATATAAATTAATGATATATATATAATATATATATATATATATATATATATATATATATATATATATATATATATAATAGAAATTAACCACTTGACGTTTAACAGTTAAAACGAAAAAATTACCATATAGCAAATCTGACTGCAGAAGAAGAAAACTTGATAATCAGTTCTTTCAGCTATAGGGTAAGAAGATTCTACGTCTCGAGTCATTTGCCCAGAAAAATTACTCTTCTATTAGTGCCGATTATTAAGAATACTTCCTGTGAACAGCAGTTGTTTTCGTTACTCTTATAGCCGACTTCAGATGTACTTGTCGAGAAAATTGATTCTAAAATATCACAAAAAAACCAGCGAAAAGTTTCGATTATATATAAATGATCAGAAATATCTCATTGGACTAAAAATGAATTATTTAATGGGCGAGTAAGAAAGAGATTAAAAGAGCGAGAAACAAAACGTAGTCACCTTTAAAGAAACATTTGTTGAGGAGGCTTTCATAATTTATTTTTTCTCATAGTTTACGCGATTTTTTCTCTCTCATGTGTGAAACTAAATCAAACTGAAAATGATTTGGAATGAAATACTTTTGATTTATCTTGTTTCTAAGCTATGCTCTTATTAAATCGGTTTACGTTCATTGAATTTCTGAAATGATTCAAACTTATTTTGAATCGAGGACTTTCTAAAATCATCCACTGGACATAATTATTTCACGAGTAAAAAAAAACTTACACATTTATCTTCTCAAAAATAGTTCAGAAATACTGGAGTTAATCATTTTGCTAGTAATACAATTACCATGATATTAAAATTATCAACACTGACGGTATATTATTCAACTTCTCTCGCCTGGGGGCAAAGACCAAGGCATTTACAGTACTCATTACGATCTACCAAATCTGATTAGTTAGTTCAACCATGCTTGTAAGAAATTTGGTAAGACTTTTAACATAAAAAACAAATGTCATCGGCTAAGATCTTTCTGCACCTCTCTCAATCAGCATAGATAGCTTCATATTACAGATCACTTTACATTTCTGGAGCTATAACCAAAATTCTATTGCTTGAAATAGAAACTGAAAAAAGCAGCTAAAGCAGCAGCAGTGATGGCCAAGTTGAGCAAAAATTATGAGACAATGTCCTGTTGATGCCCTGCACTAAACTTACGGTGTTCCAGGTATCTCTCATAACTTATCGCTTGAAATGGAAATTGAAAAACGCATCACAAAAGGAGCAGCAGTGGTGGCCAAATTGAGCAAGACAATACAAGATAATAGTCAGCTAACCTGGTACACCAAACTAAAGCTATTCCAGGCAAGTATCTTCAGTACTCCGCTTAAGGGAATCAAACCTGGACAACATGCGTCAGGCAAGAAAGCGTTCATCTCCGCTGCTTACAGCGTAAAATTGCCATTACATGGAGATACAAATTTACAAATAGTGATGTGATGGAGTAGGCAGATTCTAGAGCATGCAGATCTATTGTAAGCGTTGTCTACGATGGCTGGATTACGAATATCGAATGATTGACGGCGGTAAACCAAATTACATATAGTACGTCGAGCTAGCCACGGGGTACCGTCCAGTAGGCGCTCCCGCACTTCATTTCAGACTATTACAACGTTTGGTGCAATGCTGTTCAAAGGGATGTCACGTAGGCCGGGGAAAAGGCTAAGTCGAAGATAAGGAAGCAGAGAGAGAGATAAAACAAATTTTTAAAAAAATATAAGCGTTGAATTTTTGAGAGGTCTTTTATTTCGTTGGTCATTTTATACTATGGAATCTAAGACATGTATTGCAATTAAAAGTTTAAAGTTAACATTGTTTATACTGTTATTAGTTTGTTGTAGTACAATATATGAGCTTAACATCTTCAAAAGCATCAGTTGTTGGATGTAACTATTTTATTTTAATTGCCAATATATTAGTAATCTTGTATGTTGGCTCGTAAAAGTAGCAGTTCTTTCAAGAAATGTGTGACTGGGATGAAACGGCAACCTAGATTTACATTTTAATAAGATGCGATAGCTGCACTTTCGAGAATTTTCCTGCTGAGTAAATTAGTTACTTCTTTGATAAGTGTGGCATTTTTAAATTAAATCCGTGATTAAATTCATGCATTTGTATTACTTGTGCATTTGATAATTTTTTTATGTATGTGGTCCCTTTTGCGTTCATAGGTACGTTTTTGAAAAGGTCTTTATTTTTTCCTAATATTTTCGGAGGAACCGTTCTGAAAATTTACTATTTATATGCCCGCTTCTAAATTATTTCAGTTATATGTGTTTTTCGTTCTGACCATATCCATATTGATTTGGATATTTTTTTATTATTTGGATATTTTTAGGTGAGATAAGTTGTTTTGGTTAGTTGCGGTTATGGAATTAGGTTTTAGTATTATGTATCTGTTTTTGTCAAGTTTGTTGTCATGGATATTCATGAATGTTCTCGCGTATAACAGACTAGATGAAACAATGACTAATTGCTTTTGTATATAAAGAAAAAACCCATATTTGCTTGACAATGTCTCTCAGAAGAAGAAACGTGTCGGTTGAAAAATATTTTTTTGCCTTTTTCTTCATTTTTTATCTTTACAGAATAGTCAGTTAGTTAAGTGCCATACGTAAGTCATGCTTGAATGATAATGTCTCTTTGACTGACGGGGGGTAGATTTTCCAGCATTAGGTTTTATTACATTTTGCGGTAGACTGGTTGCCGACAAAGGCTATAAAACCATATCTATCTTGTTATTTATACCATAGATTGACGGAAGAAACGAATTAATACTTTTCCCATGCTTATTTTTGCGTAAGTCAATGCAACAAATTCAAATGGAATTCGATCTCGGCTCTCTGATTTCTTTTTCCGAGCCGATACTCATTGCGCCAAAACGCCCGTCCTGTCTGACCTTTATTTCCACATTTTAGTTTAATCTCTCACGTCATCAGAAAAGAGTGTCAGGCAAAGATTGGTTTGTTAAGCCATTCCAAATGCTGGTCACATAAAGAAATCATTTCACCCAAGATGGCACTGCGATTATATTGTGAGATAAACAGATGCCGACTAACATTATCATGACATCGTATTTTGAAGGACCGTTTACAAAGTTATGTGTAGAAATACCGCAGTGATTTCCATGTAAAGGTAACCTCATAAGTTTGTCACTGATCTATAAAATCAACCTAATTTTCTAAGTATTCGAAATGTAAGTAGAACACTCTGTTTAGGCAGCTTTTCACCAAGAACTACAACTTTATGAAAGGTATATGAATTGCGTAGATTAATTCCTGAACACTTAAATTCATTCTATTGCTGCATATACTACTAGGAAGCTTGGATCACTGTTTCAGATCTTAAATTAGCATGTCAATTATTGCTGTGGACAGGCGCTATATACTAAAATCAGATTAGTATCTGGTAAGATAAGATGCTCTTAGCTTTGTGAACGCTGTTATTAGCTGCATTCTCTAGCATTTAATACCTTCTTTATTTAATATATATTGATTAAATAATTTAGATTTATTGGGTCTATTTTATTTAATATTCTCTTAGTCTTGAATAGTCTTCTTGGTACCGTGATTAGAAATACGAAGAAAGGCGTTATATACATTTTCATTAGTTTTAGATTTATAGTTCCAAGTACTTTCAATCTTGTCCAAGATCATCTTCAAGGGGTTAATTATTAATCATGTATATTATTTTCAGACAGGACGGGCGTTTTGGCGCAATGAGTATCGGCTCGGAAAAAGGAATCAGAGAGCCGAGATCGAATTCCATTTGAATTTGTTGCATTGACTTACGCAAAAATAAGCATGGGAAAAGTATTAATTCGTTCCTTCCGTCAATCTATGGGTTAAATAACAAGATAGATATGGTTTTATAGCCTTTGTCGGCAACCAGTCTACCGCAGAATGTAATAAAACCTAATGCTGGAAAATCTACCCCCGTCAGTCAAAGAGACATTATCATTCAAGCATGACTTACGTATGGCACTTAACTAACTGACTATTCTGTAAAGATAAAAAATGAAGAAAAAGGCAAAAAATATTTTTCAACCGACACGTTTCTTCTTCTGAGAGACATTGTCAAGCAAATATGGGTTTTTTCTTTATATACAAAAGCAATTAGTCATTGTTTCATCTAGTCTGTTATACGCGAGAACATTCATGAATATCCATGACAACAAACTTGACAAAAACAGATACATAATACTAAAACCTAATTCCATAACCGCAACTAACCAAAACAACTTATCTCACCTAAAAATATCCAAATAATAAAAAAATATCCAAATCAATATGGATATCGTCAGAACGAAAAACACATATAACTGAAATAATTTAGAAGCGGGCATATAAATAGTAAATTTTCAGAACGGTTCCTCCGAAAATATTAGGAAAAAATAAAGACCTTTTCAAAAACGTACCTATGAACGCAAAAGGGACCACATACATAAAAAAATTATCAAATGCACAAGTAATACAAGTGCATGAATTTAATCACGGATTTAATTTAAAAATGCCACACTTATCAAAGAAGTAACTAATTTACTCAGCAGGAAAATTCTCGAAAGTGCAGCTATCGCATCTTATTAAAATGTAAATCTAGGTTGCCGTTTCATCCCAGTCACACATTTCTTGAAAGAACTGCTACTTTTACGAGCCAACATACAAGATTACTAATATATTGGCAATTAAAATAAAATAGTTACATCCAACAACTGATGCTTTTGAAGATGTTAAGCTTATATATTGTACTACAACAAACTAATAACAGTATAAACAATGTTAACTTTAAACTTTTAATTGCAATACATGTCTTAGATTCCATAGTATAAAATGACCAA
The DNA here is from genome assembly GCA_037127315.1 of Ascarosepion bandense. NCBI lineage: Eukaryota > Metazoa > Mollusca > Cephalopoda > Sepiida > Sepiidae > Ascarosepion > Ascarosepion bandense. The sequence goes on from JBBBDQ010000555.1 coordinate 9,554,164, forward strand.
CGAAATAAAAGACCTCTCAAAAATTCAACGCTTATATTTTTTTAAAAATTTGTTTTATCTCCTGGTAATTTTTATGTATTCAAATTCTAATCTTGATAAATTAAAAAATAGTACTTTAATATTAAAAGGTTTAACACCTATAAAAATCGAGTGAACTTAAACTCAAATTTCTTAATTGTTTTGTTCGTAACATACACCTAATTGCGTAACTCCGAGTCGTGCCAACGACGTAGGGTTATATATATATATATATATATATATATATATATATATAAATAACAAGGAATTGGAAGAATAAGTAGATTAAAATCCACTGTTCAAGCATTTACTTTTCTAAAGAGTGCTCGATACAGAGTAGAGATTAATATTATAATTTTGTTATTACAATGGTTTATGAAAGAATAATATCACTACACAAAATTTGTCATACTTCATAACAATACCGCTCTTCTTCAGGTGATATGTAAAAAATGTTTTTAACATATCACATACTTTTAACATATCATCTTAGGATGAACAGTATTGTTCTGAAATATGAACATTTTTGTCACGTGATATTATGCTTTTATAATCTACTGTACTAACAAAATTATATATATATATATATATATATATATATATATATATATATATATATATATATATATATAAAGAATCTGGTGTTATGGCATATTAAATCACTATATTATTGGTCTACTCTTTTTCCCACCCGAGAATTTTAAAAGGCCTAGTGCATAGCGTATCCTGGAGAATGTCAATAAGACAAAAAATAAAAAAATTTACTGAAACCAAGGATATTATCAGCATACAAAATGTAAGTCTTCTCATTCACGCAAGGTAGAGACTCCATTTAGACGATTGCTGTACCCTTTTGTGTTACCTTGAATCAAATTCCAGGATGGACACATATATATGCATCCGTAGCGAAATACTACATTGCAATAGATCAGCACAGCGGTAAATTGCAATGAACACGTCAGATATAGTTAGAGAGGCGATGTTGCATAAAAGAAGCATCTATTGAGGGAGAAAGTACACACTTCGGACTGTTATTTGGACAGTTATTTCTCGAAAAGTTTTAGATATTTACTTGCTTGATAGGTTTGGAATAAAAGTGATCTCCAGTGCCTCTTGGCTTCTATTTCGAGAACAGATTTTTTTCGTTTTATTCGAACAGTAGAGGTTAGTAAGGTTACCGTAATTGTGCGAGTTTTGAAAGCCCTTGTGAATTACATGAATTCCTAACATGTGCCTATGTGATGTGTTCTCATGCCAAAATTAACTTCCACAGATATATATATATATATATATGTATATATATATCATTAAAATGCTTCTAATTTTATATTGTTTTATAGAAATACACAGGGGAATTTGAAAGATCTACGGTGTCTTGCTTAGACACTGCGAAATTATATAAGCTTCTTTTACGTGTTAAAGTAACTTTTAAAATTAATACATTTAATAAAGTGTGAACAATATAATGACTGCTCGCGAATGGATACATGTTCAGTTCTTCATATCTGTTGGAAAAGCTCCGGAAATACATTTGATTTAACTCTAACAAGTAATCATGTTATATTTTGATTTTCTGGGATAAAGTGAGGACAGTGAAACAAAACAATGTTCTGCTACTGCTTACTCGCAGTATTTGTGTTTTCAGAGGCGGTTATAATATGACCAAAGTCAAAAAATTGGTGCATCTTATCAGGATAGAATAGACATTATAAAATTCAAGGACATCGTAACATGGCTTTATTGTCATTTCTATTACAAATATTCAGAGAATTTCCTTTATTTAGTTCTTCCAGTCTAGACGATTAAAAAACATTGCATTGAGGAAATCGAATCACAGTAATTGCCTCCGTATTTTAAAGGTAAGAAAAAAATTTTTTCAGAAATTGTTACTTTGGAAAGAGTTCAATCTTAGCCGCTTTTCTGAACTCTTTATATCAAGGGTCAGTCGTTTATTTATCCTCCTTATCCTGAAAATCATATATGTAATTGTTTTCGTTATATCATATTATGGTTTTACTTTTTCCTCTATCAGAATGTGTGTTACCACCCGAAATTCCTTCAGATAAATAATGGACTATTCCGTATCTATTGTGAAAAAATTTGAAAAAAAAACCCTGATAAGAAAGAAGAGTTGATCATTTTCTTTAGTGTTAGTGTTCAGTTAAGTGCCATACGTGATACACGCTTGGTCGATTATGTCTCGAAAGAGACATGACAGAGTGGGAAGATGATTATCCCTCAGTAGGTCACCATTACTTTCTGCGGTAGAATTGTTGCTAGCTAAGTATATAGAATCCAATCTGTCCTGTTATTTAACCCATAACTGGAGTGTTATTTGCATGTAAATGAATTTAAAGAATTCAACTTGAATTTGAACTCGGCTCCGTGATTTTTCGTTTCATGCCGATATCCACTACACCACACCGCACATCCAGCGTTTAGCTTATGCTTATGTAAAATCCTAAGCAATGTTAATTTTTAATATTTCTATTTGTTTAGTTTAATTTCTTTAAGAAATACTCTGCATTAATACTTGTGGTGGTACTTCGGTGTGGAGTAATGTTTAGCAGGTTTGTCTCGCTAGATCTATTAAAACTGAATAGTGAATTCGATCCTCACTGGGTGTCCCATACATTTGACCTAATGCTACATCTAAGCCCCGCTTAGAAAATCGTTGGTCATATCTAAGCTGTACTTTGAAAATCACCGCAACTTAGATGTCTTACGAGGTACCCAGCAAGGATCGAACTCACTGCTCAGTCATAATTGTTCTAGTGCACTCCACATAGAATTTCTCCCGCATTTATACCTATGATTGTTATTGAAATGTTTTATTAAGCGCAAAAAACTTTAAAATGCAATAGGGAAATTCCACGGATAATTCATAACTTTATATTTTTTGTTACTCTTGATATGCGCCATGTTGCAGTCAATGTCGAGTCGGAACGAGAAATCGGAAAAACGAGATCGAATTCCAGTTGAAATCGTTTCATTCACTTACACTGAAATATCCATGGGAAAGGTAATCTGTTGCTTCTCACTCTTGGGTTAAATAACAGGACATATTGCGTGCTTTCCAGACATGATCGTCCAAGCGTGTATTACGTATGGCACTTAACTGACTGAAATGATAATAATATGTTTTTTTAATATTCATTCCATCTGCCTGTACTTCCATCGATTTTTTAAAAGCTTGCTGAGTAGGTTACTCGCTGTTTCCATCTGTCCATCTTATCTTCTGTTGTCCAACGAGCGTTATGTTTCCAAATTCTTCTTTCTTCCTTATTTGTAAAAATGATTTAAACCTGTTTCTAAATATAATTATCCATTTGCTGCCATTTATTTTAAATCCTCATCACATACTATTTTTACTTTCATTGTTTTTATTTCTAATATAACTTACACGTTTTTAGGTACTTTAGCTTTTAGAAAGCGTATTACGCCATAAGTTGTGCGTTGTGGTGATGGATATCCGCACGAACGAGAAATCGGGGAGCCCAGTTCGAATTCCAATAAAATTCCTTACAATACACTTACGCGCAAACACCCTAGGGAAAGGTATTAATCCGTTTCTTCCCTCCAGTTGTGTTAAATAACAGGACAGATTGGGTTCTGTAGCCTTGGCTGACAACCAGTCTACCTAAGAATGTAATGGCAACCTAATGCGGGATAATCATCTGCCCAGTCAGACATGTATCTTTCGAGACATGATAGCCTAAGCGTGTATCACGTATGGCACTTAAATGACTGACTGATTACGCCATAACGAATTATTTACTTACGTGCAAATACCTTTAGGAAAGGTATGAATCCACCCAACATCTATGCGTTATTAGTAGAGATTTTATTCGGAAAAATATTCCTATTACCTGCCAAAAAATGATAACGTAGCGATTCAGTAGCCCAAATTAAATATATATATATATATTCTTACAACCCAAATAAATATTTTGGCTTTGAATAACAAAAAAAAAATGATTGATAAGTTGTTAAATCAAATCAGTTCAACTCTTGACCCCATTGCTTCCATCGACATGGGAGTCATCAATGCTTCGGTAACTTATTTTTTTACAGGTCGACCCTACGCAAAGCCATTTAGCGTCCGGGCGATATAGACTAGATGATAACGAAGTCTATAGACCCTAAACTATCCTTTTATTCAACCCATAGCTGGAAGGAGAAAAGATAGATTACTATCTATCCGAAGTGTATGTGTGCGTAAGTGAATGCAACGAATTCAAATGGAATTTGAACTCGACTCTCCGATTTCTCGTACCACACAATAACCCACATCCCTGCACCACATCCAATGTTTCAACGATCCACTAATATTCCCAGATAGTTAATTTCTTTTTAATAAAAATTATTTCCAGTGTAATAATTCGTGGGAAAAGTTATCTGTGTTTCACCTTCTTCTCACATTTAGACTACGGGAAAAAACCGTGTGATCCAAGATCATCAATGTAGCATCGTGTGACCTTTCTGTATAGGAGGTGCAGAGGTGGAAGGAAACAATGGAGATCCCCTGTATATTTGCCATGTAAATACTAAAAGAGTAACGAGAGTCTTTTAACGTAACCTCTTAGCGAGACAGATATCAGATAGACAAATATCTTGCCCCACACAACCTTATAAACAATTCCAAATCTACATGGCTTAGAAAGTGTGGATGTATTACCTGTAAGTCAGATATGGATGAATTACCTCCTTTTCTATCTAACCTGACTGTATAAGTGGTGATAAAGTGAATTTACAAAGCTGTAGCTAATGTATGGGTATAATACTTTCTTTTCGACATAATCTGATTGTAAAAGGCTGGAAAATTTGATTTAGTAGCTGAAGCTCTGTCTGGACTCTATAGCATCGGTTAGAAACCAGTCTACCACAGAAAAAAATAACAATCTACTGCAGGGAAATCTTCTGCCTTGTCAATCATGGATCGACAGAGATATGATCGTCCAAGCGTGTATCATGTAAGGCACTTGACTGACTGTTATTATAATGGTTGACTAGTAAAACAGATGGGTTTCTATAGCGTTGGTCGGCAACCAGTTTACAGCAGAAAAAAATGACAAAGAAATGCTGGAAAATGTTCTGTGTAGTCACTCATGGATCGGAAACGTTATGAGCAACCAAGCAAGTATCACATATGTCACTTAATTGACTGACTGATACAAATGCATGCACTCTGGAAAGGAGGTGTGCATTTTTTATAACACCATCCTCTTTAATACTCAAAGATTATCCTAAGGAATAACAAAAATAATGATAATATAAATTTTTAATGTTTATGTATAATTTCGGATAATGTAAGTCTTATCCAGAAAGATAACAGCGCCGATGGAATTAGTCGTCGTATCTGCGGAGTATACGTCAGCATTCAACTAATCTTTTGCCGTTCTCGAAAGCTCAACGCCAGCATTTACTTTGCATATCTCTATCCAGCCTGAAAGTTTTATAATTTACAACTTGATAAAGGAAGCGAATGCAATCGGAAATGAAGATTCTACAAAATGTGCGTAATACCAAAATCTCCGATTTATAAAAAAAAGAAATCACGTGTATGTGTTCCGGATTCGGCCAAAAATACAAAAAAACGAAACCTGATAATGTCCTGGATCGAAATTCGCCAATCAGCTTTTCCTTCTCACAAACATATTTAGCTTCTTTTCGATAACAAAATTATAAGTAGATGCATTATACTGTGTGACATTGCCTCTATTATGCAAGTAAATACCGGTTGCGACAGAAATAGCGCCCACATATACCGGCCTGAAATTCAGTCATTCACTTAAGTGCCATACGTTATACACGCTTGGGCCATCATGTCTCGAATGAGACATGACTGAATGGGCAGAATATTATCCCGCTGTAGTTTGCCATTAGTTTCTGCGGTAGACTTGTTGCCAACCAAGGCAATAGAACCAAATATGTCCTGCTATTTAACCCATAATTATAGAGAAAAACAGATTAATACTTTTTATAAGTGTTTTAATGCGTATATGAATGCAATGAATTCGACTCGAATTCGAACTCGGCTCTCCGATTTCTCGTTTCGAGCAGATATTCACTGCACCACAACAAAATTATATCCCGCATAAATGTAAATCAGTAAAGATAAACATGGATGGCATTTCTGCCTGTATTTTCACAATAAAATTTATTTTAACAAACACATTTGACAGATATAAAAATTATATGTTTATATGATAAATATACTCTGAGCATTCTAACTCATAATAGCTGAATTCATAGAAATTATTATTAATAAGTTATTCGTAATGCGAAATCTTAATATGAAACACAACTTGTTTTCATTATTTCGTAAATAAATATAATTGCATTGAATCATATTCATTTGATATATATATACATAAATATATATACATGTATATATGTATTTATGTATATATGGGCATGTACACATGCCCATATATATCTTATATGTGCATGTGTACATATGGGCATATATATCATATACGTATATCATATATACGTACATATATATGATAAATATTCACGCATGAACAATGCCTCTTTTCATAAAACAAATATAATCTTTTAATCCAACATATTTATGTGTGACTCTAAAAATGTTTATAAATTCAGGGCTCTATCCTAGGTCTGACGCTCTTACATATTTTCATAAATGATCTCCTAGACAAGACCAGGTGCCAAGTAGATGACACCACAATTTACTCCCACATCAGTCCGGCGAGGCGGGCAAACGTAACCCCGCTACTATTCTTGAGAGTGGTCTGCACTCTGGGGTGGAATGGAGAAAGAACTGGCTTGTAAATTTCAGTGCGTCTATACCTTTGTTTCATTGACTATGCGAAGGCATTCGACAAGATACGACACAAAGAATTGATGGAGATGCTCGGCAGCCTAGACATTTTTGGGAAAGACATCAGAGTAATTAAGAATCTCTACTGGCAGCAAACGGCCTGCATACGGACAGGTAACGATCTCAGTAGATTTACAAAGATAGAAAGAGGCGTAAGACAAGGATGTGTCTTTTCACCGGATTTGTTCAACCTGTACAGCGAGAATATTTTGAGGACCCTAGACGACACGCCAGGATTTGCTATTGGAGGCCACAACTTGAACAACATAAGGTATGCAGATGATACAGTGCTGATTGCAGACACGGAAAGAAAACTACAAGACCTCATACAAAATCTAGCGGTGGAGAGTGACAAAAAAGGACTACAAATAAACTTTAAGAAAACTGAATGCATGGTCATCAGCAAAAGGTGCAACCCAAAATGCCAAATACAGGTGGGGATACCAGAATAAAGCAGGTGCAAAACTTTAAATATCTAGGAAGTGTTCTAACAGGAGATGGAAAGTGCGACACAGAGATCAAAAGTCGAATTGGCATGGCAAAGAAGCTGAGCAAAGTACTAACACACAGGAAAACAGTGAGTGCTGGACAATATCATCGAAAATGAGAACAAAACTGGAAGCAGCGGAAATGTGAGTCTACAGAAGGATGCTGCGGATATCGTGGACTGAACATTCAAGCAACGAAGAGTTGCTGGAAAGAAAGGCAACCAAAAGGAATTAAATACTGAGCATCAGGACGAGACAACTGAAGTTCCTGGGACACGCAATGAGGAAGGAGAGCTTGGAGAACCTGATACTGACTGGCCAGGTAGAGTGAAAGAGAGACAGAGGAAGGTAACGGATAACATATTTGCAGGGCCTGGTCGGTGGATGACGGAACGGAGTTTGCCAGGAGTAACAGGAACAAACATGCTAAGGGCCACAAGGGATAGGGAGACGTGGAGGGCCCTGATCGCCTACGTCCTGAAGGGGCAGGGCACATAGAAGAAGAAGAAGAAGAAGAAGAAGAAGAAGAAGAAGAAGAAGAAGACGCTGCTGTCTGTCAATCATCACAGGCAACCTCTCCTGCCTCCCATAAGCATGGACAAAACGAGTCTCCCTGAGAGCAATATATACTGCGCCTCCTCGGTCTTACTCTATGTTCTGATCTCAAGCGGGACCATTATTTTGAATCAATAGCGAATTCCACTGCTAGGAATGTTGGATCACTGTGTCTGGTCAGGATATTTTTCCGCTTGAATCCTTCTTGCTCATATGCAAATCAACCAACCGCCCGTGCATAGAATACTGTTGTCATATATGGTCTAGCGCCCCCACTATGTATCTCAGTGTTCTCGACAGGCTCCAAAGGAGAATCAGTAATGTGGTAGGTATGGACTTGGCGGCTCGACTCCAGCCACTGTCTCACCGACGGGATGTGGCTTCCCTCTGTCTGTTCTATAAATATTTTCATGGCTTCTGCTCCGACGAAGTTAAGTCCATGATACCCCTGCCATATGAGTTTACTCGTGCAACCAGACTGGCAAATGCGTCCCACCCATTCACAGTTAGATCAACCAAATGCAGCCGACAATTCTACTCCCTCAGCTTCTTTTCTCGCACTTCCCACCTGTGGAACTCCTTTTCATATTCTTGCTTTCCTGACGGCTGCAACTTCCAGGAATTTAAATGCAATATCAATACCCATCTCTTAACCACTTGACTCTAGTTGTTTCTACATCACCCTTTATATTTTTTCCTTTTTCTTTACCTTTACAACTGTCATCACATCTGTATTCCCATCCTTTTCTTGTTCCCTTCTCTGACACCTCCTGTAACAGGTTCGTCATTTCTCTTTATTTTCCTCCTATCTAATCTTTCTCTCTTATATAGCCCCATGCGCATCAGTGTCGTTACGCCTTGCTTGGGGTGAAACGATATAAAAAAATTAAAGAAAATCGGTTAACTGATGTTAATACAAAAAATCAGTTTTCATAATAATAATAAGAAGAATAGTTCACTCACATTTAACAATACGCTAAAAACTGAATATGACTAGCGTCTTCCATACCCCGAAATATTTGTCAATATACTAGAACGTCCTCTTGTTTAAATTTGAATGCATAACTTTATATTTCGCAATGTAACCTTTTTTGTGTGTGCATAAATTAAGGGTCCTAAATATAATATTTATATTTCCCTTCAAAATATCCTCAAGGAGCCGTACATGTCGGCGTAACATGTTCCCACGTGTCATGTTTTCATTAGCTTATATATATATATATATTTGTGTGTGTGTGTGTGTGTGTGTGTGTGTGTGTGTGTGTGTGTGTGTAAACATGTTACGGAAATGAACGAAGATTAACAAAACTGGTTATAAAAAACAGACATTTGAAATGATTTGTTTGAACATTATTTTTGATCGATACTCGTATTAAATCGATATTCTGTTTATAATATAACAGTATTTTATATTTATTTCTACCGGTCTGATTATTTACGATCAATTTTTGTTACGAAATCCTGCCGAATGACACATTTTCATATGACACACATATAATACTGTTTGATTATGAGCAGAATATCTACTTAAATACGCGTCAGTCAGTCAGTTGAGTGTCATGCGTGATACACGCTTGGGCACTCATGTCTCGAAAGATCCATGACTGACTGGGCAGAAGATTATCCCGCAGTAGGGTGCTATTGTTTCTGCGGTAGACTGGTTGCCGACCAAGTCTATAGAACCCAATCTGTCCTGCTATTTAACCCATAAATGGAAGGAAGAGACTGATTAATACCTTTCCCAAGGGTATTTGCGCGTAAGTGAATACAAAGGATTCAACAGGAATTCGAACTCGGCTCCCCGGTTTCTCATTCCGAGCCGATATCTACTGTACCACAACGCACATCCTAATGTGCCTTGGCTGGCAACCAGTCTCTACCGCAGAAAGCAATGGCAACCTACTCCGGGATAATCTTCTGCCCAGTCAGTCATGTCTCTTTCGAGACATGATCGCCCCAGCGTGTTTCACGTATGACACTTAACTGACTAAATACGAGTATCGATCAAAAATAATGTTCAAACAAATCATTTCAAATTGCCGGTTGTTTATAACCAGTTTCGTTAATCTTCATATATATATATATATATATATATATATATATATATATATATATATATATAAACAATCAAACGACTCCTTCAAAAGTTTAGTTATAAAACAGAGAACATAAGGTCAGTTTTAAAACGAGTAGAATATGAAAGTGTACAATACCCAAACAAAGTCAAGGTTGTATTTATTAACATTTACAACAACAACAACGTAGTTTATTCGTGCGTTTGCGATAACGGGTAAATGAAATATATGATTCTTTTTGTCCCAAACAAGGCCATAAAGTCATTAAAACGCAAGAGATTACCTAGTGCGAAAGATTATAAGAAAAATAATACATTATTAAAGAGCAAAGACTAAGAAGTCAGAAATTTACGATTTGACATTGCGTTTTTAATGATTTGAGATAAAACTTGACTGGAAAGTAAGAAGCCGGACGAGAGTTTCACAAGCGAAAAATGCGATGAAAGTAACTGTTTGTTGCATAATAAAATGTGACGCCCTCGAACAAATTGTTATCAACACTTTAAAAAAAATAATAATAAAAATAATAGCTGAAAATCATACGACATATTGTTCATGTAAATACGAGTGCACCTACATCATCCTCGAAATAATAAAATTTTAATGGAATCCCTCAATTGATTTGTTTGTATACTTTAATGGTATATACCTACGAATTCTGCATATTTATAAATCTGTTATCCGTCCGTGCATTGAATACTATTGACATTTCTGGTCGGGTGCTCCTATTGATCTCAAATTTCTCGACAAAATCTAAAGAAGGATCTGCAATGTAATCGATCCTGACATTGCATTTCGACTTTAGTCAATGTTTCACCGACGTGTCATGGCTTTACTGTGTATTTTCTTACTACTTTCTTTTCTATTTTTTTACAACCCCACTGACGCGCTTTTTTTCCTGGTGGCCCATTCATATAGATTTAATTTTGGCATCTGGTTTCCAACCTTTTCCCCTAGAACTAGTTAAATCTCACATCACTTCTACTCCAATAGTTACTTTTCTCCCATTTCTAACCTGTGGAATTCTAAACCGTTTACTTTTTTCCCTGATATATACAATCTTCCAAAATCTAAATGAAACATCATTTGATATTTTCCATCTTCTTTACTCTCATTCATCTTTTAGCCTTTCTTCAATACCCCCTATACCCAATCTTTTCTCTCACTGTAACTCCCTGCACACTCGTGGTGGTCCCACCCTGCTTGGGATGATATGATTTAAAAAATGGAGGTGATCCGGCTTCTCTTTCCTTTAATATCTTTGAATCATCGTAGGAAATATATTATTTTGTGCTCAAATGACAGTTGACATTTCTAGAGAACATAATGTTGAAAGTGGACTTGGAAAATATGACACTCACAGGATTTATCGAAAGCATGAGAGACAGATAACCTACCAAGTGATCTTGAGTAAATAGATAGCCTGACAAAATTTGGTAGAGACAACAAAAGACAGCGTTTATAAAAAGCTACACAGTATATGAGGGATTCAACACATGGAAGCCTACAAGTGATATAATTTAGATCGTTTTAGCAAAAAACAACAACAAAATAAAATGCTTAGAACCTATCCTATTATGTCAATGCTACTTACTCTGGTACAATGTCATTGTCCAATTAGTTAAGTACCATAAGTAATGACAAGCTTAGACGATTGTATCTTGAAAAAACATGGTGGATTGGGCAGAGGATTTTCCCGTAGTAGGTTGCCATTACTTTCTGCGGTAGAACCCAATCAGATAGATGACGCCACTGGAAACTACTCAAACGTAAGGAGTCAGCGCATAAGCTAGGCTGAAAAAATCTCCTAAGCCGACCAAGTTTACAAATGAATACAATATAGGAACTAGAATACGGAGTGCTAGAGAAAATCATTGGTGTAAAAAACATTGTAATATGACAAAAAATACTAGAGAAAAGAATTAATTTTAAAAATATCAGTATACCTTCTGTAAAAATTGTTACTGAAACAGTAGGTTTTACAAGTTCTATAAATTTACACATGGCCTAGCGGATATAGACGTTGATTAGTTCCAGTGACTTGACCCAAAGAGTTGTGAGATCAATACCAGGCTACAGCAGTGGTGAACAAATAACTTAGAGAGTTAAGTTAAAGGGAGATAACTTATGAAGTGGCTTCGTACAAGGAACAATATAATCTAGTATAAAGGGTTTGGTTCGAAATTCCTAGCATCTGATGAATCGTCATAAAAATGTACAACAAAGTTGAAGACAATAGTCCGAATAAGGTAAATAGTGAAAACATTGACGCATACACACTCAAGAACAGACCTAAATATCAGCATAAAAATCTTCAACACTCAGTCTACTTACATCCGATATTCATCTATCAATATGTTTATAAGAATTTTCTACGCGTTGTATATACGTGGAAAATAATTGAATGTATGGGGCAATTGGTGAAGATCGAACTCACTAAACATATCATATAAGTCTTACACCTTCTTTTACGGGCCGTGTATCTTGAGGATGTGGGTGATCATTGTTCTCCACATCGTCTTCTCTAAGTTTTTCATAACTCATCCAAATGAGAGTTAAGCTGGTGATTATAGTTAATTTTTCATGTTATTAGTAAGCGAAAGTTTGCAAAACAGTTTCTCAGCCTCGGGCTGAAATTAAACAACGTTGAGCCCGGCCAGTACCCAGATTTGGGACCACTGATGAATAGCTAGAACTGCAAAGTAAACGATAGGTCCAGCAAGCCAAGATACAATCTTGCTAGTTATAACTGACGATCTCGCTATTTGGAGGGGCTGTTAGAATGATAGGTCGCAAGACCCGTCAAGAGTTGATAAAGTGAGGAGTGACACTTATTTATCAAGAAAATTGTCCGAAATCAATTTTTTGAAAGGTTATTCCAATTGTAAATTGTTTAAATGAAAATTAATCGAAAAGACAATCATACTAAATAATAATTTTTCGAAATACCTCTGTTTGAAACACATATGTGGTTTTGCTTTAAGAGAGACAATGACGGTATACATAGAACCGATAACACCCTTAAAGGATGACACAGAGATTTTGCATTTTATCATATAACTTGAGGTTATAAAGATTTTTTCTTACTAATTTGTTTATTAACGCTATTTGTATTTCGAATAATTATTTCTGCAGCTTCTCTTTTAATATTTACATTTTATTGCAATAAAAATATCATTTTTAATAATTACCATTTTATATAATTACTTTCGATTAATTTTCATTCAAACAATTTACAATTGAAATAAGTGTTTTTAAAATAATTGTTTTCGAACAATGTTCACATAATCGACATTTTCATTCCAATGATAGTTTTAATATGTTGACGTCGTAAAGGTGTCTTCAAATAATTATTTTTCAAACAAATATTGTCGGGTTTAGTTTTGTATCACCGTAGCAGTAACCGTCAAGAAGTTCTCTACAGCTGCTATGCCGATAGTCGATGTCTATAGTAACAGTAGCAAAAATAGTATGTTTACATATAAGCACAGTGACATAGTAGTAAAATTACCATTAGTAACATGAATCGTTAGAGGTATTTGTTTATCCCTCCTATGGAGATATGTGCGATACAAGTTTATTTTTTATGTAGGGTAACCCATCACTAAAATCAAACACACATGGTGTGTCACTTGAATACTTCGGCTGTTGGCATAGACATAAAAGTCAGTCCTTAAACTTACATGCCATCCACCTGTGTGGTGGGTGGTGATCCAATCATCTCTCAGTTGCGTCTCTCTCCTCGAAGACCGAGTGCTGTTCAGTTGTATCTCTGTCCAAGGACAGGCATACAACTGATAAAAATTATATTGATAGGTGACCAGTCGTGGGGAACAGTGTCTCGAGGCCGCGGCACCTCATTACACAAGAAGGTTGGATCGGTGTTCGTCACCGGGGTCAGCGCGACGGTCGGTTGCAGGGAACAAACGCGTTCGTTCTCAATACATAAATGCTTGACCTTGTGCTGCATCCACTTCCAAGTTGGGAGAAGAGCTAAATATCCATAAAAGTTAGTCCTTATATTCACCATCTTTGGATACAACGGGAGGTGAAATTTTGTGAACGGATAGCCGGGCCATAGTTTTAGTTAATAAGTAGAAAGACGTGACTAATATTAACATATTTGAATATTTTATATTGATGTTCTCAGAGAAACTGAAATAAATATTGACTCATAGGAAAACTAGTAGATTCGCTAAGATTAATTCCAGACGAGTAATAATAACGCCAGTTAAAAAATGAAAGTGAAATTTTACAATGCAGGATGTCTATAAGCTATCCGTATAAATTTAACTTTTTATCTGTTAGATTCAGAATCATTCATTAGACGTCTGTGTGTGTTAAAGAAATCTTATTAAAATTTTAATTTATATACGAATTTTCTTTTTTTCAAAAACTTTGAAAAAGAATGGCCGATCAATTTGTGTTAGCTTCAGAAATAGAGAATCATCTATGCGTGTTTCCTGCGATCAATAGAACTCATATGGGATTGCCCTGATTCGTTTAAATAAAACTATATGTTTACCAATATTTTCAAATAAACCCTGTAGTTACCTTCATGTGTTAATTTTTTATGATATTTTAAAAAATTGTACAGATTAATTTGAAGAAAAAGTTGTTGACGTCGTAATGGATGGGTGTGAATTTTTAATCGGAGAGCCGATTACAAATTTCAGTCAGTTTCGCTCTATTCACTTACACTTGGGAAATGTAGAATTCTAATTCTTGTCCCACGAGGTATGTGTTAGTTCTTCAGACTCGTATAGAAACAAATACTGGATAATTTCCTTCACAGATGAAGGAATGACGCGAAGCAACAGACATTTTCTTCTACAGAAGGAGGCTGAGGTTACCATGGAACGAACATGAGAGAAACGACCAGATTTCAGTGAAAATAGAATAGAAACTTAGCATCATAAAGAAAGAGGTGTTTGTCCGATACGCAATGAGAATGAGGGTTGGGAGAATCTGATACCCACTGGGTGGATAGAAGGAAAGATAGACGGAATAAAACAGCGCATGACTTACTTGATAGGCTTAAATAAATGAATGTCATATTTGTGTTTGGTAGAAATGAGAGAAACTAAAGAGACAGGAAGACGTGGAGTACCACGCTTACCTACGTTCTAAAGGGACACGGGACATTAAAAGGATTTCTAAATCTTTTGTCTAAAAAATTAAATAAATACAATTGTGTACGAAATATTTAGATTTCGAGATTAAATATACCATAGAGATTAAACAAACCCGACCAACCAACCAACCAACCAACCAACCAACCAACCAACCACGTGAAACATTTTGCAACTTGTGTGCACACTAAATGAATCCTGTTTGTCTTCTGTGCCATGTCGCATCAGGAGGTAGCTGGTTTCGACTCTGCACCGATCTGTTTTCGTCATTGTCTGTGAATTACCAGTGATTCATACAAAAGATGTTTTTTTCATTTCATCCCAAGCTAGGAAATAAAGCCACTAGGATGTAAAGAATTACTCAGTGAAAAAGTATTATGAAAGAGAGAAGACAATAAAATAAATGGACTTAACAAGACAGACGACAACGGTTGCCAATGTATTAAAATTTAGAGTAAGAAGAACGAAACAAGATGCGACCTTGCTTCCAATCTAGTACTGCGCTTAAATTCAGAAGGTCTAGGTACCATAACAGAAATATAATCAAAAGAATTATCATTTAAGAGGCCTTTGAGATTTCACTGGCTTGATCGACTCAGTTGATTAAAAACTTAATTGGGCGATTAAAGATTATTCCTTTACTCGCCCGCTGCCAATTAAAAATCTCGCAATGAAACGTGTCCCTTCAAATATAGAAAAAGTAAATCTAATTCTTTTTTCAACCTAAAAGTATGCCATTGAAGATTCACAAGCTACTTAGAATGACTTACAATGACATTATTGAATTCTTTTGTCTTATGCATGATTTACGTCGAAATGTGTGGTTAAACAAAAGACAGTGACATCCCGTAATAATCAAAGCAAGATCTGACAACTGGAATTTAGATTAACAACCTTCTGTCTCGCGTTTATCATCCCGGTCAGTGTAAACATTCGTTTAATTAACGCTTCCAGAGTGAAGCAAATATGTCTCTGTCGCCCAGATTAAGGATGCTCACAGTTTTTAGAAACTCATTTTGAAAAATATTATCTTTGGCTCAACATCTATATTTCTACCCTGCTTACGATAAGTAAAAAGAACATTTGAAAGAAAGAAAACAAAAATGCGCATACTTCTTTCAACCACGCACCAAAAAACAAATTATACAAGTAATTTTGTATAGAAATTCGTTGAGAAAATCTGATTTATATTTTTTTATCATTTATGAAATAGATGTTGTAGTCAAATAGAATTTAGTTACCTACACTCAATTACTAGAACATAAACATCATATCATGTTAAAAGAGCTCAAACTTAATAAAAACAAAGTTTTATCAGCACATTGTTTATCCTTATATTAAGAGGAAAAATCAAGTTGTTATTATTTTAAAATAATTATATCTTTTCTAACACCTTCGAAATTTTAATTCAAATTTCATTTTTTTCTGTCAGTGATTCACGCTGTTTACGCAAGGTGACTATTAAGAGAATGGAGTCGGTCTAGTAAAATGATTTGGGGGCGAGTAAGTTTTCCCTCGCTCTCGACTAACAGTCGAGTGATTTTTTTTTTCAAATATCAAAGCCTGCATTTAAGTATTTATATGAAAGGCACGAAGCTACGTTATGGTCGTAGGAAAATTTACAGAAGCAACGATGCCAGGTCAGGTTTAATAACATTGCAGATTTTATTTTATCGAGAATCTCTAATAATATATCTAGCATACTAGACTAGATATGGCAGCAATATTCAAAGCAAGACCGAAAGATAGACTTATAAATACGTAAGATAGATTTGGCGAAAAACATAATCTAGCACAAATAGTAAACCAACTTTCTTAGCGGAAGACATAGTAATTTATTCAATTTACTTGATGTATTGGAGCAATTTCCAATTGCCATCTACACGGATTAAAATACTAAGATTTCTTTCTCTTCCCCTAAACTGGTTAACTTCCAAGACCAGCGATTACAGGCAAGCCTGTTAATTATTTAGCCTATAACTGGGAGGATTAAGATGCTGATTGCAAAGAGCATTTTTAAGAGATTGAACGCAACAGACTAGACTGAAATTTACACAATGTTTTGCTGGTTCCATTTTCGGAGCCGATATTGTTCACACTAGCCGCACATCACAAGAGTTGTTAATAATATTGTTGTGAGATCGATCAGATTATCAAATCATCTTTAAGCATTCGCGTGAGGAAAACATGATCTAACCATTTTAAAATGGCATTAGCACACAATGCATGAATGATCAACCAATTCTGGCATCTATTTTTATTCAGCTGCATGCGTCACTGATCAATTCTAGTAGAACAGAATTATTCCAGCGTGCTTAGTTTTACAATATATAGCTTGGTAGATTTAAATGGAAGCAAAAAAAAAAAAATACAACAACCAAAAACAAATGCCATTTCTAAGACAAAACGTTTTTTTATCTAAGAAGGGTAACGAATTATCTTACTGTTTGCTCACAGAAATTTCTGCTTTTCTATTGCCAGGAAGAAAAAGAAGAAATAAAACTAAGGAGAAAGAGACCGACTAACCATTCTAAAACCTGAATTCTTTTTACTGAAATACGTTTTCAAAACAGGAAACATTACAGAACCCACCATCGAGATATCTAACGAAATATCTTACAAAAGCAAACATACATGTGTATTAATACTGTAGTAATATAAATCAAATGATTTATTTATCGAGAAATATGCACATTATAAATACTGGAAAAAACTTGTCTTAAAATTCATACGCTTTGAACGTATACAATCGACCTACCTATCTATCTATCTATCTATCTATCTATCTATCTATCTATCTATATATATATATAAATGGATTATCGCTAACATAGAATCACTGAAAAAACATAATAATGGAACTATACCAGAAGAAATCAACAGGTTGCATTTGAGCAAAAAATCACAAGTTGTGCAAAGGTTATGATTCTAACTGGCAGTTTACTTCCTTACAAGAAAATGGATGAAATATTTTATCAAGCGTCAGGACAAAATGAATAGATAGAAATAAAAGACTAGTGAAACTCAAGAAGCTTGTCATAACTTTTTCTTTTACATCTTCAGTAAAATATAAACTACATAATTTTATTATACGGATGTCTAAACACATTATAAAAGATATACGCCTTCATTTTTCCTTTGCAAAAAGACGTTATATACAGTGACATTTTTCCTTTAGTCATCTCACAAGAACAAAAAATAAAAGTACCCGTAATAGTTTTATACAATAATTCATCCATTACTAGTCTTGAGTAACAATATCTTTAAAGGTTTAATATTAAATCTTCTCTAATGATGCTGTAGCGTCAATGTCTCATTTCCTTGACTAAAACAAAGTGATGGCTTTTTACATTTAACAGCCCTAGTTAATCGTTGGAGTGCTTCTGCTCTGGTACATGGGAACTGAAATAAGTTTTACAAATAGAACGTCTTTTATAGATTTTTTTTCATTCAGCTCTACTAAAATCAAAATATCATAATGTTATCATAAGGAAGCCTAAACAGAAGTTATAAAACAATTTTTCACTTATGGCGCTACACACTCAATGTTTACTAAATATGTTTACATAAAGTTGTGATCAAAAAGCTGCATTTTTAAATCATCACTGTCTTTAGAGTGTTTTTGGATTGACTCCTTTCAGGTACGTTTGCTACATAAGGTGTGATGGATATATTATCGCCATTTCATACTTATAATTTCGGAAATGTGTATTGTTTTTTATGCACAGTATAGTAGGGTCAGTTGAGCACCGACTGTGTGAAAAAGTGCATCATGACGCAACGAACTCCGCCAGGAATTTTGGATATGTCTTGTAGTACTCTTTACATTCTCGCCGGAATTTCTAATATAAAAATTTCAGAGAGTTTGGGTGTCAATCGAAGGACAGTGCAGAGGATTTGCAAAGAGTTAGAGGAGTCTAATATTGATGATGGTAGATCATTTTGAAAAAATCACTATGATTGTTCTGAAAAAAAAAACAACTCCTGAATTTGTTTTGGGGGCGTCATATTCAACACGGAAGCCTGTATGAAGTGCCCTTCCGGGGTGGTTCTGCTCTGGATCAAGAGACACTGTTTGGCATTAAGGCTCCTCACCATGCAACATAAGCAGAAAAACCCAATCATAACTGTCAGACAATTTCTGTGACCAAACCACCCATTACATCTGGCCAACAAATTCCGCAGACTGAAACTCTTTTAATTAATATATGTGGGGCGTAGTTGAACGAGAGACCAACAAAACTACTTGCAACGCCAAAGATGAACTCAAGCCAAGGATAATGGCAGCATTCACCAACTTAACCAAAGAGACCATCCACAACAGCTACAGGAGATTCCGAAGTTGTCTGGCAGCCTTAGTTGACGACAATGACAATTTTATTGAAGTTAGTGTTTAGTATTACAAAATATGTGGCATCATTTAAGTCAATATATCTGTTAAAATGATATATCAGTGCTATTCTCATTTTGGCCTCATTTAGAAGACAATTTATCCGTCGCACAAGGTATATCTGTTAACAGGAAATGTGTAATTTTCATTGTGACGTCATTTAGACGACAATTTATCCATTGCGCCCTGTATGGCTTGAATGTGGTGCGTGATTTGAAGGAAATAGTAGAGTTAGGAAGGAGCGTGAAGGTTATGCGGATTGACTTGAAGAGGTTAGGTTTTAGTGTTCACTGAAGTTCACACGCAGGCACGCAGGTATCTTTTCAACAAAATGATCATTCTTGGTAAAATGCAGTGAGTGAAAAAGGTGAATCTTCCTACAATCGGAAAGCAACGCGCATTATGCTAGCTGTAAATGTGGTGAAAATAATGAATGGCCATCCTGTGAGTAATAGAAATAGCGATAGGTTTTCAATATACTGTAGGAAAGAGGCTGAAGAATGATGAATATTTCATTTCACACAATACAGTGTAAACGATATTTAAAGTTATCAAAGCTGGAGAATATCACCCAACTCCATCCTAGTTCTGAATTCAACTTTCCAGTTTTGTCTCATATTTGTTTCACTTTTATGAAAATGAGTCCAGTAATTGTTTATATTTCTGATATGAGGTATTGTAATTAAAATGGCCCAGTAGATAAATTTGTTGTCCAAAAGATATGTGAGTTTCATACCTGGCTATAGCAGAGGTTAAAAATGAAATTCAAAAGTTGAGTTAAAGGGCAATAATTCATACCTAGACATATAAAAGAGCATGGCTCATTGAAATAGAACAATGCACCTCGGCGTACTAAATAAATTATTTAGTTCGAAATTCCAGTCAACTGAAGAAGGCCGAAGCGTAAAACAGCTGCAATGTCGTGAATATGGCAACAAAGATAAGAATAGCAATCCGAACTTCTTTAGAAGTTTGCTTCAGTGTGTCGTACTAGACATTTTTCTTGTTAAAATAAATATTGTGCATTTGTAAATCTAACATTCGTCCGTGCATTGAATATTGCTGTCATGTCTAGTCTGGTGCTTCGGCTATATATCTTGATACTGTTGATAAACGAATTCAGTAAATATACAAAAATAGAAATTTAAGCATGGATATATCGTCTCACCAGACATACGTAAT
Organism: Ascarosepion bandense; assembly: GCA_037127315.1. Lineage (NCBI taxonomy): Eukaryota > Metazoa > Mollusca > Cephalopoda > Sepiida > Sepiidae > Ascarosepion > Ascarosepion bandense. The sequence goes on from JBBBDQ010000555.1 coordinate 9,574,851, forward strand.
GCATGTTTGGGCGAGCATGTTTCGAAATAGACAAGACTGATTGATTTTACTGCAGTAGGTTGCCATTCCTTTTTGTATTAGTCTGGTTGCCAACCAAGGCTATATAACGCAATCTGTCGTGCTATTTAACCCATAGTCTGAGGGAAAACGATGGATTCATTCTTTTCTTAAGGGTACTTGCGTGTATGTGAATTCAACAAATTTAACTAGAATTCGAAGACGGCGCACCGATATCTGGTTTCGAGTCGTTACCTACTATACCACATCAGTAAATCTAGAAAATAGAATTGGATGCATGACAATGATATGTAGTCTCACTGGACTTATGCCAACTATACCGTGAAGCGATTTTGAGAGATTTAGAAGTCTTACCAGTATTCCTTATTGGCGGTTTCAATCGTTTTAACAACGTAAGATTTGCAAAATTCATAGTATTGATAGCCGACCTAGAAAGAAAACTACAAGAACTCATACAGAATGCAGTGAAAGAAAACAGAGAAAAAGTAGTAAATATCAGATTTTAGCAAAGGGAATGCATGGTTGTCAGCAAAAGGAACAGTCCAACTTGCAGATTACAAATGGTAGCTATCGAAATCCAGCAAATACAAAGAATTAAATTTTTGGGAACTGTTTTAACAGATGATAGAATGTGCGACAGTGAAACCCAAATCATATAGGGACAGTGAAAAATCCATTCAAAAATACTATCTAGAAAAATTTCGTTTGAAACAGAATAGCGTGTACAAAAATGTTACGTAATATCAGTTCTTATGAAGTATTTATATTGTCTAAACTGTTTAGATTGTTGTCTTCAATATTATTACCATGTTTAACACCTTTCGGCCGGGGTACACTGCGGCCTTCTTCAAGTGCTACGAACACATGGCCCAGTGGATATAGGCGTTGGTTAGATCCAGTGACTTGACCTAAAAAGTAGTGAATTCCAAATTCCTTCGGTATAAAATTTCTTAATCCATGTTAGTCACAGATATATTCCAGCATTCATACAAACTTTAAATTTTAAATTCCGAAACCTAAATCCAGAGGTATAAACCAACAAAACCTTAGAAAATAAGGTCTTTACACATTTTTTAGAAGTAACATGCAATATGGAACATGATTTCATAGTAACTGTGATTAACAAAATAAGGCTTGCGTATTTTGTCTTCCCCAAATTCAGAATGAGCAGAAACAATGAGTAAAGGCAATACCTCAAGACAACACATCTGACAAACAAAACACTGTTGTTTTTTAAAGGCATTTTCAATCAGATTAAGAAACAGTAGTTATTTTATGAAAAGTGCAAACGAGAGAAACAAAATAAATAATTGATCATTTTCCACAAATGTCTTACATTGTTATCAACCAAAAAAAAACAAAACAAAAAAAAAACAAAACAAAACGAACTGTTTCTTCTGTTTAAAATGTCCATCATGATGAGTTTGTACAGTTTTTATAAAAATACAAAATGTCACTTTTGAAACATTTCATCGGAATATTGATCAACAAGATTTTGTCTCAGTAGTTACATTCTATAAATTAGACAATCATTAGCTCATCCAATAAATTATTAAAAGAGTATATTAATGTTATGTCCCCACAAAAGTTTGACAGAAAAATCATTATGATTCTAATATTCTTATCAGAGCATTTGAATATTTCATTGCATCTCGGTTATGATATAATAGTCTTATTGAGATCCGAAGATGAATTAGCATTCCAGAAGCTTAGCAGAGTATTAAAAACAGGAAATTTTACCAGAAACAAAGGACAGAGAACTGGATTGCTATGTGATGTCTGTTCTTTAATATAACAGGGAATGCTAGAATATATCATCATGAATGAAGGATAGAATTGAAGCAACGAAAATGTGGTTCTACAGAAGTATGCTGTGAATATCATGGATCGAGCATGTGAGCAATGATGTTTTGGAAAGGATGGAAACTAAAAGGTAAATTAGCACTTAGCATCAAGAAAAGATAACTAAAGTTCCTGGGACAGGTTATGAGGAAAGAAAGCTTAGAGAATCCGATACTCACAGGTCTGCTAGAGGGAAAGAGAGACAGGAGAAAGCAGCGGATAACATATTTTATAAGCCTGTGCAGGTAGATGGCATAGCGGTTTTTGGGTGGTGTAACAGGAGATATCTTGCTAAGTACCACCAGTGTTTGGGAAACATGGAAGGCCATGATCGCCTACATCATGAAGGGACAGGGCACATAGAAGAGGAAGAGTGATAACATTACTAGGTTTGACCTCAATAGGTTTAAAATTGGATGATTTTATTTTTCTTCGTGATATATAGTGAAATCTCTGACAATCAGAAAAAAGTGTATTCTTTAATTGATGTGTATGCCAAGGCTGCTTTGCAATATCATGGAGGTAGCGTATTTAGCATAGCTGAAAATTGTTTGATATTAGGCAAATCTCTATTTGGCATGATCTTAAGATGGTGAATGAGGACGAAAATTTGATTTAAAATGATTCTAGTTGCAAAACTAGAAGCAACTGTTTACATGAAAAATATATTGTTGATACAAATCAAACGGTCAAGTATGCGTCAATAACTGGATCCATCAACATTTTTTCCAAATATTTGACATTGTTTTTAATAAGTCTTGAATATGTAAAAATGGCCTGCACTTTTTTTGAATGTCCACCTTTTAAAAAATATTCGAAAAAACTGGATCGTTGAAATTACTTCTGAATTACTGTTTTGCTCTTAAGACAAAAAGTAGCAGCAAAATATGAAATTGTAAAGATATTTATAATATGAAAAAAAAACTCAATTTCTGAAGCTGTCAAAACTAATCTGCTGAACGACAAAATGTTTCTTCTTGTTTAAATATTTTACTTAGCTGCCATTAAACTCAGCCATTATTAAATGGAGGAGGATTCTGTAGAAAAGTTAATTTCATGGATAAATTTCGGAAATTTGAGCGTGTCAAAGAAATATGTAGCGATACAAAAAAAATAATCCATTTAAAATGTGATGTAGATTATGAACATCTTTTGTTTATTTCCAGTTGTGGAAAAATGACAAAAAATGGGATGAAATCAAGGAAAAAGTAGGAAATCAAAAGCAAGAATAATAGTTTAACCATTCAACACACATGCAAAGGCTTAATTGATTTTTGCTATCATTTTATTTTTTATACACCTTTCTCAAGCAAGTATAGCTTTTTAACTCGTTTTTATCAAATTATTTTTATACTCATTTCGGAAGTACTGCTACAATTGCACTGCAGGTTATATGAGAAGAGGTTGAAAAAAAAAGATACAGTGGATGTCGGAAAAAGATAAGACCAAGTTGGGAATCAAAGGGATAAAAGATGGCAGTTGACGTTGCACTTAAACTTTTGAAAATTATAGCAAGTATATGGAAGGGGGTTCCACAGGCAGGAAGTGCAAGGAAAGAAACTAAAAATACATTTTAAATTAAATATTGAAGTCAATGAATACTCTTTACAAGCATAATTGCTCAAGATGTGGATATATGGTGTGTGAAATTAGATACCAAATATGCTATAACTTACAAGACCATTCAAGAATATGAACAGTTTTAACAGAAATACATTGTAGTAATTTAGAAATTCCATTGCTTACCATAGAAATGCCATATATCTTTATTTTCAATTTTCTTTATTTTTGCATATATTTAATTGGTTAATTCTCTGAATTATTGGTAATTAATCTGAGTCCTTATTAATGTCAATTAGTTTTAGTTTTTACAACTGTGTATAGATTTTTATCTTCTGTGAAAATATTGTACACGTAACAAAAAGATTATCACTATTATTTTTTCTCTAAATTTCACATTTTTTGTAACGTATTTTCAAACTTTGTTAATACACCATTTTGTAAAATACTGAAATTGATTTATGATTTTCATACAATTATATTTTCTGTAATAAATTAATATAAACAAATTAATAAATGATTTTTCCAATATTGTCTAAAAATGTAAAATTTATAATCAATAAAGTGATTTTTGTACATTTAGTTATTTTCTGGTGTTTTTGTTCTTTTCTTTTATATTTGCATTTCAGGAAATAATTTAGTAATTGTAAGATACTTTCTAATATTATTACTGGACATTACAAACTAGTCCCTTTCTGAAAACGTGTCCAGTAATTTTTATTTAGCAGTAATTTAGGTCTCCACTTGCCTACCCACATTCATGGACCTCAGACGCACGGTTGCAAGGCCTCGTATAAGTATCACCTTGGGTGATACTGATTAATTATTTTAATGCCATAGGAAAGTTATCTGAAGCAATTCTACCGATAGACACTAGAGCCAAGTGAGTAACAGAGCTGTCATGAAATGACAGGTTTGAGTTATTGTTCTTTATTTTCAATCAATCCTGGTTATTTTAACGGGGTCGATCAATGATGTATATTGTCTTGATAAAAATAGATATAGATTTAAAAAAATAAAATAAAATGTAGCACTCCAACTTTTAAAACTCATGTATTTTCATTTGTACGTGAAATATAATACGGTCCTAGATATGACGATAAACTACAACCAGCAGCAATGCATTTGATCTAGAGTGTTTGAGGAATGTGGAACCATCTCATAATTGATGTTGTTCTCAGGTAGACACTGAATCGGAATGATAAGACGTTAGGCTCCCAGCTATAGAAAAATAGTTAACCACCAAACTGGAGTTAAAACTCTTCTTCTTTATGTATCGTGTCCTTGGAGGACGTAAGCGATCATGGACTTACACTTGTCACTATCCTTTGTCGCTCTTAACATTTTTTCCTCTTGTTAGCTCTTCCCAAACGTCGCTCTTCCAACCAATTGCTCAAGCTCTTCAAGTATATTTTACACTCCTTTCTGCTCTCTTTCTTTACTTCTATCCGCCCTGTGAGTATTAGATTCTTTCAGCTGTCTTTCCTCATTACGAGTCCTAGAATACTCAGCTGTCTCTTCTGATGCTTAGAATTTTTTTGTTTGCATTTTCTCCGAAGCCTCGTCGTTGCTCACATGTTCGGTCCATGGTATCCTTAGCATCCTTCTGTAGAGCCACCTTTCTGTTGCTTCGAATCTCTCGAAAAGATGCTTAAGCATACGCTGCCATATAGGAGGTTAAATATCACATCACAGTCCACTACTCTTTCATTAGCCATTAACGAAATATTCCTGTCTCTTAATATTCTGCTTTAGCTTTCAAGTGCTCCATTAGCTATACCAATGCTCCTTCAGATCTCAGTGTCGCTCCTTCCATCGTCTGTCAGAACACTTCCCAGGTATTTAAAATTCTATGGCAATACGCCTTCGGATCTCAGTGTCGCTCTTTCCATCCTTTGTCAGAAAACTTCCCAGGTATTTAAATTTCTATGGCAATACGCCTTCGGATCTCAGTGTCGCTCTTTCCATCCTCTGTCAGAACATTTCCCAGATATTAGAAAAATAACTAATGATTCCAAGAAAATTAAATTTTATCGTTAAATGACCCATAAAGAGTTAATATTCCGCTTAACAAACAAATAAAACAAGCTGAAATATAATATTTGTTAGTGTTTTGTTAATTTTCGTTTTTTATTTTTTTTGTTTGTTTATTTCGCTAAAGCGAGATGAAATTTTCTTAAAATTTCACCAGATGACGTTGAAATTAAGAGACAGTGAAAACTGTATGCTCGCTTAAGAATCACAATTAAAATGACTTGAGTGTTGCCTCCAAGCACATTTCTATGCATGCTAAGTCTAGGGAAGTCCTAAGACAATATCGACCGTAAACTAGTAAAGAAAAACATAAAAACAATAAATCACACAATACCAACGTTTAAGGTTCTCGTTATTTAGGATTTCAATTAGTTATCACAAATCGATAACCGGCAAGTGCACGCTAATTCTTCAATGCTAAAAATGACTTATCTCATTAATTCTGAACTGATGGCGCACATTCTTTTCTTTGTGCTAATGGTCTATTCCGGATGATAATCATTTAAGTATCTCAATTCAACTATTAATTACAATCGGCCCAAAAATGTAATCTTGTGACGATAGAGCTGTTCATGATATGATAATGTCCTCTAATAGAATGCTATATTTTTCCCAGCGAGTAGACAAAGAAGTAAATTAAAATAGCCTTTTTTTGTGCAAAAATGTAGTTAATCATTTTTGCTTCTTTTAAATTAGCTTAGGAATTGATAACATTTTTGTCTTTCTCAGTTTACTTTTTGTTTTCTTTTATTTTGTCATTGTGACAAAAATATATATATAAAAAAGGATGATTTAAAAATTGGCTGCCATTTTGGGATAAAAATTAATGCTTTTTAATGAAAAAAAAATCGATATAAAATCGAATTTCTATCGGGAAAGGAACAATTCTATGAATTGATTCTGATCGCGCCACATGTGTTTTCGAATTAAGATATTATTCTATTTTTTCTCTCATTTTTACAGAGGGGGACAAGTTGCAGAAGATTACCAAACTGATACTTTTTTGTCAAGTAGGGAAAATAGCATACCAGCGTGAATTGAGTTATGGAGATGGTGATTGGTATAGAATTATGAATGCCGGAAATAAGCGAGTTAGTAAACGGGAGGATATCACCGAACTTGAAAACGTTTAAAAAATTTAATTATTTTTTTGTTTTTTGAAAAATAATTAACACACATTAATCATGCCAAATACTATTAGTAAAATAGATTTTTACTCGGAAATATTGTTTAAGGAATTTCACGGAGTAAGTGACGGATTTTTGTTCCAGAAAATATTTTCAACACTAATATCAATTAAAATTTTATAAGAACTGGCAGTGATATGAAGAATCTGTATTTTTCAAAAGTGGACGTTATTACTTAGTTGTGCATTGCGGTGCGGTTGATATCGGTTTATAACGAAAAAACGGATAGTTAAGTTCGAATTTCAGTTGAATCTGTAGGATTCACTTACGCGCAAATACCCTTGGGAAAGGAAGTAATCCATCGTTTTTCCCTCCAGCTATTGGTTCAATAACAAGCTATATTGGGCAATATAGCCTTGGTTGGCAACCAGTCTACTGCAGAAAGTAACTGCAGAAAAAGTCTTCATACCAGTTAGTCATGTCTCTTTCGAGATATGATCGTCCAAGCGTTTATCACTTATGGTCCCTAACTGACTGAACACACCCTCAGGTATGATAATTATAATGATGAATGTAAAATCAATAAAAATGCAGAAATAGAAATCGGTGTAAGACAAGGAGATTTCTCCTCATAAGACTTATTTAAACTATACTGTAGGGTGATTTTGAGATAATTACTAGTCCTACCAGAAGTTATTAGTGTCGGTCACAATTTAAAAAAGTAACAACAATAGGGAGACACTTCGACGTGATGTAACGGTTAACAAGCTTGTCCCACTTTATCATTTGTGATTGAAAATTGTGTTCAATCCACTCTGGGTGCTCCATATATGAGACCTTGTGCAACAACTAAACTATGCTTACTAAATCACCCTAAAATCAAGAGTCATTTCAATTCCGGAAATATATTTCAACGCTAATATGAATTAAAATCTTATTGAGAAAAGGCAGGGCAGTGAAGAAACTATCTTTTCCAATAATGAACAAAACTTCTTAACTGATAAACCACCTCACATTTAGGAGAATACTAATGCTAGAGTTGCTTTCCTTGAAAAATTAAAAACTAGAAGGGGTGTAAGAGAAGGTGGTGTCTTTTTACAAGATTTTGTTTAATTACAAGGGCAAATTTGAGAAAATTAGTAGTCCCAATAGAACTCATTATTAACAGTCACAGTCTAAACAACAAAAGATATGCAGATGGCACAGTGTTGTCATCCGACACAGAAATGAAAACTGCAGGAAATCTTACAGATGGTAGTTAAGAGGAGAAATGAATAAATATCAAGAAGAAAGAATTCACGACGATTAGCAAAACCAACAGTTTAACATGTAAATTAAATCAAATACTAAAATCAAGTAAGTACAACAATTGAAATATCTAGGAAGTGTTTTACTAGAAGACCAAAACTCTGATACTCTTATCGGAAAGGGCCTTAAGATAGCGAAAATATCTTCCAAAAGCTCAGCAAAATATTAACAAAGAGGAGAATTTCGTTAGAAAAAATGAGGATCAAACTGTTACGTAATATAATTCCTATATGAAGAAATTTCAAGCAACATGAATATCGTTCTACAGAAAGAATCTGAAAATCTCATGGTCCGAACGACGAAGTATAAGAGAAAATAGAAACAAAAGGAAACACCTATGCTTAACATGAGGGGAAAGGTCATATTTTTATGAGTAATAATGCGTAAAAATGGCTAAAAATGTTGGCATTCATAGGGCAAATAAAGGGCAAGAAGGTCATAGGAAAACAACGTATAATCTACTAAGAAAGTTTGAGTAAATGAATGTCGGAATAGGGTTTAGGAGAAATAACGAAATGAAAAAATAAGAGGCTGGATAATCTCTGCAAAAGTAGACGAAAAGAATTGATACAAAATAAACAAAGAAAAGAGTACTAAACTGTTATTTAATATTAGTCCTCATATATGGCAATGTGAGCTAGACAATCCCCTCACAGATAAAGAAAGAGTTTAAGCAACAAAAACAAAGAAAAATCATGGTCGCTAACGCCTTGAAGGTACGGGACACACCAAAGAAGAATGCTTCTATTATAAGATAAAGTCAGCTTAAAAGAAGTGCACTTTTACTATTCTAAAATCAATTGTTTACACACACACACACATATATATATATATATATATATATTAAATTATACTTGAGAACGTGTACAAACTACAAGGTACTACAAAAGTGTACATTTTGTTTGGACATTAAATGAACAATGTCTCATGATGTTAAACCATTTTTCTTTTAATGTTGAAACAAAATGTACAATTTTGTAGTAGCTTGTCGTTTGTACAGGTTCTAAAGTATAATTTATGATAAATATTCATTTGTCTAGTTTTATATTGAGCACTGTTTTAATAATTGTTTTTGAAGATTGCAGTTATTTTCTTCGTTTCTTGCTCATTTATATATATATATATATATAAGTTTAATCGTTGCGACTTTGACGTAGTCGAGTGCAATATCTTATTGCTGCATTACATGCAATGAGAAACGATCAATACAATAACGACTGCACTATCTGAAGGACAAATATCATTTACTTATGAAATGAAAGAAGTTTACAAATTGATGATATGCTATGCTATAATGCCTAGTAGGCAGTTTGCGGCCTAAGTCCATTTGTTTATCTCCATTGTTTCTAAGCTACCATGGCATTAGGAAAACTGCTGGAAATTTAGTAGCTTTTTTATAGAATGTCTTTTTTTTTGTAATTTAAGATATAAGTTAAATGCCTAAAATACAGTAACATACAGTGTTCAAATGCCAAATGTTATTTTTCTTTTCTATAAAGATTTCCATTTATCCGTTATCTTAACTTCAAAACAGTTACCCATTTTCCAGATATGGAAATAATTTTATTTAAATAACTAAATGATTTACATATTAATCAGAAAAAGTTAAATACCAACATTTGATGTTTCACTAAAGATCAGCAGATTTTCATTGAAAATTTATGGGTTTTTTCCAACGATAGTGGAAGCATTTATTTATTAAAGCTAAAATTTTATACATTAATTTGTAGAAATGCATATTTCCTGAGAAGAAAAAAAGAACGAAAACACTTACAACCTTATGGAACTCCATTGTTCATAGATCGCTTCAAGCCGTATCGTTCTGGTAAGAAACATTATATTTAATAAGCTAAAATTGCTGTTATTTATTTTTTTGTATTTTTAATTAGAACAGAGTTAATGATTTTATACCTTCAAAACATAATACAAATAAATAATTTTCCTGTTTTTACCTCTTTGACGGACACGTTCTTACACTTTCCCACCGTTTAAGTGTTAAAAAAAGCATAAAGTAAAAAAAAATATTATAAAATAAATGACTTGATATAAATAAAAGCTCTCATCTATTACTAATTTCTCAAACACTGAATAGAGTGCATATCAATATTAAAATAATTGCTATGTTGGGTATGATGTAGGACCGTTGCGCTAAGATCTAATTAATAAAAAGACTAATTTAATTAATATCATATATTTAATCAATGTTCGGGGTTTTGAGTGGGTATAGACAAGCTATGAACTTGTTAGATTAATTTACTGAACTAAACATATTTAGTGCAAGAACACAGACAAAACCAGCTCCTTTTTATTTATTTAAACAACTGAAGCATCAAGTGTAAGAAGACAGAATGCATAGTTGTCAGCAAGAGAAGCATTTCAAGATGCTAACTACGACTTTATGTTTCCGAGATAATAAAAGTATGAAACTTTAAATATCTTGGAATCTTTTAACAATGAATTTAAAATATGACAACGCAATCTTAAGTTGAACTAGAATATCTAGAGTTGATCTCCAAAAGCTTAATCACGCAAATTTCTCTAGAATTAAACAAAATAATGTTGAACTGTCATGTAATATTAGTCATACAAAATAACAATAAATGCTGGACAATCTCTTCACAGATAAAGAGTCTTGAGGAAACAGAATTATGGAAGTAAAGAACAAAAACGTTTATACGATGGATTACGCATACTTTAACGATGATGCTTTAAAGTAAATGGAAACAAAAAGGAAACCATATATTTATGATTTGAAAGCCATAGTTAATATTTATAATATATAATATTATATATATAGATATAACGAGGAAAGGATGCTTCAATAATTTGATACTCACAATGCAAGGTTCAAGTGGATGAAACATGAAGTAACCTGTCTAACAATATACGGTTGACAAAACAAAGACTGAAGTGGATAACAAAAAGACGCACCCGATTAAGAGCTTAGATTTGGAGAGTCATGATCACTTACATACTAAAGAGAGAAAAAGTACAAAAGTAAAAAGCAGAAGAAAAAGAAGCATTGGGAAACCATCGAGATGGGTGTCTAGACACATCATATTTTAACGACATTTACTATCCATCCTAAACGTATGCTGGTACATTTTAAACAAACTAACTATGCAGTAATAATAATTTGGAAGACAAACTTCCTGGGTAAATGCCATGTTGCTGGTAGGTATCTATGAGCTGTTGTAAGCATCCACTTCCACTTACTTAAGAATAGGGAATAAATACAACCATATCATATGTTCAATATATCACCTGATTTAGAATTATCTTGATAATGTCAGTATACGTACACCTGGTCAAGATTAGCATGTATGTTGAACTCTTTACAGAAATGCTTGATAATGGAACACTCGAAAAGAAATTTAATGTCTTTTGTCAATCGTTTCGCCGCAAGTAAGATGCTACCGCCACTGATGCGCAAGGGGCTACATAAATGAGTAAATGTTTAAACAGGAGGAGACCGAAGCGAAAGACGAACAAGTTACAAGGAGTATCCGAGAAAGGGCAAGAGATCGATGGGAATACAGTTATGATGACAGTTGTGAAGGTAGAGGGAGAAAGGAAAAGAACAAGATGCACGGAGTGATGTAGAAAGGACGAAGGAAGGACAGGGGTCGTGTGGATAAGAGATGGGAAGTGAAATTGTTTTTAAATCCCTGAAGGTTGTAGCCGTCAGGTAGGTAGGTATACGGAAGGAAGTTCCAGAGGTGCGAAGAATGTTTAAACAGGAGGAGACCGAAGCGAAAGACGAACAAGTTACAAGGAGTATCCAAGAAAGGGCAAGAGATCGATTGGAATACAGTTATGATGACAGTTGTGAAGGTAGAGGGAGAAAGGAAAAGAACAAGATGCACGGAGTGATGTAGAAAGGACGAAGGAAGGACAGGGGTCGTGTGGATAAGAGATGGGAAGTGAAATTGTTTTTAAATCCCTGAAGGTTGTAGCCGTCAGGTAGGTAGGTATACGGAAGGAAGTTCCAGAGGTGCGAAGAATGTTTAAACAGGAGGAGACCGAAGCGAAAGACGAACAAGTTACAAGGAGTATCCGAGAAAGGGCAAGAAATCGATGGGAATACAGTTATGATGACAGTTGTGAAGGTAGAGGGAGAAAGGAAAAGAACAAGATGCACGGAGTGATGTAGAAAGGACGAAGGAAGGACAGGGGTCGTGTGGATAAGAGATGGGAAGTGAAATTGTTTTTAAATCCCTGAAGGTTGTAGCCGTCAGGTAGGTAGGTATACGGAAGGAAGTTCCAGAGGTGCAAAGAGTGTGAAAAGAGGCTGTCTGAGTAGAATCGTCAGCTGCATCTGATAGATTTCACTGAAAAATGATGAGACTTTGTTGCCAGTCTGGTTGCTCGAGTAAATTCTTGTGGAGAGGGCAGCAGTGATCTAAGCTCGTCGGAGCAGAATCCATGAAAATATTTGTAAAAATATTTTTTTTAATAAAAAAATACACGCATACACGCAGTACTTTTCCATGAAAAATCGTCATTGGTCTGACCAAGCTACAATCCGGGTTGAGAATGAACTCGAGGAAAACATGAATGCATGACTTTTCTATACATCGCAGTTTCAGTTACCTCCCTTTAAAAAACTCAAATCTCCTTTTGTTCAGGTATTGAATTCGCATACTTTTGGGTCAAGTTTCTGGATTATTTCAACCAACGCTTATATCCAACGCTTGTCTCATATTGATCTAATCTGCCATCACCGAGTCTACAGATGACCTGCATAGCTACTTTCATTCGTTCCCGAAATTAAGCCAAAACGATAAAATATATAATAATATTTCTACGAAAATGAATTGTTTAATATCATTTTATAACGAAAACATTGTCTTATAGAGGCAATATTTTTTCTTTCTAAAATGATATTAGTAAATATTTCAGAATATGTTTTAAACATTATTATACATTGCGAAGATCAGCAAATAAAAACGTTTTGTTGTTATAAATGCATGCAAAAACTTATTTCTAGTAGTTAGTGGGTAAGTCAAATGTCCTTCCTCATACTGTATACATCAGTATGTTCAATATTGTGTATACAGTCGACAAAACAGGGACTGAGGGTGATAACGAAAAGACACACCTAAGAGGAAATCGTGAATGAATAGTTGTCAGCAAGAGTAGCTTTTGAAGTTGCTATGACCTTGTGTTTCCGAAATAATGAAAGTACGAGTTGAAGAGCCTAAATATATTTACTTTTCATATTTTCACATCCACACATATTTTTATTAGTCTTACGAAAGATATAATCTCATTAGACAATACATTGTAATTTTATTGGATGAGGAAATCCCATTATAAATTTCGGAATATGTTGAAGAGATCACAATAAATTAAACCAAAAAGATTGTTCAAATATTGGTAACCTCGGACAAAGTAAAATAATTAGCTTTAAGAATGAGGAGAAGAAAGATTTCATCAGGAAAGTTTCCAATTTGGAATAATTTTTAAAGAAACGAAACTTTAAGTAAGAATGCAAAAAATAAACCCAAAACAAAACAGAGGGAAAACATGCCGAGTATTAAATAGATTAGCTAGGAAAGAATCTACGTTACAAAGTATAAATAAAAAATATAAATATGATAATTTATGAGAAAACTAGTTGAGAACTGTTTCCCATCAGTTATTTTTAGTGATGAATATAGAGCTACATTGAACTGACAGAAATGTTTCCCAAACGGTGTGGCACGCCTCATGGGTGCAGCGGTATAGGATAGCAGGTGAGAGGAATGATAGAAAGAATCGATAAATTACAAACAATTTCAAAAAGTTCATATATCAAAAATACATATGATTTAAAAATTTAAAATATTGTTATAGATTACCTGAAATTGCATACATTAGTCCTAGTATAAATATTGACCGATATTATAAATGTGATATTTTTTATTTATATCAACGCTTAACCGCAAATTAAACGTGAAAAATACAGTTCTGACTTCTGTGATTTCTCTGCTTAATAATCTCTTCTTTGTTGAGATGAGAACAAATTTTCATTCCTAAAATCCAACCTAGAAGAAAAAATGGGAAGCCCTCAATTAACAGAAAATCAACAAAAAAGCCAAAAATATGTAGGAAAACCACTAAAATACATTAATAAAACGAAATCAAATTGTTTATTTTGAATAAATATTAAACACACACTTATATGGTGCAAGGGTTAAGGAATTATTGTTTTACATTTTAAGTGATTTCGAACCGTACTGAGTATATTTTCTTGCGACTAAGCAGTTATTATTGAACTATTTTATCATTGTGATATTTTTTAATTATAGTAAATATTAAGAACTAGTGTCCAAAATTTGAAGAAAAGAATTATCATTGATACTATCCTGGATTCAAATCCGTGGTTATCTTCATTTAACCTTCTCTCTGTATTTTTGATTGATCTTTAAATGTACTTTTCATCGTATAAAATATCGTGAAACTCGAGCAAATTTTCATTCCGATAATGCGATCCAGAAAAAATAGGGAACCACTGGGCAAGAGTAAAAGATCTTACTTCAAATAATCAACCAAATTACGTAAATGACAACCAAGTGAAGACGAAATGATGTTTTGCAGTTGTATTATAAGCAGTAAAATTACATAAGATAAATGCAGATAGTTGTTGCAGATTTATGGACAAGATATTTTTGAGTTCTAACGCCACAAGTAGGTATGTTTACGCTAAACCATATTTCATGTAAGGCACTATTTCTTCACAACTTTCATCAAAACAGACTTTCACCCAACTTGTCTAAAACGTTTTCAATGACATTCAATTAATGGAATGTCTTCTAGGCCCAACTCACAGAACATTTTTGGCCCATCATTAATATAGACGGATATGAGAATTTAAAACATTATTCAATTAAATAGGATCTCTTAGAAAGAAAGAAAATGCTGCAAGTAATTTTTATGCCGAAAAAGTAGAAAAAATTAACAATAAATGAATGACTGTCTGATGAGGGTTTTAGAATACGATTGAACTAAATATAAAATAAGAGATTAATAACTGATTTACGTATATGTTATAATTTTAATGTTAACACGTATTCAATGTTTCTTTAGAAGAAAATATTCATCATTCATTGACCGAAAAGCCAATTCTACTGTTTGATGAAATTTATGTAACCACGTCATCATCTTCATTATGTAGGGATTTTAAATTCTAGCTAAATGTGCTTTTGAGTCGTGCTGTGGTTATAGGTAAACTGGTGGGAACTTTTTTCTGTTCTAGAAACTTATATTTTGCGAGAAAGTTGATAAACGATATAATCTTTCTAGGTAAAAAAACAGGTTTTCAGATCTAGCTATAAACAGGCGTAAATCATTCGAGATTAATATGATTGATCCAGCAAAATACAGAAAACGAAAGGTATATTGATCAGACAATAAAAATTTCCTGAAATCTACCTATCTATAAATCTTCCAAAATCAATATAATTACAATGAAAAAAGTTCACAGATAATGATGCATCCAATCTTCCTTGCAAATCTAGACAATTATTTCCACAAAATTACTCCATAAAAGCTACCATAAAAATAAATGACATTCATAAATTTGAGAAATACTACCACTGCTTATATATATATATATATATATATATATATATATATACATATATATATATATACTCGAGTGAATAAGGAACGTTATATATATATATATATATATATATATATATATATATATATACATATATATATAATTAAATTTCTTTTTATTTAAAATTAATTTAATTTATATTACGACACAGAAATTTCTGTTTCGAGATTTTTCCTTGTCATCAGGCAATGTTGACTTACTGTTGTGACAATGATTTACATTTGAATGTATCAAACAATCCGCTTGTTATTTAAAGAGTTGATATTCCTCTATATAGAGAGCCTGCTAGTGATTTATTGTCTGAAGATTGCTTGAGGTGCGAAATATATTCACCATACACAATTAATTCGTATGTCAGCACTGTCTACCTATATGCATAGAGAGAGAGAAAAAAATTGATATTTTTTCTGTTCAATAGTTATACATTTTGAAGGCGGCAAAACCAATGTCACTTTGAAATATTTGTTTGAAAACCAATATTTATCCCAATGCTTTTAGTTCTATAATGCAGAGGAAAGAAACAACTATGAAGGAAATTCTTCTTGGAATAAGATTTGAAAATTATAAACATTTAAAAACGTTAAGTTAAAATTTTAGTGTTATTTAGATTCTTATATAAATCGAAATTGAAAATGAATTAACGTTTTTCTCGTTGATTGATCATGTTAACACAACGTATACATTTTGAAGAAATAATTTTCCAACAGAAAACATAATTTTTTAACACTTTTTCTGAAAATTAAGATTTCTTATAAATCACAGTCGACAGTGATACTAACTATTCTCAAGAAATATTTACTTTCTTCTGTATAGAAATGATTAATTTCATCATTGTCATTAAAAAATATATGTATAAAGATTCAAATGACTTATCTTCCAACTCGAAGATTCGCGACCACAGCATTACTGATCACTGTATTGATTGCATGTTTGATTTGTTTTTTACAGGTTATCAACTTTTTGAAATTTATTTAAAGCCATAATGTATTTAAAATTGCAGGAATTTATTTAGAAAGAAATGGTTTCACTGATACAAGTATTATTGCTTCCCCACTAACTAGTGGATGAAAAAATAAATTTATAAATTTCCCAATGATATTTGCGCGGGGGTTAATATAACGAACCCGAATAAATTCTGAACTCGGTCCTCTGGTTTCCAATTCACTAATTGCACATCAACTGGTATTCCTAAGCGGTCATCCATCTAGGCATTACTTAACTTCGGTGATAAGGCGTGAACTGGTGTTTCAATGCGATATGGCAGTCATCATCTCGCCACTAGCAGATAAATCTACTGCATCTATTAACAGATATTTAATTTGAATTACTTTTATTCTATATTTTAATACTTATTCTTTTATTTAACGCATTTCCTCATAAAATAGGCTATGAGGGATCTCCACAACTTCCTTTCTCGTATTCTCTTTGCAATTTTTTCCCTTTGTTAAGGTTTCTATCACATGTTCCAAAATTAATTGAGAGAATCTTCTATATTTTCTTTGCGCTCAATATGCCCCATGTAGGTTAAGCTTTTCAAGTTAGTCTTGCTCATTATGTATGCAAGGTATTCCACCAGCCTTTTCCGGTTTTTGGGAATGTGTTGCGGAAGTTAACATTTTCTTTAAGACTTGTTGCTTAGTTGCTCCCTCCATGGAATTTTCATTATCCTTCTGTGGAATCACATTTTTGCAGCATGAAGTATTTTCAACATACCTGATAAGATTCTCCAACATTCACTACTATATAATAGGATGAGTATCGCAAATTAATCCGACACATTTATTCGTTGTATTTAATAATTTTTTCTGCTTCTCAGCACCTTGCCTAGCTTTTTGAATTACTATTTTGCTAGTCAAATGCGTTTTCGGATCTTAATGTCGCATTTTCCATCCTTTATTAAAACGTTTCTAAAATATTTAAACTTTTGAACCTGCATAATGTTTACATCTTCAAATGGTAGATAGAAAATTTGGGTTTTCTTTTTTTTTTCTTTTTTGTATTTGCTGATGACCATACTTTGTTACCTCAATGGTTAGTCCCTTTGCCCACTTTCTTCTAACATTCTATCCAGGAGGTCCTTTTAGTTTTCTTTCCAAGTCAGGCATCAATACAGATTCATATGCGTATCTAATATTGTTAAAACACGAACTAATCTCAATTATACGTCGTCGTTTCAAATCTTCTTAGAAAAATATTTTTATAATGGGGACTCTAGTAAAGTAAGGTAGCTGCATCCGATATGTAAACATTCCCAAAAGTCAATTTAAATTAACAAGGAACACATGAAAAAGATGTATATGGTAAATTTTTAGAGTAAATTTCTACGTTTCTTTTTGTAAGAAAGTGCAAAATATTTTCTTCCGTGACCTGTAGGATTATCAATTTCGAATTTAAACGATGAAATGTTCGAGTCCTTGGGCAAATTTGAATCTATGAAAAACAAACTAAACTACTAATAGAAGAGAAAAAATATTAATATTGGCTTTAAGATAACTGAAAGTGTCTAGAAAAGAGATGACAACAAAGAAATTCAATTTTAAAAATACATTTCAAGAGTAGATATTTGTAATGTTTTGGCTCAGCCAATTGCTGTGTTAAACACTGCGTTTCCTCAGGATATTGTGTCAATAATGCCTTACGCCAATTTTCGTTTGATTTAGTTGAAGGAATAATGTTGCCAATCTCTTTCTGTCAAGAATTGAGAGGCATGTATTTTACTACTTTCATTACAGAAATGTAGCTTTTTAATTTATTTCGTGTAGAATTGTTTTTTTTGGGCTTTTAAATTTTAAGTTCACTCATTTGTAGGAAACATTTTCTCTGTAGCATTGTCAAGAATTCATTTAGTAATAAGTTGTCTTATTTGAATTCATGTTCTTGATAATGATTTCCAGAAATCGCTAATTCTTTTCGGTTTAGGTTAAGTTGAGGATTCAAAACCTCTGATGTATGTCAAAGGAAATAGATATTTGCGTACGAAAATTAACCAATTTCAAATTTTTATACTACAATGCATTCGATTGCCTAACTCATTTTCGTATTTGAAGTTCCTCTGTAATATAAAGGTTGACAGCTAGTATCGGAGTATGACTAATAGAGCAGCTAATCAATCCCTGTTGCATATAACTTACTCGAGGATATTTGTATTAATTCAATGCCAACTGAGCCCATCTGTGGTTTACACTGAGCCTACACGGAGCGGACCGTACTTATGAACACAGTGACAGAATATGCGGTATGTTCGACAGTATGAACAAAGGTATTACGCTCAAACTCACGGTTACGATTATATAAGACTTCGTGCTACCCCAGCCATCGACGGCATTTATGTAGTTCAGTCTATTCAGTTTCACCCACATAGCTTAGATCAAACCGTCATGTGATTTTACGAGGCTTAGCAAAGGCCTTGTACGCTGAGAACACCTCAGCAGGTCGATAATATCAACAAGTCTCCTTCTTTAATTTAGAGGGAAATAACAAACCATGTACTTTAACCTTGCAATTATAACATTTTCGGTGATGCCTTACTCGGACATATTTGTATTAGTTAAATACCCATCGACGGTATTCAAATAGTTCCGTCTATCATATTTCTTTCACACGGCTTGAGACAAACCGTTATATGTTTTTTTACCAAATGTAGCAAAGATCTTACATGGTGAGATTACCTATCTGGGTAGATAAAATCAACAAGTGTCTTTCTCTTATTTAGAGGGTAATTACAAGAAATGTACTCTAACCTTGCAAGCATAACATTTTCGGTAAAACTTATCTTCGCAAGAATAAATTTACGTTATAATTAACTAAATATAATGATCTCGATGTACATGTGTCTTAGTGTGTCGAAAAGATAAATGATCGAGCCGAGTTCGAATCGCAGTTTAGTTCATTAAGTTTACTTTCGGATAAAGAATCTTTGAAATTATGAATGTATCTCTTGATATCAGAGAACGGCCTGGTATCTCTTGCTAGAAGATGCATCTAGGATATATAAAACACAGTGAAGAAATGGAATCTGTTAGTCAATCACATTCTGGAAACACAATATCTTTTATGGTAGCAGTACATGTGCTATTACGATCCTTCTAGACAGCACTTTAAATTTTTGATAACAAACATGTCAAAGCAAATCGATGAATTGCTAACATGTTAACATCCAGTTATAAGAAATTAATTAATCTTTGCTTAGAATATTGCTGCCATATATGGTCCTACGCTTCGGCTATTTAGCTAGAGCTCTAAGATAAAATCCAAAGAAGAATTAGCAATAATATTGGCTCTAATTTGTCATCTCAGCTTTAGCCAATTTCAAACCGCCGTAAGGTTGCCTCCCTTTGCATTTTCTATAAATAATTTCATTGTAATAGTTCGAATGAGCTTTTTACTATAGTGTCTAGACTTCAAATTTAAGCCCGCACAAGTTCTAAACAATGTACAGTTGAACTGGCTAGATGTAACCGTAAATTCTATGTTAACAGTTTCTTCTTGCAAACTTCTCAAATGTGGAACTCCCATCCAGCTCCATGCTTTCAAGCCAAATTTAATCGTCAAAAATTTAAATGCAATGCCAATCGCTATCTCCTGTTCTCCTGATTTCTTTTTCTTATTTCCTTTCTTTTGTAATGTTCCTGTTTCTAACACTTCCACACCAAGTGACCCCTTGTGGCGTAGTGACTTAAGTGTCTTTCTTGGAGTGATACCGATACCGATTAAAAGAAATATATAGAGATGAATAAATCGACTATAAAATAAGCACAAACACCGCAAGTTCTTTAAAATATGCATAAATCAAAAAATGAGTCATGTTCTTAAATAATCACATCAAATTGAGAAATTCATGTGGACATCATGCAGACTCGATCAGAAATATCTAAGCTATTTATAACCACCTTCTTAGATCAATGATTAGAATGGCTTTGAGCGACTGAAGTCTGTTGCTCATAGCTCGTAGCCATGACCATACTGAGATCGTAACCAATATAAGTTTATAACAAAATTACAGAACTAATATAGATAAAAATTACCTCGAAGCAAAAAGTGTCCGATAACACTTTAGTGACGTAAAGTCACCACCTGTCAATATTTTCCGTCTTCTACGATGGATATTATGTCACAATTCTGGCCTGATATAAAAGCAATAGATAGGGTAAGATCGGTGCATGCCTTTTAAATAGTATGAGCTCAACGAGAATGCAAAAGAAGTTTTATGGAAAGTGGCAACAAAATAATAAGAAAGTGGCAGCTGAGATTTATTGGGTACAAAATGAGGAAAGAGAGCTTAGAAAGATGAAACCTAACAGGGCATATCTGATGGAAGTGGAGTCGAAAGTCTGAGTAAGCAAAGAAAAACTAGTAAGGACCAAAAAGAAATAGTTTTTACGTTCGCTCATTATTTTTAAAGGACCTGGCAAATAAAAAAAGAACGAAATAGGATCAGACGAGAATTGAACAGAGCACGCCGAATTCAATTTTCGTACATATAACTGTTCCATTATCTGCACCTTTTTCAAAAAACAATGGATGATCATATCAATTTAGGAATTAATTTCGAAGACGCATTTCTTTCACTATTTTTATTTTTATTTTTCTATTTAATGTACGCAATTCTTACTTATATTTTTGATTATTGAAACATCTGTTGCCATTTTAGAGAGCAAAGAATAATATTGTCTTAGCTAAATTGTGATAAAAGGGAGGCGATTATCAGACGTTGGTATAGCGTGAAAAGAGCTAATCTAGAGTAGCATCTAGAAATTAATGGCAAGTGAGCATCTTTGAAAGTAGAAATGATATTTCAGCTCCACCCTAAAATATGAACCAAGCTGGCGACTGAATAGGTTCAAGTTTTGCTGCTTTATATCCCATTTGCTGTTTTTTTTTTTCAGATGTACTGATTATGTGTTAGGCTGTATTTCATAAATTATAAAATGATAAATATGCTATTCTTGAAATTATTGTTTGTTTCAAGATTTTACAGTAAATTTCAACTATGGTACATACTCGTGGATACCTGGAAATCTTACGATCAGTTTTTACAATATGTACATTTTTTGAAGAGGTTAAAAATCATACATCCGGCAGCAAGGCCTCTAATTGAGAGGTTGTAAAGAACATGAAACCACTTCTTAATTGCTTTTGTTCCCATGTCCTCCCTGACCCGGAGTGGTAGCACCTGTTAGGGTCCCAGCTATGGGCAAATAGTTAACTCCAAAACTGGAGTCAAAACAATATGAAATTATAAAAAGTGACTTTTCTCGAAATATATAACTAAAACTTGACTTTTATAGAAAAATATACATTTTTAAGGAAAAATATTACCAATACATTTTTTAAGGAAAAATGAAGTTACCAGCAATATATTTTTTTAATACAAAAGTAGAAGATATCTTCATTTTTCTGAAATAAAAAAGATAAAAAAATAAATTTTTCATCAACATCTGACTAAATCAAACTTTTCACTATAAGCGAACATTAAAAATACCTTAAAACACCGAGTTTTTATATTAAATAACCCACAAAGATTGATATACCATAAAACAAAATTAAAAAAACTCATGCGTATTTCGTGATCCATTGCACTATACACAGGAATGTTTGTTTTGAAGAGGTCAAAAATCATGTATTTAAGGATATCGGTTACACTATATACAGATAATTTTTGAAGATTTACCTGCAATAGATTGCCATTAATTTCTGCGGTAGACTGGTTGCCAACCAAGGATATGGAACCAAATATATTATGCTATTTAACCCATAACTAGAGAGAGGAGAGACAGGTTACTTTTTTTTCTCAATGGTATTTGCGCGTAAGCGAATAAAAAGAATTCGAACTCGGCTCTTCTATTTCGCGTTCCAACTCGATATCCACTGCACCACGACGCATAACGCATATTAAGAGTTACAAAGAATGTAAAGTTATGGTTTACCCGTGGAATTTCCCTATTGAATCTTTAAATATTTGTGCTTAACAAATTTCATCAAATATTTCAATAACAATCATTTGTATGAATGCGCGGCATGTCTGTGGGGGTTACTGCTTAGCAAAGTTGTCATGCTAGAAAAAGGATGTAGTGAGTTTGATCCTTGCTGTATGTATAAATAGCGATTTTCTAAACCTAGCTTAGATGTAGTTCAAAGCAGAATGTATAGGTCTCCCAGTGAGGATTGAACTCACTATTTAGCTGTAACAGATCTAGCAAGAATAACCTGCTAACCATTATATCAAGCCGAAGTGCCCACCATAGGTATAAATATGGATATTCTAAACTTATTTATAAATGGAACTTTATCTCTGTGTGTGTCTGTGTGTGTATATCTGTTACCTATAGACTACAAAATGGCTGAACCGATTTTCTTCAGAATTTACACAGTTGTACTTTAAGCGTCTGCGAGTGTTCTTAGCTAGGATTTGTGTTGCGTTACCCCTGGCAAATATTGAAAATCGATAATCGAAAATATCATGTTATAGAAGGAGCTGCCTGATTTTAATCAAATTTGATACACTCATAGGCAAAGACATAAGAAATGACATTCAGAAGTTTCAAGGTTGCAATTCTTACAACAGAAAATTTGATATCGATAGCAGGAAATCAAAATTTGACTTACATCTCTTCATTTTTCTTTCAGTCTACGGTTTTGCTTTAACTGAAGACAACTATTGCTTTTTAGTCTTTCGTGCCAACGTCCAAAGAGTCTGTGCTCCAGGACCATGGATTAGTTTTAAAACTTTCATTACACCCGAGCAACTCCGGGCTATACTGCTAGTTTCTTATAGAAATAGAATTAAGCACACATTTACAAACTTGCCCTTTCTCTATCTTTTTCATACTATTAAAGCTCGCCGATGAAGCAAATTCAATTCACCGAAATAATCATACAACCCTGTAACTTTTGAATTTTTATATGTAATTTATATATATATATATCGTCAGCGTTATCAAAATCTGGTACAGAGCGCTCGTATATATATATATATATATATATATATATATATATGACACAAATATCAGCACAACACGGATATCTCAAAAATAGGAAATATAAAATATATTTTTAAATAATGCAGCGCCCATTAGCAATTCCTATAAGATGTCTATAGCCATACACTATGTATAATACAGAGTGGCGTGTAAAAATACCGAATTTATTTTTACTGTTTAATCTTTCATTAATAATTGACATTGAATAAATTTCTTGAATTTCACTAGGTTGAATAAAATCTACTGCCTCCTTGTTACCACGCTTACAGCTTTTTGTTGAACAATCAGGCAAACACCCCGAACCTCAACAACGATTGTTCCGTTTGTGCAGGAATCTGTATAGCTAAATAAATTCATTTTTAAGTTTACCATTTTCACTGAAACTCTCCATAAATGTGTTGCACTTAATAAATATATATTAGTTTAAATACAAAAGTTTAACGTCTTGAAATATACCCTTTTTATTAATGCTAATCACACCCTTTAAATGCATCTTACCCTATTTATAAAAAGAGATTCTTGAGTTTAATAAATTTGTATTTATCCAAGTTAAACATTTTAAATGTATTGAGTGAATATATTAAAAGTTAAAACAAGGCGTTGGAATTGTACAAGTAATACATCTAACCTGTCAGCAACTATTGCCTCGATTAATGAATGATTACAATTCTTCGCTGAATCAAAAAACAGTTACGTCTCTAATGAAGAAATATTTTTATATACAAATACATTTTTAGCGTGTAATTTCAGAAAATAATTAACTTTAACTAGAAAGTTGTCAATTAAATAATCTTTTTATACAAGTTATCAAATTTTGCAGGTTATTTAAAGACATACCCTAATCTTAGATTGTTTTTTAGAGATACAGGTCCTCCTAAATAATTCACAGCTGGTAGAAAAAAGGGTTTCATATATCTTCCAATGCACGTAAGGGAATACAACGAGTTTGACTGGAATTAGAACCCGGTTCTCAGATTTCTAATTACAAATACTTTTGGGACAGGTATGAATAGATCTCATTTCACACGAGCTATGAATCTATTAATAAGAATTGTGTTATTAACTCAAAATTTCTATATAGCTAAAAATTGTGTTATTAACTCAAAATTTCTATAGAGCTAAAAATACTTTCTGGCATTAAATAGCATTCAAGAGGTTGATAAACCGTAAAAACAAATTAATCAAACTTCAGAAGTTCTGAGAGTTTTCTGAGAGACAACTTTACTTGTCATAGATAGTTGTCAATTTAATACATTCTTACTATAGTTGTAACATTCCAAATAATATTGTTTTAGATTAAAAGTCAAATATACAGAAATCTAAACGCTTACTAACTACAATAACAGCAGACTTTTAAAAAATTGCAGTAGTAAGAGAGTATTCATTGGCGACTATATATGCAATAAAGTGATGTATTATGCTTTGGAAAAAAGTCGTGAAAATATTACATGTATATTTACATTTTATAGATTATCGTTTTGAGAGAGAGAAGGGGAAGGAGGCCCGTGAACAAGGGCACTTTCAATTTCAAAGTGGTCATCGATAAACGCTGAAACAATCGTGTTGACGTAAGATGATCTTACTCTGGACGAAAGTAGTTTTCTGTTTTACTTTTTTAATAATTAGACATATTCTGAAAAATTCTCACGTTGTGCTTGCGTAAAAATCTATCAGTGATATCACAGTTTGCATAAAGAGGTCCTATATTAGATAGGTTGCTTTTCAAGGTTTTCACACTGAAATGTATTTTCTGAGTTACTTTCGAATACGAATTGTTCCTAGTGCAAGAACGCTGTTTATGTCTAATGCTTCGACTGAATGCTTCCACTATACCCTACTCTTGATATGTTGTATTACATAAAAGGATCATCTTCTAGATAATATCGTGTTAATTTTTTTCTCACCTGGAAATATTTCCCTACTGAATGAATCCACTTCTCAGACATAATTGGTCGATTGATTTTCTATTTTAAATAAACACTACCTGGAAATTTATAGGTGTAAGAACCACTTTCTACAAAGTAACACAATAAATTCAACATACTTTCAATACAGGTTAATGTAGCCAAGGATAAATAATTATGAAATTGTTTTTACCTGAAAAGATCACCTGGAGCAAACACCACAGCTGCTAGATTGATTAATGGGTTCACTTACCTGAAAAATAAAGAAAAGGGAGTTAAATATCGTGCAAGAGTTGCATTGTTATGAATGTACATCAAGGTTTATCAAGGTATTTAATTTCATGGTGAATATTAATCAGTTACTACGTACAGTGCGTTGTGGAGCAGTGAATATTGGCACGGAATGACAAATTGGAGAGCTGTGTTCCAATTCCAGTTGAATTACTTGCATTCACGTACGCTCAAATAATCTTGGTAAATGTACTAATCCGTCTGTCTTCCAGTTCTGGGCTAAACAAGAGGACAGATTGTGTTCATAGCGTTGGCTGGCAGCCAGTCTACCACAGAAAACAATGACAATCTACTGCGGGAATAATCTTCTGCCCAGTCAGTCATGTCTCTTTCGAGATATGATCGCCCAAGCGTGTATTACGTATTGCACTTAACTGACTGACTACGTACAGTACAAGGTTAATAAGTCAGCATAAATTTCAGCTAAGAATTACATATAAACCTAAGGATTAAAAAAATAGCCTCACACATGAAAAGGACGGATATATCGACAACTTTTGCGTGTACCGGAACCGACCATCCAACAAGTTTTCGATGGTAAACTGAAAAAAAATTAGATGCAGAAGATGGTACACTCCAGATGATTTGATATTGAAAAATAGTTTTAATTGTTCAGAATAACAACATTATTGCATTATAATAAAATAACAGGCCAAATAATATGGTTTCAGGTAGAAATGTCGAGCACTCTAAACGCAACCAGCTTTTTGTCACAACTACCGACTTTACATGATGATTTCGAAACGTGATTTTAACATGTATGCTAGCTATGGAACACATTTATGTGTTAAGCATGAATAAAACGACGCAGAAACCCGTGAAATAATCAATATTATTTAT
The DNA here is from genome assembly GCA_037127315.1 of Ascarosepion bandense. Taxonomy (NCBI): domain Eukaryota; kingdom Metazoa; phylum Mollusca; class Cephalopoda; order Sepiida; family Sepiidae; genus Ascarosepion; species Ascarosepion bandense. The sequence continues at coordinate 9,601,363 of JBBBDQ010000555.1, forward strand.
GGATTAACATTTTCAGAGCGTAGAGAAAATGAAAGAAGATATGACAAAGACTTTGTAGACGTGTCATTTGGAGGACTACGATTTAAAGAAGAGATTGGCGTCGTAGAAGAATTTCTACTGAAGTCACAATGTCTGGATTTCAAGATCAGAATTTTGTTTTTTCATATGTCATAAAATATGGTCAAAAATTCTGATCTATTGAGCGCCTATAGCTCAGAGGTAGAATCGCCGACTGATGTCAATTCGGTCGGGTTCCAAACCTGGCTAAAAGCAATCGGATGTCTAACCGTACCGATGAGCTGTGATACTGCGAAACAGATCTGTCTGGAGATGACTATATATATATTAATAAATATATATATTATCCTATGTCTAAAGCACAACTTGAAGTTCCATGTATTACGCAATCAGCAGGTGCATATTATGAACTGATCATTTTTAAATTTGTATTTTGTATTTGGTACTAGCGTTGTTTAAGGTCGTTATAAGTTATCAATAGCTCTGTTTTATTTCATTGGGCACTGTTCTATAAACACCTGATAACTATTTATTTATCGGTGTGTACCGGCTTGTATACACATACGTATACTTATTTACATCCATATATATACACATGAATATATATATATATATATATATATATATATATATATATATAGAGAGAGAGAGAGAGAGAGAGAGAAAGAGAGAGAGAAAGAGAAAGTGAGAAGGAAATACAAATACAACATTTGCAACTTAGCTGATTAATGTTACTTCAGCATCTCGACTCTAGAGTTTCATAGATAAAACTTTTAACACTACTCCTTCCAAACGTCCGGGTATAAATTGAAAGAAATGGGAGAGAAAGAGTGTTAGCGACGTTTTACACACCAGAAGTTTTGAGAATTTCTTTGAGCGGCACATTTAATCTCCTAGAAAATCCTCACATTAATACATAGTAGTCGTAATAAAATGACCGGTAATACCATGTTCCTAGATTGAAATGTCAGACTTAGGCGGCCCTCTAAAAACAACCTGCTATAAATGACTTATCAGTGCAGATTTGTTTACATAGAGCAATCATGATAATGTGAATTCGAAATGCACGTTCTGTGACAAATACCTGGAAACCATAAACCGTCCAAGATTAGGATATCTGTACTTGACTGGAATGAAAATAAAAATTGTCACGAGAGAGTAGGGCAATATTTCCATGGAACAATGTGTAAACACTCTGAAAATATGCAAATAAACTCTGGTATGAGCATTATCCATCACCGGTTACAGAAAAAGAAGACATCATATTTCTATGGGATTATACCACATACTCAAGAAAATCGAAGCAAGTTTTTATTTCCGCTTAAGTCCATCTTGCACATATACAAATCAACCATCCGACCTTACAGAGAATACTAATGTCATATCTAGTCGGGTGCCCCTGCTATTGATCTCCATGTTCTCGACAGACTTCAAAGTAGAATTTGTAATGTGATCGGTCCTGACCTGGCAGCTTGACTCCAGCCACTTTCTCACCGGCGGATGTGGCTTCTCTCTGTCACTTCTACAAATATTTTCATGGCTTCTGCTCCGACGTGCTTAGGTTACTGGTGCCCCGTCCACAAGAATTTACTCAAGCAACCAGACTCGCAACAAAGTCCCACTCTCTTACAGTTAAATCTAGCAAATGCATCCGGCAATTCTACTCCGCCAGCTTCTCTTCCCACACTTTCCGCCTGTGGAACTCTCTTCCGCATACTTGCTTTCCTGACGGAGACAACTTACAGGAATTTAAATGCAGTGTCGATTCTCATTTCAAATCCTTTTGACTCTAGTCCTTCTCTCGCTCTTTTTACTTAAACCTATGTATCTTGTTCTTTTCCTTTCTCACTCTACCTTCGCAACTCTCATCACACCAGTATTCCTATCCTTCTCTTGCACTTTCTCGGACACCCACTGTAACTATTTCGTCTTTCTCTTCGCTTTCTTCCTGTTTAAACTTTTATTCTGTTATGTAGCCCCTGTGCATCAGTGGCGGTATTTTCTCGCTTGGGGAGAAACGATAAAAACAATAGGTTGGATATTATTGTGAAAACTCGTAAAGAAAAATAATTGCCTAGTAATTGATAGGGCTTGTCTAGTAGATTGTGATATAACAATCAGGAAATTTGAAAAACTATCAAAGTATAAAGACTTGAAAATTGAAATAAATAAATGTGTAAACTGAAAACAAGAATAGTACCAGTGCTAGTAGATGCGATTAGAATTATAAAAAAGAAGACAGCACATTGAAAAAATTCACGTAAATCTAACCTTAAGCGGTATAATAAATTGTCTTGATAAGTACAGTTTACATACTAAGAAAAACTTTGTCCAATTAACCCTAGTAAGGCAGAAAAACAAATCATGAAAAGTAGCCATAACAAGACACCGTTATGTGCCTTATGTCTTCTCACATACTTGGTAGGTAGTGTGAACATAGTAAAAATCGAAATATGATGCTGATGCTGATGATGATGATGATAGTGATGACAATAATATTAAAAATAATAATAGTAACTTGTTAAAAAAAATTGAAAAATTGAAGAACCTGAATGTGAACGTTTTATGCGTTATTATGGATTATTTGTAATTACGCTCAAAGCCCAAGCTAGATATAGAAATAATTGAAAACCATAGAAGTATAGATAAGAGTCTTAGGATATTAGGAACATTGAAAATATACTAGATTCTTGAAGAGACTTGCAATCACTTGGTCTTTAGTGAATGTCATGAGATTTAGTGAATGCAATGAGATTTTTCAGAAACTCAATGAGAACAAAATAGTGTTTGTATTCGTCACATTATCATTATATTTCTGATTCATTTTTTTATTTTTATGAACAACAATAATATTATTATTGCTAATAATAATAATAATGTATTATCCGGTTGGCATTATTTTCTGTAAGAAGATTAAAGGAAGAGAGTTTGCAGGGACTGTCGATTAATTAATGTAAAACAAAGGTGAATTATTTTGAGTGCTGGAGGATGTAAAAAGGATGCAAAGAAATGAAAGCTGGCTTTGTTTTTGCCATGAATTAAACAAATTATCAAATATGATTCAAATATTTCGACGTAGAAATTGCGAAAAGATGGCAAATCTGAGAATATAAAAAGAAAATATGAAAAGTAAATATTCACTAAAGATCTAAGATAAGAAGAAGAAGAAGAAGAAGAAGAAGAAGAAGAAGAAAATCTGCACATGAAAGAACATTCTGAATTCTTGGCGGAAAGGAATCTTTCAAAAAATGGCAATTTCAATCCTGACAATAAATCCTGAACAAAAATCGATTGTGGCACGCAGCATAAAACAACAGAGCCTCAGCTATGAATATTAAAAAAATTACAAAAAACTAAACAAACAAAAAACACCAGGATTGTAACATTCACGAGAAAACGGGGAATCATTGATAATAATGAACTATTGATAATATCAAACAGAAATATTATTAATAATGATTGAACTGCATACATGTCATAGTGACGAAATCAAACAAGTAATATTAGTTGTAGCAGAAAATTTAATAACGTTCATGATAATGCCAGTATAGAAAATTCTGTTTAATTTCAATAATGATAATAATACTCATGCAAAGATTAGTGAATCTAAGAGAAGGAAACTCGGTAAATTATACATAGAAATACCTTATTTTTGGCGGCATTTCCTCCAGTTACTGGCAGTAATTCTCTGGTTAGATTCCAAAAAGCATTACGTTATCGATATCGCCATATATGAACCACAATGTTGATAATACAGATTTTTTAATTATATTTTACTAAATAAAAGACTCAAGTGCCATTCTGAGTGAGATTGTAAGGGATAAGAGAGTATTGTGGTCGTGCCGGATAATTTTCGGTCGAGCCTGAAACCAGTATTTTTATTATCAGGGAAGCATTCTTTCGAGAGTTTGTTCCACAAATTAATAGTTCTGAGAAAGAAGCTCTATGAGTTGAACTTGATTTTTATCAAAGGTAGATGAAAAAATGATAATCATGTTCTACTGTGAATATTACATGGTGGATTCTAGATAGTTCCATGATTTATTCAGACAAGTAAATTATAATATATGAGCAGAATCGGGTACTGTTATATCAGTAACTATTTTTTATTTGCAAGTTAGATACCAAATAAAGAGACACTTCAATTTCCTTAAGGATTTTAAAACTGAAAAAATATCCGAAATCAAACGAATCGGTGGAAACATTTAGTAAGAACGTAAACAATACACTCTTGGAATTATGATGACTTCAATGATATTTAAGATTGTATTTGAAAAGAAAACAAAACCAAACACTAAAATTATTTATAAACAATATTTATTCTGTCAAACTGGAGAAATTAATTCTTTTAGCAGAAAAATAAATATTAATTTCCGGACACATCCTGTAAAATGTGTACCTAATGCTTAGAAGATCGAATCGAAAAATTGGTTTACAGTGTTCAAATTCCGGTTGGGTTTGTTAAATTCACTTTAGCACAAATACTTTCATCAAAGGAATGACTCCATATCTTGTCTTATTGATTGGGTTTGTCTAGGCTTTATATCTATATTTGGCAACTAATCTAGAAAATGTTTAACTTTATATTCAAAACCCACCATCTGAAGTTATTAAAAGTGTATTAATTACAATGTCTGCATAAGGATAACACGGCAAATATGTATGAAGCAGGAGAGGGCTTATTCCGAATGTTATTGAAAATAATGGACATTGGGCCCATGGATAGATTGAATGTTCATTAATATTATCATGTCATTTCCGTCATAATTCGATTTCTGTTCTGGTCTCACTACAAACAAAATCTGCGTAAAGACCGAAGGCAGGTAGAAGTATGTTGTTATGGATACATTTCATTTGTTTTTCTGTCTCCATAACATCACTAGCGTTACATGGACAAAGTTTTTCTTAGTGTGTAGGCTGTACTTAACAAGACAATGTTTTATATATCTCTCAGCTGAGATTTCTATGGATTCTTTCAATGGGTTGTTTTGTTTTTGTTGTTTTTTTAACATTCATAGCGCGTCTATTATTATTAATCCTATACTTGTCTTCAATTTGCACATTTTTTCTATTTCAATTTCCAGATCTTTATATTTTAATAGTTTCTGAATTCCTTGGTGTCTATGTTACAATTCGCTGGACAAGTCATGTCAATTAGTAGAATAGTTTTTCATTTCAGGTTTTTGACAATAATTATTTGCTTCAATTTTCCTGTCTGTGTATATAGTGTAATCCCATAAAATGGTGACAGCTTGTATTTCTGTAACTCGTGCAGTGTTTGTTTACATTATTTCCAAAGTGTTTGTACTTTGTCTAGTGTAAATATTCTCCCACTCTATCATGACGATTTTTGTATTCATTTGTGGCAAGTACAGAACATCCTGAGACTAGATGGTCTATTGTTTATGATATTTGTCACAAAACCTGCATCTTGGATCAAGATTATTATGTATGATATTATTATTATTATGTTGTCATATTTCACCATAATTCGATTTCTGCTATGGTTTCACTACCAACCAAGTCTGCGGGAAGACCTAAGGCAGATCGTGGTGTGTTGTTATAGCTCCATTTCATGTTTTTTCAAATCTCCCTAACATCACTAGCGTTACATAGACACTGTTCTCCTAAGTGTGTGGGTTGTATTTACAAGACAATTTTTTGTATATCTCTTAAGCTGGGGTTTCCAGGGATTCTGTCACTGTGTTGTTTTGTTCCATTTTTTTATCATTCCAAGTGCACCTACTATTACTGGCACGATTCTTGTTTTCAATTTACACATTCTTTTCTATTTCAATTTCCAGGTCTTTATATTTTGACAGCTTTTCGAATTCCTTGGTTGCTATGTTACAATTCGTTGGACAAGCAATACCAATTAATAGACAAGTCTTTTCTTTCTGGTTTTTAACAATAATGTCCGGCCTATTTTCTTCAATTTTCCTGTCTGTGTAGATGGTGTAATCCTATAGAATGGAGACATCTTCTATTTCTGTAACCGGTGCTGGGTGATGTATTTCTTTACATATTTTCCATAGTATTTGCACATTGCCCAATGTAAATATTTCCCCACTCTATCGTGACGATTTTATATTCATTTGGGGCAAGCACAGAACATCCTGAGATTAGATGGTCTAATGTTTCTTGGTATTTATCACAGAACCTGCATTTTGGATCCACATTGTTATGTATAATATTTGCCTGAGTGTCCCTAGTGAAAAGAATTTGGTCTTGCGCTGCAAGAATAAAGCCTTCAGTCTCTGACTTTAATCCAGATGAACGTAACCATCGATGAGTATTAACTTTATCAGCATTGGATTTATTGGCACGTTCTGGATGTTGGCCATGCAGAGGTTTGTCTTGCCAGCGTTGTTTCATCTGTTCAAGAACTTTATCCTTGACTTTTATTTTCATATTTTTTGCCGCAATATTTGATTCTTGACTTCCGCTTTGCTTTTCTACAGAATCTAATAAATGTAAATCTTGTTTGTATTAAATATTTTTTCTTTCTGGTAATAATAATATTAATAATTAGTCTTGTGTACGACGGTGATTATATTATTATTATTATTATTATTATTATTATTATTAATGATAATAATAATAACAATAATAATAAAAATAATAATTATTCTTGTATACGACGACAAACTAAATCCGACATCAAGATCTCTGATCGGAAAAATGGGGATTTTGATGAGAATGGAACCATTTAATTTCTGTGTTTTTCCGAGGTCCACATTTACGGCATAAAGGTCTCTGATCTAGCAATTGAAGGTCTTGAGAAGTGTAGAATCACCTGTTAACTGCTGTTGTTCCCAGGTCCATATTTACGGTAGCATGTCTTCTTATCCAGACATTGAAGGTTTTGATGAGTGTGAAATCACCTCTTAGTTGCTGTGTTCCCAGGTCCACCTTTACGTCAGCAATGCATCTGATCGAGGGATTAAAGGTCCTGAAGATCATGGAACTACTTTTTAATTGCTGCTTTACTCAGATCCACCCTAATTCAAAGTGGTAGCAGGTTTTATGGTCTTAGTTATGAGCAAAGTGTACACGCAAACAGTACCAGAACATTAAGAAAATATAAAAATACATTTTATAGTAAAAAATAACAGCAATACATATTTATATAAATATATACTAACAATACATATTTATCATAAGATTACTGACTATAGACTCATACAAACACATTGAAAGGACTTTCAAAATCCATTTAAAATACTACCAATTATTACGAACTCGTTAAAAACCATATAATATTCTAAAATTTGTTGACTCAAACAGTATTTCAAATAACTTCAATAAGCTAGAACATAAAATATACATATCACCGCCTCTAGTAAATATGTCCACACAAAAATGTATATGCCCAAAAGCTGAGTATTCTGTATGATGTATTCGATTGTGAAATATGAAAATAACGAAATAGTTTTATTTTTTCAATCGACTAAAAAAATAAATTTTAGTATTACATGACTCATAAAGGGTTGATGTACCGTCAAGCAGAGGAATCCATTTTTATCATTCGTATCATTGCGGTTTTCTTCATAACTCGAATCGATTTAGTCTTTGTCCGATATAACATAAAATTACCACGATTTCGAAGTTTCTAGAAATATTTCGGTCTAACCTTTTTCCGTATGCGCGTTATCAGAAATGTTCCCACCATAATACAGATTTTAAAGAATAAATCCGACCGTAAATATTGTTCCACCAGTTAGTTGAGTGCTATAAGTGATATACGCTTAGGCGATCATGCCTCTTTCGAGACATGATTGACTGGGCAGAAGATTATCCCGCAGTAGGTTGCCATTGCTTTCTGCGGTAAACTGGTTGCCAGCCAAGGCTATAGAACCAAATATATCTTATTATTTAACCCATAACTGGAGGGAAGAGATGGATTAATACCTTTCCCAAGGGTATTTGTGCGTAAGTAAACGCAAGGAACTTAACTGGAATTCGAACTCGTCTTTCCCGATTTCTTGTTCCGAGTCGATAACCACTGCGCAACAACGCGCAATGCTCTACATTGCTCCACCACCTTGTCTTTGACTGTTTTACGAAAAAAGAAGATGGTCCAGTTAATTCTAGATAAAAAATCACCGAGTATCTAAATATGTTCTATCCTTTTAATAATTTAAATGTTTGTATACATATAGTGTAAGCTACTGTCCCTTTAGATGAGGGTGCATGTTCAAGTTTAGTCGGAAGACTAATGAAGATTAATGAAGAAAGAGGTCTTGTTAAATATAGAACAAATTGCTATCAAAAGTTACGGAGGAAAAACAAAGCATGACCTACCTAGTCAGATTTATTAAATGAATGGCGGAACAATATTTAGGAGAGACAAGAAAAGCACAAAATTTATTAAGAGATATAAAGGACAGGGAATTGTGGAGAGCCATGATTGCCTTAATCGAAACGGCATATAGAAGAAGAAGAAGAAGACGAAGAAGAAGAAGAAGAAGAAGAAGAAAAAGAAGAAGAAGAAGAAGAAGAAGAAGAAGATTTAGTCGTCTTTGCTTTGACGTTGAAACTGCATATCGCTCCACGGCGTGTGTGTTAAAAAGCAACTATAAGACGGTGTATAGATTGTGATAAAATGAGAAAGTTAAAAACTCTTCAGAAACGAAATTAATGGAATTGTTGCGTTGGTATTTAGGGGAATTAGTATCTGCGCAATTTATAATACATTCATTCGCATATGATAATTGAACTCTTTTAGACCATCAATGGGTTTTAATTTAAAATATAAAGTAATGAGGAACTTAAAAATAAAAAAAGAAAAGAACTCAATAATCTGCACATGCCTGCAGGTGGGGATTCTTATCTGCATGCAAAATGGGATTTGATTTCATTGTCTTCAACATATTATTTACGCATTGTTAACTATAATTAAATTCACATTCGAAATTTCCATTTCTGAAATCATATTTCTTTTTTATTTTAATGATGTAATTATTCGGGGAAAAAGAATTGAAGGTCGTATTATATCCTAGGTTCAGGTTTTAGAAATATTTTAAATTTATTCAGAAGTCTCCTCAGCGAAACTCGAACCAGTAAGCGACAGACGAATTGTTGTAGCGTAAATTTATACTCTAGGAATTACAGTTAAACATTGAAGATATATTGAATTTGTAAACTGCATAAACGAAACATAGCTTAATTCATTTAATTATATAATTATAATAATTAAAACCTTAGTTTGACACCCGTCGTGCCACTGATAGTTAGATGATCAAAGTTCAAAGCTGTATTATTTCTCTGACACTGAGTACATTTCCCAATGAAAACAGCAAATTCACAAACACAAACACACACATACATAGACACACACAATTAATTCCCTACATTTTTTTTATATACCAAAATTTGATTGGGGCATATCAAAAATGTATTGCCTTAATGGTAGGCCAAATTGTAAAAGTTTACTGTGAGGAGTTAAAGACTTAATCGCATAAAATTTACGTCGTAGTAAATTATTTTCTCCTCTGATAAGGATAGCATATTTTATATCTAAAGAGTGACTCGATTGCAATGTCATCTACAGTAAATTTGTGTTTTGGTTCTTGCAACATATTACCCCTCCTGGCATATTTTCTAATATTGCAGTGTGTAATACTTACTTACAAAAATGATGGAACGAAAATGTCTCAAAATTAATTCGGTTCGATAAAAGGAAAATAATCCCAATACTTGATTAATTTGGTAAAAATTCTTCAGCTTAACCACAGCAACTGAAAATTGATACTTTCATAGTTATCAAGTAATTAGTTTCTTTTTAAAAATTTAATAATGGAAAAGAAGTACTCATATTTTTTTTCAAGAATTTCGTCATCTAAATAATAATAATAGCATAAAAATATTTTATAATATAAGCCGATAACAACTATACATAATATTTGTCTCTATCAAAAAGTTTTGAATATGTTTTCCATGTTTATTTGCAAGATTTTACAAATAAATCTCATATCTGTTAAAAGAAAAATTGGACGATTTAATTAGATACAGAAATGCACATTTATTATAAATATCGAAATATAAATGTGTATGCAATTATAATGAAAAGATCCAAAATGAAACATTTTCAGTTTACATACTCATCATTATGATTTGTTTGGAAAGTTTCAAGTGGCAATTTCTCAGTAGCACCAATTAAATGAAACAAAGAAGTATAAAATACGGAAAATTACTCTAAATAAATTCCTCCGAAAATATATGATTAATAAACATTACTCCACAGCGATTTTATTGTATTTTCTTATATTATAATTAAAAGAAACACAAAGAAAAGTAAACCTCTAAAGTTAAATGGAACTTCTTAAACAAGCTATAATATCTAGGTCGGTAAATGAACCATGTTTCCTTTGTCTATAAGGAAAAATAGAAATTATTAAGTAGATGAAGAATGACATATTACTAAATCAGAGGCATGAAACTACATTAAATTGTAAACATATTAAAAAATTAAACTTACAATCTTGATATAACTATAAAATCTAAGGTTTGAAACCCCAGCAATATTAAACATTTTACACTATTACTCTTAGTATTATGATAAATTACTTTAACTATATGATCTTTCTTCTTTTGCTATTATATCTTTATTTTATCTTTATTTTTTTTACAATTTTGGATCTATTTACTGTTTAAAATTCAAATTTAACCTTATTTATAATTTTAACAGTAATTTTAATTTTCTTTTAATTCTTGTTATTTTTTAATTTCTAATTTTAATTTAATTTTAATTTGATTTGTATTATTTATTATTTTAACTTTTTAATTATTTATTATTAATTTTAAATTTTTAAAATTTAAATATTAATTTTAATTTAAATTTTAAGTTTGATGTTTTTGTATATATATATATATTTTATTTTACTTCTTCAATTTATTATATAAGCACTAATGAATTTATATCTTCGTGTTGTATTTTTAAATTTCCTCAAAAATTATGTAAAAAATCTTTTTCAAGTGAACATATATCAAGTGAAACATGCATAAAGATATAATTTCATTACATGAACATAATCAGTGTAAGAATAAAAAGAAGAAAAGCATGTTATAGAAAGTAAAATAAGAAAGCAATCTACTAATCTAATCTATATCAATGATCTCCCCGATACCATAAGATCACAAGTAGGCATGTACGCCGATGATACCACAGTTTACTCTCTCTTCGATCAAAAATCTGGTGTAGGTGACAAGGCGAACCTCGCTGCCGAGCTTGAGAAGGACCTCCAATCCGTGCTGTATTGGGGCAAGTAATGGCTCGTAAAATTCAATTCTTCCAAAACGAAGCTGCTGTCAATTAACCACCACAGACAACCGCACCTCCCTCCCATTAGCATGGAACAGGCTTGCCTCCCAGAGAGTAAATCCCTACGCCTGGTTGGCCTGACACTCTCAGCGGACCTCAAGTGGAATGACTACGTCGAATCAATTGCTAAATCCACAGCTGTGAAAGTCGGCTCTCTGTGCAGGGCCCGGAAATTCTTTCCGCCTGAATCTATCCTGCAATTATATAAATCCACCATCGGACCGTGTATTGATTATTGCTGCCACATCTTGTCCGGTGCCCCTTCTATTCTCTTCGGGGTTCTTGACAAAATACAGCAAAGAATCTGTAATGTGATTGATACCGACTTGGCTGATCGCTTGCAGTATCTCTCTCACCGGCGTGACGTGGCTTCCCTGTGACTCTTCTATAAATACTTTCATGGCTTCTGCTCTGACGAACTTAAATCACTGGTGCCCCCTAGATGTGAATTTGCACGAGATACTAGATTGGTAACTAGGTCCCACCCTTTTACAGTGAAACCGATGAAATGTAACCGCAATTTCTACTCCAACAGCTTCTTTCCCCGAACTCTCCGCCTGTGGAATTTCCTACCGCATGCTTGCTTCCCCGACGGTTACAACATCCAGGAATTTGAATGTAAGGTCAATAGACACCTCCTAACACACTAACTCACACCCACTCTCTCCAACTCTCTCCCTATGTACATCCTAAGTCGTCTATCACCATCCTTCTGACATTTCCTGTACCCAATCCCTCTATGTAGCCCCCTGCGCTATAGTGGCAGTGGAATGCCTTGCTTGGGGTGACATGATTAAAAAAAAAACATACGAAAAGAATGGGAAATCAGAGGAAAAAGAATGAAATGGCGGAAATGTGAGGAAAACTTTGGGTAAAGTGAAATAAAATATAAGGATAAATAGAAAAATATATGCTGAAAGGTGTCGCCACATTGTGGGAGAAAGGAAAATATGAAATAAACACTGTAACTCAAAAAGAGCAGTAAAATGAAGAATAAATTAAAAATGAAAGAGAAAAAGAGAAAGAGTAGTGGAGTTATGAGAGATTTTTAAAAAACAGTGAAATAATTGAAAGGGAATGATATTTTCTGAAAAAACGGGTGTTGTTTTCATTTATTAATCCGACAAATTTCATTAAACATTATTATAGTGGATACACAAGTTTTAATAGACCTGCTGTTTATTTATTAAACAGTTCAAAGATTAAATATATTTCTCTAATAATATTCGTCGTATATTCACTTCTAGTTAAGAAAATAAACAAATATATTTTTGATAAAAAACGGAGCGTCTACTCAAATATGAGCATCCATTAAAAAAACGTTTAATTAATAAAAAACTGAAAGGTGTAAAAATAGAAATAAACTAGGCATACGAGAAAAAAAAGTTAAAGAGTATGTTGCAAGAAGGGACATGAAAGAGAACTGCTTGAACCAAGCAGAAGAATAAGAAAAAAAGAATAAAAAAATTAAAGAAAATCGTACCGTGAAGAAACTAATAAAATGAATGCGGTGTCAGAGTGAAAAGCAAAAGGTTAGAGTTATAAATGAGGTATAGACAGAAAAACGAAATGATGAAAAAAAGAAAAGAAATTCTAATAAAGAAAACACTGGTGGTATGATTGAGACTGAGAGGTAAAAAGTTAGTACTAAGAAAAAGTCTAATCAAGGGAATGCATTCCACAGAGCTGAGAATTCGGGAAAGAATGAGCTGTTTTAGGAAACAGAAAATCAAATTACGAGACTAGTAGAAATCAAGAAGAAAACTCGAAGTGCACAGAAGTTAATAAAAAAAAACAGGTGAACAAACAACTAACAGCCTAGACAATGTAACAAAACAAGTAAACACAAGTCCGTCATTGAGAAAGAATTGTTTTTTTGTTTTTTTTTTTGTTTTTTGTTTTTGTTTTTTTTGCTAGTTTGTCCTTTTCAAAACAAAACAAAAAAATAATAAAGAGCATTACTAGAATTTACCAATGAGATAATTGCATTCTTATCAGTGATTTTTACACTAGGTTTGAAGAGACATCGCAACCAAGGCGTTTCAACGAAGGTTAAATAGTTAACAAGGACACTATGTTTGACCATTAATATTGGGCAGTCAGTTACATTTTCACCGTCAGTCTTACAAAATATTGACATTAAAAAAAACAAGGGTTTATATATCGTTTAATCAAATATCGTAACAAGTAAAACATAAACAGAGTTCGAACCGAAGAAAAAAAGAGGATTTCATATATTTTAAGATGTGACAAGTCTACCAAATATCGAAATTCTGAATATCAAAATATACATGAGATATGTTTGGTTTTATGCCAGATTAAATTGAAAAGATGTGTGTGAATAATTGTTCGAAATCCCACCAGTCGAATTCTCTAATTAATATATGGCGTCAGTAAAAAGAAATACCCAAAAATGCCAAGTACGAGGCGGCGAGACTAAAAAGGAACAAGTAAAAGAAATTAAATACCTGGGAAGTGTTCTGACAGAGGATGGAAAGTGCGACAAAGGCGCACTCGCCTGGCCAAGGACGTATTTCAAAAACTAACCAGAGTACTGAGTGACTGGAAGATTTTATTGGAAAAAAAGAAAAGACTGCTGAATTGCTATGTGATATTTGTCCTTCTGTATGGAAGTGAATGCTGGACGATCTCATCAAAGATGAAGGAGAGGCTTAGGCAGCAGAAATGTGGTTTTACAGAAGCACACTGAGGATACCATAGACTGAGCACGTGGGCAACGACGAGGTGTTGGAGAGAATGCAAACGAGAAAAAACTCATAATCAGGAAGAAACAGATGAAGTTCCTGGGACACGTAATGAGGATGGAGGGCCTGAAGATTTGAATACTCACAGGATGGATAGAAAGAAAAGAGAGTCAGAGTAAAGCAGCGCGAGACATTCTTGTTAGATTTAAGCAAACGGATGGAGTAGGAGCGTTCGAGAGAGATACCAAAAAAAATTTTGAGCGCGACAAGAGACAGAGCCATGTAAAAGTCCTTGATCGCCTACGTCCTGAACGGGACACGGCATATGAAGAAGAATTTTATATCATTTAAGTACATTTTGCAAGAATAATTGGGCACGTTATTGAGTGATTAGATGCTAGTGTTCTGACAATAACAACACGTGTTTTTTCTTTAACATCTTTTTCAAGGAGGTGACTGTTTTCAGATTATCAGCGATGCCATGGGGCGTTATTTCGAGAAAATGCCTGTAAATCATACCACGATTGGATCTAGATTTTAAGGTGAATTGAAAAGAGTAAAATAATTCATAGACGCCAATGCCTGTGAAATACGGAGTCACACATCACAAGTCATCGTGACTGATGGCCTTGTCAAACCTGCTGATCACACAAACTCTAACTAGGGTCCGATCAAATTAGCTGCAGTACAAACATCAGGTTGGTTCTGTGAATATTGAACAAACATGGGTTTGAGTATGCGTCAGTAATATGCCTTGGCTTGCAACTTTAGTAGAAAGGGATATACACTACAAGCAGTAACATATACTAAGTTTAGGAATGAATCGTTCTTGCGTTTTTTTTTCCTTTGGTAATATTTTACAAAGAAAAGTTTCACGTTCTTTTACAACAAATGTGATTATATCCGATTACAATAATCCTAGATCATACCAGAAAGTGTCTACTCATCGTAATGTTACTCATGGTGGTAAATGCTCAAGTTTCACATTGTGTAATGTTTAGCTTCGAAAAATATCATATCTAATTAACCTTTTGTATTAACTATTTATGTTTACTTTGTGTGTGTCCTTGTGTTTGTGTTTGTGTATGTGCTCACATATGTATGCGTGAGTGTATATATTATATTTCCTCTCAAGTCGTCCGGTTTTCCTTTAATATGTCTGATACTGTTAGACAGCCATTTATAGCCGAATGACAAATAACACAGAATAGAATCAATTGAAGGTTTATTTCGTGTTTTCGATTTCTTCTTCCATTTCCCATCTTCCATAAATTTGCAACTTCCCCAAACCCGCGTTCTCTCTGTTTTCACTCCCTTTTTCTATTTTCGTATCATATCAAATATTTATTCTCCACTTTCGTTTTCAGTCACCCTTCACCCTCTTTACATACTCTTCAAATCTTTTATTTTTACTCTCCCATATCCACCCTTGTCTCTCATCCTGTCTATTTTCTTCTAGTCTTCTCTGTTCTTTTCTTTCAAGTTTTAAGTCGACTCTCAAGTTTCTATTTATTTCTCTTATGCTAATTCTTTCTCAAGTTTTCACCCTCGTCTTTTCATTTAACTGTCTTTTTAATTATATCCACTCCTGATTTTTTACTCTCTTTTAACTATCACACCTCCCCTCCTTACTAACCCCTGTTACCATTCAAGTCCTCAATCTCTATATTCTCGTCTCTCTTTTTTACTACTCTACTCTTTCTATTCCAGTCACTTATCATTTCTACTTTTCTAGTCTAGATTCTCGTTACTATCCTCTTTCCATTCAAATCTTAGCTTTTTATGCTGTTCTTCATATTTAATTATATTTCCTTTATAATCTTCTTCATATTCAATAATATTTCCTTTATTCTCTTCTTCATTTTTCGTGTGCCTTCTATTTGTTCTTCACTTTCTATTCTACTATCTTCTCTTTATCTTTACCCCCTTTCCATTCAAGTCTCTTCAGCTTACATCCCTGTTCCCATTTGAGTCTCTTCTCTTTCTATTTTCCTCTTTTCTCTTCATTACTTTCTTTATTCTACTCTATTATTATTCTCTTTCTATTTATGTAATTTCCGGTTATTCTCTTTCTTCTATTCTGTTCTCTTACTCCCTAGATGCGATTGTGGAACTCTGAATGTTGGGTGGGCACTTTAGGGGCGGAAATATGTTTGAGGAGGATGGGGGCAAATTCAAGCAGTGTCTTCATTTTCATACTACACTACTATTGTATACCCAACTTAGGAATGAGTATAAGTATCTTATTTTACTAAATTATAGAGAATAAACTTTTATTCATAGTAGTAAAGTTCTAATCTATTCTTGCCCTCTCGAGCTGTTGGTTTTTTCAAAACAAAATCAAAGGCTTAATACTAACGTCAATACTAGCTGAGTACTGTGATTTGTCTACTCTGATGTTTTTCCTTTACAAAAACAGTATGTGTAATTAAAATACTAAGTGAGAAAGAAAACGCAGAGGGAAAAGTATTAAGGATAAAATTTTATCAAAATCAGAGATAAATCAGTTTCATAATTTTTTTGTGGGGTGCTGCTAATATATTTTTCGTGGGTTTTGGCTCCTTCTGTGTCCGCTTAGGATCGCAACTGCTGCTCTCCTCTTTATTTTGTACGTCTTTTTCCCTTCTCGTTCTAGTGTCTTACCTTGTCTTTACATTATTGTTTAAATTCTAGTTTCATCTTTCTATTTTCTCTACTCGTTCCATTTCTATTTACTCTTCTTTCCATTCGTATCTCGAATCATCTCCCCAATCATCTTTTCTGTCTTTAGTTCTATGTCAATTCTTTAGTCTCTCTCTTCTTTTGTTTTTGTCTATTTCGTTTCAGCCTAATCCCCTATCCACCCATTAGGATCATTTTTATTTTTTTTGTTGCTTAACCTTCAAAGTATGTCTTTGCTTCTTCCTGTATTTACTTGTAAAATTGTTCTGCTTTTTTTTTTCTCATTTTTTCTAACTTTATCCTCTTGTTGCTATGTGCCGCCTCTTCATTTGTCTGAGAGTTTCGATCCGGTCTGATTGCGATTTCAGAAAACTATAGGTGCGGCCCTGGGCAATAGTCTGACGTCAAGGGTGTGCAGACAGAACGATCCAAAAATGGATTTGGTGGATCGAAAAGCCATTAATCGCATTTCCATCTCTTGAGTAGGATACTTGATGGATAGCCGATTTCGACACAACATCAATATTAAATACATCATAAAAAATGAAAGACAACCTTTGCTGACTTCTTTAGTTCAATATTTGGGAAATGACTCATCATCTACATCAGAGTTATTATCGCTTTTACTTTGTATACATTTGATACGACTGATCAGTTTCGTTTATTCTCAAAGTATTGAAAGAATCGATCGGATGAAAATAAAGATAATGTGCACATTTATTTTATATCACATTTTTTGTCTTTCGTGTGGATCTTCATCTGAGTTGGTTTTGTTTGCTTTCGGTTTTCATAATGAAAACATTGCATCAACATTAGCCCACTTACTTCTAAAACCTTTGAATGAATGATAATAAAAAAAATTGAAGAAGCCAATGGCGGACATAGTGCAGGGAGAATAAGAGATAATTCTGTTTGGACGAAATTATGTTAATTTCATTACTACTATAGGCATTTAGAGGACCTCGACGTGGTGTTATGGCTAGCATGATTGTCTAACTTGAATCATTACAGTCGTGTAGTGTGTCTGATCCTCGCTGGGTGCCCCCATACATTAGGCTTTGTGCCACATTTAAACAACACTTTTCTCTTCATTACATTCCTTATTTTATTCTAGACTTTTAATATTATTCCATTTCTATTGAAGTCACTTCAAATTATTCTCTTCTATCTATTCTGCTTTCTTACGCTTTAATGGCAATTGTGGAATTCTTAAAGCTGGCTTTAGACATCACGACATGGAGTAACGTTAGCAAGGTTATCGCAGCTGGAACCTATTACTACTGAGTTTTGAGTTCGATCCTCACGGGGTACTTCATGAATTCGGTCTTGTGCCACTTCTAAGCTACTCTTAGAAAACCAGTACTACTATAAATATTAATTCAGGGCTTTCAAAAAATATGGTTGTTTGGAGACCGTTAACATTACGCTCCTATATTTTTATTGCAGGACACAGCTTTTTTTTCTTTTTAATTCTATCTTCCACCAGGAAGTAGGCAATCTTAACTCTTCATAGATTTGTTTATTTCAACCTAGGTGGGTTACCACTTGAGAATAGCCGGTGTTGTAAGCTTGGGTATGTGGGTAGAGTAATTGATAAAGCCTCGGAATTTTTAATCCGTGAGCTGAGTTTAAATTTCAGCCTGGAAAGTGCTATTCATAGAATCAAATACCCTTGAGAAATGTATGAATGTACCTCCTCTCCACCATCTATGGTTTAATTAGCGCGACGTATCATTAAATCATTATTATCCCCTAAGGAAAATTTGAACAATCGTTTCTGATAAAAAAGTTGTCAAACGGACAATTTTTTTCTATTCACACTGCTATCACTGCTATTATTTTAAATACCATCACTACTCAGCAATGTGTATTATATCAAAAAGTGATTAGAATTGTATTAAAAATTAAAAATATTATGAAAATAATTTATACTAGCAGTATAGCCCGGCGTTGCTCGGGTGTAATGAAAGCTTTAAAACTAATCCAAGGTCCTGGATCTCAGACTCAGCCTAAAGAATATTTGTGTGAAGTTTGGTGAGAATCGAAATTGTGGATTTGTATAAAGAACATACAGGCAGATAAACAGACACACACACAAACATCTTGCCTTTTATATATATATTATCGATTTTCTGCACTATTGTAAGAACTACAACCTTGAAACTTCTGAATATCGTTTCTTATGTCTTTGTCTATGAGTGTATCAAATTTGATTAAAATCGGACCACTCCTTCTATAACCCGATTTTTTTGATTATCGATTTTCGATATTTATCGGGGGTACCTCGACACAAAACCTAGCTAAGAACACTCGCAGACGCTCACAGTACAACTATGTAAATTTTCGAGAAAATCGGTTCAGCTGGTTCGGAGTCTATAGGTAACGGACACACACACACACAGACACACACACACACACATACACACACATACACACACATAGACAAACTTCCATTCATAAATAAGTTTAGATATTCTCTTGTTCTTGAGAATTTACAACAAAAATATTAAACATTATTTATTTTTAGATTGTTTATTTATAAAAATTAATTTCATATTTACAACATTCTAAAAAATACAACTGTATAAAACCTAATGCAATGCAATATTTGTCACTAACCAGTTTATAAAGAAATTGATATGAAAGCAATTTTCTGGTTTTAAATAAGCTGAAATAAGCTCATAAGCTGTAGAAAATGAATCAGCCAACTCAATAGTTCACTTTGTTTTGAACTGCCATGGATTATTGCGAAGATCTTCGCTGGTTTCTCATTTTCCTTCTAAAGTTGCATTTGAGCCGCGAGATTTTTCTGGCCAAGTGTGTGGGCTTCTCCATTGCGCAGTGTTGACCACCAAAATCAAATTTGAATACTCTTCAGGCTAGGCTTTCACAGCCATGTCGGCCGCCGCCGCCAGAGAGGAGAAAAATAAGGAGAGACGATGCCGATCACGATGTGAGTAGATGCGAGCGAGTGCCGACGAAGACGACAACAGTCGGCAATTCAGTGATTTCTTTCTATTAGATTCCTACCAACTGTAGCTAGAGAATAAAATATACTCTACTATTTAAACCATAGATGTTGTTTGAAATAGAGACACCGCTGACTTTACAAATGTTTTGCCGGGATTTGATCTCGGATTTTTTGTTCCAATTGACGCACCTTTTTTCGTCTGCATATATACAAACTAGGTTATTAATTACGTAAATTGATCATACACCGTATCTAGTAAGTGGGTGCCCCATACATTTGGCCTTGTGCCACATCTAAACTGCGCTTATAAAAATACTGTACACAGTCTTTTGCATAGATTAATACTCTTTATTTTATGTATTTGCATAGAGGCATTGAATATTGTTAAAGGCAAGTAAAGGAACAGATTTTAAATCTGCTGGTACATTCTACAACTCAATTGCGGAAACAAGACAGTCGCAATTTAAATACACATTTATACAGTTCGGACTGTTGCCCTCATCTTTTTTTTTAAATAAGTTTGAAGTTCTAACCGATTCATTTATTTAGTCCACAGAGATGAAATTAATAGAGCAAAAATGTGCAACGCATAAATATAATAGAAAATACAAAGCAAAATTCAATAAATATCTGAGAATGAAAAATAAAAATGAAGCAAAGGGGAAAATGAATGTAAAAACAAAAAAACATTATACTCTCAATGATTATAAAGCAAAATGTCAAAAATAGTAAATTTCACCGTAAAGAACCTTCTTTTTTTCTATGTGCCGTGTCCCTTCAGGACGTAGATGATCATGGCTTTCCCCATCTCCCCATCTCTTATCAATCTTCTCATGTTGTTCCACTCAATCCCTGCTTTACCATTCATCTGCTGAAGTCTATCAAGTATGTACCATAGAGAAAATTAAATTATGTAATATAAACTAATGAAATAGAAATCGGAAAGCTGACATTTTTTACAGTGTCTTTTTTGTGTGCCCTCCACCGTCAAGATGTTGGCGATCATGGCTCTTTACAATTGCCTATCATTTGTACCTCTTGAAAAATTTTGTAATTTTGATAACACTTCTAAACTATTAACACAAGCTGTTACCCGCTGTCCCTTTTCGCGTTCACTATGTTCTAAGCGTCTCGAATTTTTCAAACTTTCTTTGCTTATTATATACCACAAAATGTCGGTTGTGTAGATGTGTGTGTGTTCGTGTACCTGTGTGTTGGTGTGTGTGTTTTAGTGTTGGTGTGTGTGTATGTGTGTATGTTCGTCTTGATGTGTGTTCGTGTGTTTGTTCACGTGTGTGTGTTAATGTGCCTTCCCTACCCTCCACCTGAGAAAAAACGTTTCCTAAACTTAAAAAAAAAACAAGCAAATAAAAAGAAACTGTCTGATGTTTGGTCATTAGGATTGGTTTAAGGGAAAAGTCTACAGCGTAGAAATTTCCATCACCCCCTCTGTGTATGCA
>JBBBDQ010000556.1:0-125000 GCA_037127315.1 Ascarosepion bandense
ACGTAGTGACTGCCAGTTCAATTCCTGGACAGTAAATTCCAGCTTCAATGGAAACACAATCAGCAAGTAGTACGAGCAAAAAACATGATATTATAATGCGAGACATGGACAACGGAATAAAAGCGATTTGTATTCCAAATAGAGTACAAATGAAACGTAAATAAGTAATAAAATTGAGCAGTCTATTGAGATAGTACTTTGTATGATCTTCAGCTCTATAATATTTCCTAAAGTTTTATTTTGGCTCAAGAAATGACTTGACAATATAGTTAAACAAAGTCGGTGATAGTTAAAATGTAGAAACACGCCAAATAAAGCATTTCAGCAAATTTCATGTTATCCACATTGATATGTCACGTTTACACAGTTTAAGCGAAAATAATCTCATTTAAATTTTCCATTTTTAAAAACAAAACAAATTTTGGCAGGTGAAGGAAAACGGTTGCTTTACAAGATCATTAATTGTTGCAAAACAAGAAAAAAACCAAAAAACTATTAACATTGCTCACTGCACCAAGATAAAAAAAAAACGAAACACAGCTGATGTGATAGGATTCTGACGGAATAATCTTCGATATGCACATTCCAGAGAACTGAATGCTTGATTCGAACAATTACTATTCCTTTTCTTTGATTTTCCGGCTTTTTCCAAAAGTGCTGCACGCGTGGATCTCCTCTTCCAGGAAGATGGCATCAATATGTTACCTTCCTGACAAATCAACCCTGGTGAGATAGGGATTGACCCAAGCCTTGTGAGTAAAACTGTGTAGACGGAGTTATTTGGAAGCCGATGATGGTTGTGCTAGTAAAAGATTGCACAGTGGCTTGGTTCAGACTGATGATCACACCAAATAATGCCCTTTCAATCAGACACTGTAACTAAGGTCCGCTCAGCGTAGTTGCAGTGTAAACATGTAATCTCTGTGGGCGTTGAACAAACACAAATGTACCTAAGTATGCGTCTGTAACATGGCTTGGCTAGCCATGGCAGACAGGCCTTCTTTAATACGAGCGGTCAGTCATTACTTATTCTTTTTAAGTATCTAACAATCAAAAAAAGCGCTTGCTTTTATTTTTTATAAAATAATATTCTTTCTACTAAAGCATTGTCAGAAACTCCAATAATCTATTCACAGGTATATACAAATAAATATAGTAGAAAAATCTCCTATCGAATTTATTAATATGACTCTATTATTTTCGCATTAGTTAAACTCCTAATAAACAGTTTATTGCTTTTTAAGCAAGATTCTGCTTAACCCTGTATTTAAAACACCACTTTATTAGGCACCCCGTAACATTTAAAGTAAAATAAGACAGAAATCAAGGAAACAATATGGCATTAGTGATATAAAAATGTCTTTTGAATTAACTTAAATTATCTGTTTTGGTGACAACGGCAAAATTATTACTGCTTGGCGGGAAAGTGTTCATTATATATATATATATATATATATATATATATATATATATATATATATATATTATGTTCAATAAATGTTTTTGGGTTTTTTTGTTTATTTCTTTATATGTCAAGTTAAATTTTTCATTTTTCACAGGACATTTCACACATATTTTGAAATTATTTTCTATTATTATTTATTTGAACAAGATATTTTAATTCTTTGGATTTGTTTAACACCTTGTGTATTTACTAAAATATCAATAACATTTGTGTTACTAAAAAATGAATTAGGTGTAGGCACGTCTTCTATCGTTGTCTGTATTTTTTCTACGTTCGGATTGTTTAAGAGAACGGTGTTTTTGACGCGGGAAAATATATTTGTTTGTTGTTTTAACCATCTATGAACTATCATTGTTGGTGTCAAAAGAAAAAAATAATTACAGCTTGGCGGGAAATTTTTCACCCATCCTTCATATTCAACAGATATTTCACAATTAAATTTCCATTTATTGTATATCTTGAAACTCTTTATTGAACAAACATTTTCCCAGAAAATTGAAAATAGCATTTAATCCATTCCTCCTTGAGGTGCATAAAGTTCTGGGACAATGAAATTAGAATTTCTTTAAATATAGCTGAATTCAGAGCATCAAATATGAGAATCAAAGTTTCTCTTGATCAATACGTTTAATGAGCAAAAGAAAGAAAATTTTCATTTTTTTAACTCCAAAATAAAATCCAAACGAAATTTATAGCCCCATATTTAATTTCCTCTCACGGTTTTATGACAAATTTCGAAAATGCATGCACAATTTCAAACTGTTGTCATTTTGGCATTTCCTTCAACGATTACAAAATTTAAAATAATAAATAAAAATCATTATCAGCATTCAATTTACAAGAAGAGAGTCTCTCTCAGTTTGTAAATCTTCTCTGAGATAGAAAAAATATTAGCTTTCAAAACGTCTGCTTGAAAAAAAAAAGATGGGTGAAAAGATAAATATTATTTTTTAGACTCGACATATTCAAAGAAAGCAGCTTAAAATTTAAAACTATTTTCCCTTTTTGACAGATATTTCTCCATGAATATTAGATTCGTCAATCATATCTTCATGTGTTCCATGCATGCAACAGGAATTCCACACAGAGTCCTTTGACATTTGCCGTTCAATTCACTGCCAGCTCATTTTTTTAGTGTTATAATTACTGAAAATTGAAGCGATTCCGATATGCTTGACATTTAATATAGAGTATTTTAGAAGTATAACCATTTGGGTGTCAGCGCCAAGCATGAGGTGTCAAGATTTTTTCCCGAAGCTGTTAATGATCTGTTTATTAGACTGAATAATCTGTTTAAGCCGGGATTTGAAGCTAAAATCCCAGTCGTACAATTAACCATTTCCGCTAACACTGAATCTGAATTATAATAATAATAATCGTAAAATAATCACTATAATATTCTTCTTTTATGTACAGTGAGCCTGCAAAACGTAAATGGTAATGGATCTTCACAATTTCCTGTCATTGTTAGCTTTTAATAAATGGGGTTTTTTAAACACTATTCTATTCACTTCCTCAAGTGTAATAGGCTGCATCTAAGGTAAGTGTGCAAGTTGCTACTAAACAAAAATCATCAATCTCAAAAACCTCGTGTCATGTTCTGAAATAATCTCGTCGAATCGAGACTTGCCTATGGCCTCAAGCATGATCGGAAATATATAAACTGTCAGTGCATACAACCACTTTCCAAGATAAATGGTGAAAAAACTTTCAACAAATGAAGCCTGAGTGTCTTGTTCTTCTTTGAACATTGTAGACAAGCGCTACATAATCAGAACAAAACTGTACCAAATAACACAAACCACATCACGCAAGGAAAACCAGAAACAACAACAGCTAATTGCGTATCAAATGTAAATCGAAGAGAAAATTATGCCATGATCAGGATCTTAACATTCCACGTTACTACTAAGAAAAATGTAAGTAGGAAACCCAGCGTCAGTACTAGATCAAGCGTAACAGACATTGGACTTTAAAAGAAACTGATTTCATGAAAAAAAACTTTAAGATAAACATTTTAAAAACTTTATCTGAAAGCAATACTGACTTCTCAGTCAATAAATGTCAAATGTTTACTTATAGGAAAACGGCTAATATTACCAATTACCATTAGCATTACTGTCTGGTCCATTCCTGGTTCGCCCATATATTTGTAAAAGTCACTCAGTGTTTTTGTCTGTTTCTCTTGATTTTTATATTCTCTTGCTTTTGATATTTCAAGTTAATGTTAAATTTCTGCAGGCCCTTTTAATTCTTTATGCATACCAGACATTTCACATCTCTCAGTCTGATTGTAAGTATAAGTGTCTTTTTGTTTCTGCTTTTCTTAAAACTTTCCCATTGCTCATTTGTTCCGTCTATGACATTCTCAAAATCCTTAGGTAAGACTGAGTCTCTTCATTCATCATGTAGTTGTTCATAAGACACCGCAATGTAGGAGGATGACATAGCCCAGTGGGTAAAAGCGTTGATTGAATCCAGTGACTTGACCCAAAAAGTTGTGAGTTCAATATCTGGCGACTGTAATGGTGAACAAAATCATAGCGGGTAGAGTCAAATGAAGATAACTAAGACATCTGGAAGTAGAATGACTCATGGAACGAAAGTAAACTACCCCAATGATCGAAATAAAGGGTTCGGTTCAAAATTCCAGTCACCTGAAGAAAATCGGAGCGTTCATCAGCCGATACGTCATGAATATGCAAATAAAGATGAGGACAACACTCTGAATAGTATAAATAATAATCAGATAGCTGCTTAATACGTGTTTTTAAAAGAAATTTCCTTATTTCTTCACACATTCTTTAGCCTCTGGAAGGCATTATATAAAAATGTTATTTACTATTATTAATGTTTTGAGATTTATTTTTGGAAGTTTTAAAAAGTAAATGAATTATCAGTTTTAAAATTCTGAGGGTTTTCTAATTTGTCTCTGGAATCTAAATATATCGAGCCTAGAGATATTCAGATTCTAAATACTTAATATAAATGAATACACTTTTGATCTCTTTACAAATCTGAAATAGGAATTTATCATTATTCCTAACAGAGGAACTAAAGTCTAGCTCTGTAGATTAAGTTACGAGTATGGTTTGAAATTACCTGAAGATTACATGAAACGAGAAAGAAATGATTTCAAATGTAAAAATAGTAAATGAATATTTTTCTGTGTGTTATTGTAAAATTTTCCTTAGGAAATACGTTAATTTTACGGATTCTTTTGTGCGAACAATTATGTCTCTCCTCAGCTTCAATTCCCTTAGTTATGTTAAAATTTGTATTTCCTCTTTTCGCCATCCATTCACAAAGCCAATTAGGTATGAGGCTCGCTGCATCACATTATCTCTTTTGTCCTGTGAGTGTCAAATTTTCTAAGCCCTTCTTCATCCGTGGATTATTCAGCTCTCTCCTTCTGTTTATGAGGATAAGAGTCGATTTTGTTTCCATTATCCTTATCTTCTTTATTTACACTCTGACCATGGAATGTTCAACATCCTTCTGTAGAACCACATTTCTATTGCCTCCCGTATAATACGCACCTCCAAGTTGATAGAGATTTGTGTTGTTCCTAAAATACGGTACATAATATTTGAAAATCTGGACCACAGAAAATTTGCCAACGTGAGAAACCCTCACCGAAGTAAAGATGAACAAATAAATTATATAGGGCCAGCTGGTTTTCGGATTGGTGTTAGGTTGCAAGTCACGATCCGGTGACTGACATCAGACATTAACAAAACGAAATGGAAGAAACAGAATATGGTGGGTTTGTGTGCCTTTTCATTTAGCTGGGAATTACCGAATTATCATTTATCAAGATGGAATCGGATTATAGTAATTTTGACGTTGATCTGCGTAAAATAAATATTGTTTTACCTTTTTACCAGCATTACGCATCATCCTCTTGTGAAGATTTTGGATTAGTGGTGTCGATATATTTTTTATTGGTTTTTCTCTGGAAAAAACAACACATTTGCAACTCTGCATTTAAAATACACATACAAATGTAAATCTACTGGGGAGATATATTTATTTAAATATTGTGAACTTTTGTTCTCATCTTGGTTGATATAGGTGTTATAATAGACACAACGTTTCGATCAAATACTCTCTGGTCATCATCACGTGTCTGATGTGGATTATCTCGTTCATTATTACGAAATATCCTATGAAATCAATTATTGTTCCTTCATGTTGGATTTGGTTTTGTGGACATCTGATGACCAGGGGGTACATGGTCGAAACGTTGTGCCTATTGTAACACCTATCATGATGAGGACAAAAGTTCGAAATAATTCCAAAATTATTGAAAATTACATATCTCAGAAATAAATACAAATTATGACAAGTGGCGCGAACCCACTAACATAATCCATAATCAGAATATAAAAGCTCCAAAAATACACCACTAAAGTCCTTTGGGACGGTGGCGTAATTGGTTATACATGTGATAGTATCAGTATGCTAGTGGCCAGGAGTTCAAACCTTGAACCTGGTAGTGACGAACCAAATCCAACATAAAAGAACAATAATTGATTTTACAGGATATTTTGCAAGAATAAACAAGATAATCCACATTATCCAATCTATGGACACATTATGATGGCCAGTGGGTACTTGGTCGAAACGTTGCGTCTATTATAACACTTATAACCAAGATGAGAAGAAAACTTTTAAATAATTCCAAGATTGTTGAAAATTACTAATCCAGTCAGTTACAGCAATTGATATTTTTCCAATATAATTTCTTTTCAGTATGGTATAGGATTATTGCTTTCTCCATGGATTCGAATTCAGACTATTTTATTCTCTTAGACTGGCTACCATTCAAAAGCAGAAATTATTTTCTAAGCCAATAAGATGATTTATAGGCGTACCTTAGATGTGGCACAAGACTGAAAGTAAGGGGCACCCAGTATGTATCATACTCACGACTTAATCGTAATTTTTCTATAGAGACATTGTAACAACTCTTCTACGCTGATAAATGTTGCGATGTCCGTCCATATCTGAAGCTACTTAAATATGCTCAGTGACGTGTTAATAACATTTTTGTCCACAACAGCAACTGCCTGTTTAAGAGTTCATAAATCACGAAATGATTGAAGCATTCACAGACATCAAGTAGAACTGATATATACGATCTCTTGTTAAAAATATTGGAAATATAGTCAGTCCATTGTACATCTCCAATATCTGTCTGACTGCCATCGTTATATTTTGATAAAAGACAGATCAGACCAGAAATAGATTATAGCTTCTATATCTGGGCTGGAGCTGCCCTTTTCTCGCCTTACTGTTTTGATGAAGTGCAAATGCATATTCATGGCCTTATGGGTAATATCTCAATCTACAACCTCTTTTCCTATAAACGAAACATCGAGAGTCTCTCTCTGCTATATTACTATTTTAGTAGTATGTTTTCTGACGAACTACATTTCTTAATGGATGTGTGTTTTGGTGCAGTGGATATCGGCTCCGAACAAGAAATCGAGGGAACGGGAAACCCGATTCTAAAGAGTAAACAAGAGATAATTTTGTCCAAAATAGCGGAGAGGAGTGTAAACTGGTCGATAGGCAAATGTATCTACTTATATAAGGGAAAAAGTTAATAAATAGAATTATATAGTTTGGGTCAGTCAGTTAAGTGCCATACGTGATGCACGCTTGGGCGATCATGTCTGTTTCGAGACATGACTGACTGGGCAGAAGATTATCCCGCAGTAGGTTGCCGTTGCTTTCTGTAGTAGACTGGTTGCCGACCAAGGCTATAGAACCCAATCTGTCCTGTTATTTAACCCATAACTGGAAGGAATAGACGAATTAATACCTTTCGCAATGAATTCGGCTGGAATTCGAACTCGGCTCTCCGATTTCTCGTTCCGAGCCGATAACTAATGCACCACAACCCACATCCTATAGTTTGGGTAGAGACGTTAAAAAATAGAGTTGAAGTAGACTTTAGACGGAACACGAAACCCAATGCATGCTCCTGTTCAAAAGTCTGAGGAGGAGTGTGAATATATATATATATATATATATATATATATATATATATATATATTGAACTAAAATATTGAAATTAACATTATTATATAACAATTTTCAAGTCAATAAATTAAAATTGAAAATATTGTTAAAATTGAAATGATCACTATCAAACAAACATCTCAAGTACACATAAATACCTTCAATTTGTTTATACCAGTAATATTATATATATCAGATAACAGATTTTTTGGGAAGATCATTTGATCGTTTTCTCAAATGTTGCAGACACTTATTTATTTAGGAATACCAAGTGCTTAATCCTTTGTTCTTTAAATGCAAATTGATCGCCTTTATTTTTCTTCATCTGACCCCATCTTTGACTGATTGCTTGCTTCCTAAGGATGTCACTTTATGAATGTCATTTAGAATTAATGATTAGAATCTTATTTATTACAAGGAGGTGATGCTGAAAACATCTCGGTCCATCTGAGAAGGGATTTTGTTTGTCTTTTCACCTCGAGGAAGGCAGAAATGCCACTAATGAGCGGGGGGCTACATAACTGTAAAAAGATTAATTAGAAAAGAGTGAGGAGTACAAACTAGTTAGAAAGGAGCAATAGAAAGCTGAGAATGCAGGTGCGATGACAGATACATAGGTGGAGAGAAAGGGAAGGATATACGGAGCTGGGGAGAGAGCTAGAGTTCAGTGGTTAATAGATGAGTATTGACATTGCATTTAAATTTCTGGAGGTTGTAGCCGTCAGGAAAGCAAGAATATGGGAACGAGTTCCACAGGCGGGAAGCGCGAGAGAAGCTGCAGGTGTAGAATTGTCGTCTGCATTTGGCTAACCTGACTGTGAATGGGTGGGACCCAGTTGCCAGTCTGAAAGATTCTATTATCGGGTCTTTTATTAAGAAAGTGAATCAGACAGTAATGTCCTCGATGCCCATTTATACCGCCGTATTGTCGGGCACATGGACGTAGTGAAATAATTAGCAAGCTTGTTTCGGTAGATCATTTACAACTGCAATAGTGAGTTTGATCCTCGCTGGATACCCATACATTCGGCCTTGTTACGTGTCGGTAATTATCATATGACTGTGGCATTAGGTATGTATTACGTTGAGTCATAAAAGTCCAATTTTGTTTATGTAATTTTTCTTTAATAAAATGATTCGTAACTACAATACAATTGTACAATCACCATCATTGTAGTGCCTTGAAATACGAGTGTAACTTATTCCGTGATGGAGTTCGTAACTCAAATTACTCATATGTTAAATTAATTTTCCTATTGAAATAGATTGAATGCTGCGCTGATGTTGCGTCGTTCACTCTTTTGGGTCAAGTCACAGGAACCATTCAATGTCTATATACATACATGGCCCAGTAGATATAGACGTCTGTTCGTTCCTGTGACTTGACCCAAAGAGTTGTGAGTTCAATACCAGGCTACAGAAGTGGCAAACAAGTAACTTACAGGGTATGAGGAAGCTAACTCATGAATACCAAAACAGACTCTATGCAAGGACTGAAGATCATATATCCATGTGAATGTAATAATAGGTTCGATTCGAAATTCTTAGCACCTGAAGAAGGCCGGAGCGTACAATGACCGAAACGTGGTAAAAATGGCAACAAAAATGAGAACAATAAACTCAATAATGTAAATAGTTTACCTTTATAGGGGTTGGATATTTAGCTATTTTTGGTCTCAGTGTCTGAATAAATATACTTGTTATTATATTTGTTTCTCACGAGTGTATTTCTCTTCTTTTCTTTTTCATCATAACAATTTGGTTACTGTCGTTTCTTGTCTCACTTACGTTAGTGTTGAGCTCGGCAACCTTCCAGGAATGTCGAATGCTAATTTTTAGTTGATACATTGGGTATGCAATTCTTATATTTTAGGTTTTCCGAGATCATTTAAAGACCTATCTCTCTCGCTATCTCTCTCACTCACTCTCTTTCATTTTGATGTCTTTTTACTTCTCTACTAAACCAGTATGCACAAAAGCATGATTTGAGATTATTACTCAGTAAGTCAAGGCTTTAACCCCATCAGCTCATCCGGGAAATGACTTGTGCATAGATGTGTAAACTAAATTTGATATTAGGAAAAAAATGTCTTGCGCAATTTACACAACTTTCTGTCTCTTATAATCTCCGCCTTAAGGTAGAGGTTATTGTATTCAGTGATGTTTTCTCTGTCTGTTTGATGTCTGTCTGTCGGTGGTCAGGAATAAAATCTTCATTTCCATATAAGAACGTAGAAATCTAGTACTTTTTCTTTGTTTCCAAGGATAGGTAAGATAAACGAAATACGAAGAGAATAGATTTGCTCTGATATCGGTGTCGGCGCGGAAGAAGTACGGCACTCAACTGATATCCCAAAGCATTTCGCCGAATTATCTTTGGTAAACATATCGTAATTCTCACAACATATAAGTGATATTTTAGTCAATCTTTTACGTGCCATACGTGATACACGCTTGGGCGATCATGTCTCTGAACAGACATGACTGACTAAGCAAAATATTTTTCTGCAGTAGGTTGCCACTTCTTTCTGGAGTTGTCAGGTTGCCAACAAAGACTATAGAACCCAATATATCTTATTTAATCCATAGCGGGAGGGAGAAAAGACGGATTAATACTTTTCCCAAGTGTATTTGCGTGTGAGTGAATGCAACGAATTCGGCTACCCGATTTTTTGTTCTGTGTTGATATCCACTGCAATGGCAACGCATGAGGTTGTATTTAACACAACGCGTTTATTTGAGTATAGGGTAAAATTAGAAAGATTGCACTGAACATAAAAATAGTAGGCAGGATAGTCTGCCGGTATTGGAAAAAATCATATTATATCCATGACACTGGTTCGTATATAATGGTGATTTTCTAAGCGCAAAAGACGGAAGTATGGAACAACTAGTGAGGATCGAACTCACTACATTACTGTAAAGAATCGAGCGAGTCAAGCTTGCGAACCAACTCATTCAACTCATTCTAATATGAGATATGGAACTATTTCACCGACAAGATAGACCAGAAGAGATGACCATTTAACAATACATCGAATAATTCACGGATTCCTATGCATTGCTGCTACGAATCACTAAGGTTGAATTTAACTTTAGGCCAACGCGTATCTCGGCACCTAACCGCCTGCCCGGTGTTTATGAAGAGTTATTGATAATTCCATAGATATGCATGATATATCAATGTTATGCCCTTACCAAGAGCGCGTGCTGGATGACCTATGTGACATACGGCCCACTCAGTACGAGCTAATAATATTTGTATTGCGTTACGCCAAACCGGACTTTACAGAGTGACGGGATTCGTTGTCTGATACAAATGCACTGGTAACCAAATATATTGGCTTCTTTTAAAGGATTTAAACACGCGTTTATTCGAACAGTCGAAGCGTGGCAACGCATTTTCCATTAGCTCTCAGTAAATTGTTGTTTAAAATCTGTTCAGTTATTAATGGAAGCAACTTCTTGCCAACTATCAATCTATATCTATCTATCTATCTATCTATCTATCTATCTCTGATGCTGCAGATGTTTCTCTCTTTATTTATTTGTTTTCTTTCTTTCTTTCATTCTTTCTTCTTGTCTTCTTTCTCTTTCTTCCACTTTTGGTCTTCCTTCCCCACTCTTTCTTCTAATGTTTCAAATGATAACACACACACATATGTGTGTGTATATAGATAAGGGAATACATTTGTGTGTGTGTACATGTAGATACGTAAAAGATGATTGGTTAAACGCATGAAAATCCATGTCGAAAGAAAATATGGTAATTATCGCTCGTACAGTAATGAATTAGATCACTCTAGGTATTGACGTATGATACATCTTGCGCTAAAAATCTGCCTCCTTCTACCTAGCGCCCATAGCTCAGAGGTAGAATCGACGACTGACACCAATTCGGTCGTGTTTCAATCCTGGGAAAAAGCAATCGGATGTGTAATGTACTGATGAGCTGCGGTACAGCGAAACAGATCTGTCCTCGGATGACTATATATATATAGTGACTTGAATGAAGACATAGACTTATCAGGAGGGTGTACATATATGTAACATTATTGTTCAGGTGTTATATATATATATATATATATATATATATAGAGAGAGAGAGAGAGAGAGAGAGATAGTGATTTGAATGAAGACATAGATTTATCAGGAGGTTGTACAAATATGTAACATTATTATTCAGGTGTTATATATATATATATATATATATATATATACGTAAATGTTATCGGTGCATAGCAATATTTTATGTCATTTTTGATGGTGGATGTCTTTATGTTATCGTCCGTGTAACCTCTCTGAAGATGGTTCATGTAAGCCGAAAGCTTAGAATCATAATAATAAAAACTATCCGTGTATTGGACATTTTTTCAACTGAAATTAAAGCTAAAGTACGATGTTTAGAACGGCTCATGACTAAACATAATAGACGTTAAATTATCTGTTCTCTCGATATATATATATATATATATATATATATATATATATATATATATATATATATTCGGATAGATAGATAGATAGATAGATAGATAGAAAGATTAAAAGAAAACATGAAAGTAAATTATTTCTTTTTGGCAAAGGTTGTGGAACCTTTCAAATTTTGGTAATATCCTCCCGGCCGTAGCGAGAGAGAAGTAAAATGGAATTTGCATCGTCGAAGACAAAAATATGCACACATGAATAAGCATTTGTAGGACACCATTCATCCGACACAGAAAAATAAATCTATTTACGAAGGAACGTTAAAACTTTCAGGGTCCGAAATGCATCACAAACTCTGACCAAAAGGGAAAACAGGTTTTTTAATATGATTTCCATTTGGTCTGGCAGAGAGCATTTCATCGCAAAACGAAGAAAGCCAAAGATAAAAGGAAAGAAAGGGAGGTTGGGATTGAATCGGGCGGGGGGGGAGAAGGAGAATAAAATAATCTTCTATTTTTAAAACGAAAAAAAACATTATATTTAGACAGACAGGTAGAAATCATTACTCTTTCTACCAATATTTAGCATCTCCCTACATCATATATATATATATATATATATATATATATATAGGAAAGAATATTAATAAAAAGTTTTGAATTTAAAAACGTACTTTTTTAAACAGTATTTGTTTATTTTTATAGTGTTTTATATTTCAGACCGCCCTCGGTCCTTCATCAGAAACAAGTGATTTTTAAATTAGAATTGGAAACGTATTTTTACGATGGCGTCCTAATACTTTTTTGTTTACATCACGTGGTGTCGATAAACCAATCAGCATGCGGCACGTCCGTTTGTTTATTTTCGGTAAACCAATCAACACGCGGCACGTCCGTGGAGAGAGTCTGTTTGTTTTAGACAAAAAATCTCTTGGAATATCTATTTTTTTGTTTATATCGCGTGGTGTCGATAAACCAATCAGCATGCGGCACGTCCGTTTGTTTATTTTCGGTCAACCAATCAACACGCGACACCTCCGTGGAGAAAGTCTGTTTGTTTTAGATAAAAAATTCCTTGGAATATCTGAAAGAACATTCTTTTTACCTATTGAAATATTTGTAGAGATTCAACACACCTAAGTCCCTGTTTAACCCTAGCTTGTGTGTGTTTAATTTTAAAATCCAGTATTTTTCTTTCTTTCTGCGTGTGTATGTAGAACTAAAATTGGAGTCTATTAGTAAACATTTGCAATTTTCTAAAGTGTGATCGGGTTGATTAAAATGTGCTGCAATTGGGGAGTATACATTTTTTTGTCGTATATTTAGTTTGTGATTATTGAAGCGAAATCTAAAGCTATTACCGGATTCGCCGATATATCCACTGTTGGGGCAAATTGAGCAGAAGAGATAGTAGATGATGTCTTTGCTATCACAAGTAAGGTTTGGTGGGTGTAATTTTATTTTTTTGTTGGGTACAGAGAATGTTTTGTCTGTTATTAGATGTTTACAGATTAAACAACGGGGCTTTCCACATATTAAATTCCCTGATAGGTTTGTATTATGTGTGTGTGTGTGTGAGAGAGAGAGAGAGAGAGAGAGAGAGAGAGAGAGAGAGAGAGTGAGTGAGAGAGTGGGGATTTGAAATAGTTATTGACTTATAGACACATACAACGCATTTATTTTGCCGAATCTATTTCTAGTTTAACCTATTTTTCTGCTTCCATCATAAATGAGTCGATACTTAGAACTGACATCTCTTCTGCGTAAGTTTGCATGCATGGCTGGCCACTCGTATTCGAGCATGCCTGTATACAAGGGCATATTGCTAACCTCCATTGCAGACGCTTGCTCAGGCACACTTGTGTTTGTTCAGCACTCACAGAGCCAAACTGTGTTGTATACTACATTTTTGCAGAGCAGAGTTTAGTTACAGTTTCTGGGTGTATAGCGCTTTAACCGTCGTAAACAACAATCTGAAAAAGGCTAGGACCCGCAAACATTCCGTCGCGATGACTTATGGCTTCCAGCTATCACAACGGCTTCTCAAAAAAATCAGTATACACAACAATTTCACTCATAAGAATTGGGGTCAACCCGAGTTAAGTTTACAGGCACTTTTGAAAGGTGACGCACGCTGGGATTGCCTCCTCCAGACTGATACCTTCTTGAAAAATTGTCCATTGTGAGATTGGAATAGGCTTTATAGACAGAAAGCGGTTGTTCTAACAAACTGGCCACTTGCTTTTTTGTTTTATATATATATTAAGTATAATTTACGCGTCCACGTGATCACACATTTTCACGCTTGCACGTGATCACATTATTACTTCCCTTGAATTTAAAAAAAAATTGTTAACGTTTATTTAGTTCTTCAAAATGTAGCAACATGTTTCCGCTGCAAGGCAATTGTTGATAGTTAAAAATTGTAAAATTTGGATCCTGATGATGAACGATGACGTTTGAAAGTACTCGGTTAACATATGAACAAGAATTGTATAAATATGATTTAGAAATAAAAAGCCTCATTACAAAATTTGCAAAAGAATATCTGCAAGACTAAGTTGTCTCTTTCGTTTAATACAACGTGTTTAAAAAAGGCTGCTGCCAAAATACACTTACTTGATATATATATATATATATATATATATATATATATATATATTTCATAGTGAAACCAATAGATTTAAAAAACTAGGAAAAAATGCACTCTGAACCAAAATAAAAATAGTGTAATCATACTCAAAGGTCGTTTTAAAACAGATTAAAAAAATATAAATGTTTTCTTTCTTTCACTTTTTCTTTTTAAAAAGAAATGCTGTGATACAGAGAATGTTAAAACAATAATCTTTTAACAAAAATGGATATATTGCACTGAAAAAAAGCAGTCTAGACAGTGCCTCGATAGATTGATGCTTGCCTGTTAAGAATGAAAGAAGAAAACCTGTTTCCCCTAATCATATAACCTATATTATCAAATGTAAAAGTTGAACTTCATTCTGATTAAGGGCTTACGCTCATATTACGTTGAATACACCGGTTCTCCCTCAATTACCGAAGTTAAGCAACGTTGAGACTTGTCAGTACTTAGATTGGTGACCGCTTGGGAATACCAGGTGCTGTAAGCGTTTATTGACAGATGTGCGTTGTGGTGCAGTGGATATTGGCTCGGAAAGAGAAATCGGTGCGCCGAGTTCGAATTCCAGTTGAATACCCTACATTCACTTAAGCACTGGTACCCTTGGGAAAGGTATTAATCCGTCCCTTACCTCCAGTTATGTGTTAAATAACAAGGGTAGTACTTGGGGACCCTGCTCTTAAAAAACAAATCCCAATGAATCTTGATATTCGAAAAGAAAAAAAGTATTAGTAGACACAAAACATATAAAAACAACAACAAATTCTTGAGAGAAAATGTATTACCAGCAATAAATAAATAAAATATTTAGTTGGCAATAAATGACCCGCCGAGGTTGATATGCCATAAAGACAAAAGAACCAACCAAAAATCATTCTTTTTTAGTAAAATTAAACATACACAAAATTTTCTGTCTTCCCCCATCCATAGTAACTCTTAAAATAACAAGCGTAGGATCCATGTATTCATGTAATACCTACTTTTCAACCCACACATCTATCTATCTATGTTATTTTTTTATTATTTCTCCGCGAGCAAGGTAACAACGCCTCTCAAACGCAAGGCTTACTGAATGTTAGAGAATTTGAGAAAAGTATCGCTAATAAACGAACAGTGATTAAAATGACAGAAGAGGTCCCACCCCTTTTGCGTGGAACCAACCGACGAAATGTAACCGTAATTTCTAGTCCAATAGCTTCTTTTCTCGCACATCCCACCTGTGGAATTCCCTTCCGCATGTTTGCTTCACCGGCTGCTACAACCTCCAGGAGTTTAAATGTAATGTCAATAGACATCTCCTAAAACACTAACTCGCACCCATTCCCTCCAATACTCTCCCTACGTACCTCCTAACTCGTCTATCACCCTCCCTCTGACATTTCCTATACCCAATCGCTCTATGTAACCCCCTGCGCTATAGTGGCAGTGGACTGCCTTGCTTGGGGTGATATGATTAAAAAAATAAAAAATAAAAATAACGATTGCTATTTCATTTAATTTTTTGAAGATCTAAATGACTGGAAAACAACAATCAGGAAGAGCGCCCCAAGAGCGATAATTTATAGAGAAGAAATTTTTAGCATAGTTCTTGCAGATAGATCTGAACATGCTAAATTCATACTGACGATATATTGCCGACAGTCTAGTACTGCGCGTAACTTCGTAAGGTCTAGTCACCTAAGAATGTACTTTACGCCATGTTTCGAATTCTAGTTGAATTCTTTGCACTCACTTACGCGCAAATATCTTTGAGAAAGGTATTAATCAGTCAATACCCCCAGTTATGGGTTAAATAACAGGAAAGATAGTTTCTGTAGCCTTGGCGTTCAACTAGTCTACCACAGCAAGCAATGGCAACCTACTGCCGGATAATTTTCTGCCCAGTCAGTCATGTCTCTTTCGGGACATGATCCTCCAAGCGTGTATTACGTATAGCACTTAACTGACTGACTGTGTGAAAACGCAGGTAGGTGTTTGTATGTTAAAGTAGATGCTTTTAGCTTTCTTTTAAAAAGAATTGTGTGGTTTATCTCAAATAAACCTAAAGTTGTGGCATTTTTAAAGTAGATGAACTTTTAACACAATTTTCTCGTGTTTTTTTTTTCTTTTGCGGTGGAAATACCGTCTAATTCTAAAATTCTAAAATGACAATATTCATAGAAACATACGAGGGACCTACATTACAAAACATTTTGTTGTAATATTTTCTGTTGTATAATCAGAAAATGACAAACATTTATCTGCAACCGAATCGATCTCCACCTCATGAAATATTCCAATATTAAGTTAACATAATGAATTACAACACGCCAATAAGCGAATAACAAATCAATAAATAGGGGAGGTCAGTCGATTGGGAAGTTACGCACTGCATCTTCATTATATTTTATTGATTTTGTTTCTTGTTAGGATTATTTGGAAATATTTTAATTTAATCATTTAAAATACACAAAATCTTTCTCCCATGCGATAATAAAGTAAATTGCTAAGATAAAATACTTGGTTAAAATAACCACATCTTCTCCAGAATTATTTAAATGAGTCGTCAGAACAGGAAAAAAGAATGCATTTTCTGTATTTACGATACAAATGCAAAATAGGTGGAGCTATATTTTATAGACTATGCAAAAGCGTTTGATAAAGTACCTCACAAAGAATGGTTTGATTTGCTAGGAAATTTTATTTTGGAAGGATATTTGTATAATGTTGAAAGCCAACCGCTTGCATATGGATATAAAATTATTTCAGTATTTACAAATTTGGAGATAGACGCAAAATAGGTACGTGTCTTCTTGTCTGAATATTAATACTTTTCAGTAAAACAATCCCGTGAGAAACACAAGTCCTGTCTCTATTTATTATTCACAGCCACATAACATTCTAAATTATGGTGGACGCTAAGATGTCCTCTTATGTCTAATAATCAAAGTGAATAAAAGTCATTAATATTGTTGAGAAAATTTTATAATATAATAATTTATTTTCTATATTTGTTATTTTGTTTTCATTTGAAAATTTTTAAATATATCTACAAGTGAGTGTGTTCATGCGCGTCTATTTGTATATGTGCGTATGTGTGTGATGTATTTAAATAAAATTGTAATACTTTTTTTTTAATCGTATCATCCCGAGCAAGGCTGTAACGCCACTGATGTACAGGGGGCTACATATGTGCAAATAGATTAGGGGGCGACATAAGAGTAAAATGAGTGGATCGGAGGAGAGTGAAGAGAAAGACGAACCAGTTAGAAAGGAGCAAGTGAAGGATGGGAATACAGGTGTGATGACAGTTGCAAAGGTGAAGAGAAAGAAAAAGATATACAGGATGTTATTAATGATAAGAAAAGTAACATACGAGGGTGGGCTCTAATGTTAATGGTCAGATCATGAATGAGTGATGCAAGCGTTGTAAAATGTTGCATGCATTAAATGCAATTTTCTTATTAATAACTGCATTGTTTCTTGCGAAATAAACGAATATCTGACTTAAAATATAACAAGCAGCTTCTTCCCTTGAAAATGAGGAAATTCGGCATCGTGCGGTTAAGACCTACTTGCAGCATGTATATATTTCTATGGATAATCATGGTAATATAAATAGTTATGTGGGTTGTGCTAAGAACTGTCTGAAAGAACGATTTTACCAACACACGTCTTCATTTAACAATAATAAATACAGAAGCAGTACATCCCTGTTGAAATATTATTCGTATCTAAAAGAAATAAAACTCCCACATTAAAATGGAAATTTTAATAAAAAAATAGAATAGGGATATTGTGGCCATAAATTTCTTAAGAATAGAAATCTACTAAATAAATGTAATGAAATAAATACCATATGTAAATATTGCAAAATATTCACATTATAAAAAAAAAGATTCTTCCTAATAAAATAATATCTATTAACTTACACATATCTAATAATTTGTTTTGTATTATGAAATAATTAATAGATATTTAAATTTTGAATAATGAAATAGATATTGACATTTTTTGTTATGATATTAAACTTGTACTAGAATATAATAATAATATAATAGGTTTTTATAAATAATGAAATGCATATTATATTTTTAATAATTAGATAAATTGGAATTTAAAATTTTCACGAATTAAGAGTTTTATGAAAAATTAGAATTAAATACATTCTGAATCGAAATAAAAAATAGTATAATTACACTCAAAGGTCACTTTAAATCAGATCAAAAATATGTAATATTTTCTTTTTTTTCTTTTTTATTTTAGAAAATGATGAATAATAAAGAAAACTAAAAGAATAATCTTGTAAAAATAATGGATGCATCAACGGAAATGCAGCGTAATAGGGGTTTTGATCGACTGACATTCTTATAGTTAAAACTAAAAGAAGAAATGTATTTCTCGAAGATATAACTTATTTTCATATTTAAAGTGGATCTCTATTCTGGTTACATAATTTTTTGTCTTCCCACATCCTTAAATAACAAACGTATTGTTTCTTATATTCAAATGAAAATCGTTTTCACAACAATGAGCAAACAATTCCTGTTCAGGGGGTAAAACTCTCGAAACAGAAATTTCCGTGTCGCATGGTAAACTGGTAAATTATATTAATTTAAAATACAACATACATATTTAATAATATTTGTATATATTCATCCGCAGACAAATCTGTTTCGCAGCTCATCAGTACAGTTAGACAGCCGATTGCTTTTTACCCAGGATTGAAACCCGAAACGAATTGGCATTAGTCGGCGATACTACCTCTGAGCAACGGGCTCTCGGTAGAAGGAGACATACTTTTTATCGTGTATATTATCATTACATATAATGACAAAAGATTTGATCCCAGACACCATGTAAACGATGTCAGTATCTGTCTGCAATTAATTGCCAGCCAAAATTTAAAATTTCTCTCTCTTAACCGTTTACATGGCCTGTTTTCTCTCTATATTTTGTCACTTATTTTCCTCTTCGCTTTCTCTTATTTCTGTATCTTTCCTCTTTCTGTATCGCTTGCCTCTTTCTTTTACTTTTGTTGACTTCGTATCTTATTTTCTGATCTTTTCTTCTTTCTTTATTTCCCATTTTTTATATATCTTTTTGCCTTGTACGAAAAAAATTCTAAAATAAATGAAAGCGGTGGTTTTTTAATTATTTTTTAATAAGACGTTTAGTACCATTATTATTAACTACCTGACGAGACACTGCCCTTTCAGTGTCAAAACAAAATGTAGAGTTTTGTAGTAGTTTCTACTTGGT
Source organism: Ascarosepion bandense (assembly GCA_037127315.1). NCBI lineage: Eukaryota > Metazoa > Mollusca > Cephalopoda > Sepiida > Sepiidae > Ascarosepion > Ascarosepion bandense. The sequence continues at coordinate 19,799 of JBBBDQ010000556.1, forward strand.
ACTTGTGCTAAATTAATTATTAATAATAAATATGCATTGCACTATTTTTAAATAAAGGACAATTTTAAATTAATATTTTGAAAGTTGCAATTATTTTCTTAGTTCTTATTTATTTGTATATATATATATATATATATATATATATATATTAATAAATTGGTTTTGTTAAAATTCTGCTCAGATTGTTATGGTTTAGAATAGATGTATGCGATTTACATCTTCAAATATTTAACAATGTTATTTTGATTTTTCAATTTCTGGTCGTGTAAGTAGTGTTTGATAGTAATTCTTTTTTGAAAGTGAGCATGAAACAGATTGTAGCCACTGACCTTATATATATAGATATAGATTTTGTGTGTTTGTGTGTGTGTAGTTATTTTTTTCTGAGTGTGTGTGTGAGTTGGTGTCTGTGTGTAGATTCACAAGCATAAGAATTCGACGAAATGGTATGTATATGACAATTTGGGAAAACTTTTATGTTGATATGTTTCGTCGATCAAACAGTGAAATAAACAGTTGCAATAAAATCAGTTTTTTCTGATGAAGGTGTTTGATCGGTGGAACATGTCAACATAAAACTTTTTAAAAATTTTTACATACACACACACACACACACACACACACACACAAACATATATATACACTACCGACCATAAGTTTGGGACCACCCAAATTTTTAGCAGATTCAAATTCGCCAACTTTGTATTTTTGTTATTCTGATGCAGATGTAAAGTAAGAAAAAGTATTCTTTTCAACTTTAAAGTAAACATTTACACAGTTTGCTACTTGACTCCTCTTATTGGGATCACGTTTTGCCGAAAATTCAGATTTATTCAGATATTATAATCACGGTATAATTTATTTTTGTAAACCATAATGCTACAGTATAAATGGCAAGAAAGAAACAGATTAGCATTGAAAAAAGAGCTCAGATTGAAATTCTTTCAAAAGAAGGGTATTCGGAACGTGTTATCGCTAAAAATTTAAGCCTATCAAAAATGATGTGTATTATTGCCTTCAACGACTTCGTGAAACTGAGTTAAATATTGACAGAAAAAGATCTGGTAGGCCCAGTGTAACATCCATTGTAGAGAATAGGCACTTGATCATATCTAGCAAGAGGAATAGAAGAAAAACCGCTCCGGAATTAACAATTGAAATGAATTCTACTCAGCAACGTCCAGTATCTGTTACTACTGTTAAGAGACGATTTCATTCTGCTTGACTTAAACGCTGTGTAGCAGTTAAGAAACCACTATTAAAGAAGGAGAATAAAAGATGAAATTGATCGTACAGTTCGAAATGAACTTCCTAAAAATTAACAAATGTTGTTTAAATGCTTGCAGGATGATTGGAAATTACTTTTACCAACTTATTTTTATAAGTTATTAGAAAGAATGCAAAAGATTTCCTCAGCAGCAATAAAGGCTCGTGGTGGTTTCTTTGATGAAAAGAAAATATGAATTAGATTTAATTAAATTTGAAATTACTCTATGTTAACTTTGGTTTTACTTATTGTACAATTCTGAGCAACAACGAAATAAATCTATATTTATTCTTCTAAGACATAAAATTTGATATTTCTTTCTCTTAGATAATAAATCTAAGTTGACCCAAACTTATGGTCGGTAGTATATATATATATATATATATATATATATATATATATATATATATATATATATGTGTGTGTGTGTGTGTGTGTGTGTATATATATATATATTCGATTAAGCACTATAGAAAAATGGTAAAACTGTGATACAGCAAAACAAACAGTCTAGAGTTGATTATATATATATATTTATATATATAGCGTTTAAGCATGTTTCGAAATGTAAGTGTTTATTATTTTTGATAAAATTTTCAATAAATATCACATTTTGTTTTTTGTTGTTTTACTGGAGATAAGGGATGTAAAAATGTTCTTTAAATATTATTTTCCCAACTACTTTTAACCACTTCAGTGGTTATTCTCAAGGTGTTTATCGTTTTAAGCTTGCTATATATATATATATATATATATATATATATATATATATATATAAACTTATCAATGGTTGACACATATCTTCTGAGTAAGGTTGAACTGAGAGAACAGTTTGGAAATGTTTTAATGCTTGTGCAAGCGAAAAGTCACACGCCACCTTAATCTTGGTTTTCAGAGTATTCACGTTGTTTAAACAACTCATTACACATTTTGCACCCTATTTCATAAACTGTAACGAATTTTCGCTCAACAGAGTTGCAGTGCAAGTAGCAGGTGGCCTCTGTGGGTGGCAAACTAACCCATGTTTGCTTACGTAATAGTCTGCGAAAGGAAAAAGTTAATGTTTCAAGCAGACGTGTTTGTTCGGAAAAAGAAACTTACGAATTACATCCGCTAACATCGACTTGATATTTTAAATTTTCAAAGTCGAACTTCATTCTGTTTAGTTAAATTAAACACACCCATATGATCTAAAAGTTATATTTTACTTGCTCTATATTAATTTTTTAGTAAGTTAACCTATTGTTTTCTACATTCAAATGTAAATCATTTTCATAAAGTTATTGAATATTACCTGATGACGTGATAAATTCTTGAAATCTAGAAACATAAAAAATTCTGTTTCGCAATGTAAATTAAATTAATTTTAAAGAAAAATCATATATATATATATGTATGTATGTATATATATATATATATATATATATATATATATATATATATATATATAAAGACAGAAGTTTCTACGTATTTCGCCTATAAGCACAGCAGATATAGTGTACCGAAAAAAAAATTCAAACTTGCTGGTAGCTCACAGTAATACATCTTGCCACAATTTTAATCTATGAAATCCCTGTATCTTTTCCTAATTGTAGGTCCCTGAAGGTTTCTATTAGTCGCCAGTCTTCTGAGCCTGTAGCTCTAAATGCATGCATCGCCCAGGGGTCACGTCTCAAACCTACATTATTTTTGCATCACATAAATAATCTACCTTAGATCATTTGTGCATATTTATGCCGTTGATTCAGCAATACATGGATGTATGGTTAAAATATTTACTGATCAGAAATTGGCAGCTGATCCTCTCATCCGACTAATTTCTCCGTGTGGAAAAAACTAGCTGTTACAATCATTTACTTAAAAAGCAAAGTAGTTACATTCCACCCCCCTATCGGACCCCGAATACCATCAGTGACGATGAATGAATTTCTTTTCGGGAAGCCTCCATGACTTAAGAAACTATTGGGCCTTAAATTCAACCCATTCCTTTATTAGAACTCGAACATACGATTCATTACATACCTGACACCTCATGCTATCATCTACCTCACTAGATCCAAATCAGACATAAAACTTTTGTCATATTTGGGTGAGAGATGCCCAGTCCACAGATTCTAGTCTCGACAGTGCCCAAATCCTTCTCTGAGTCCTTGTAAATGACAGACTATTTTCCATTCTCTTACCCCTCCCTCACAGTCGATATATCACTCAGTTAAATGTCATAATTGGGCGATCATGCTTCGAAAGAGACGTTACTGACTGGTCAGAACATTATCCCACAGTAGGCTGCCATTGCTTTCTACGGTAGCCAGTCAAAGCTATAGAACCCAATCTGTCCTGTTATTTAACCCATACCTGGAGAGAAGAGACGAATTAATACCTTTCTTAAGGGTATTTCCGTAAAAGTGAGTACAAGGAATTCAACTAGAGAGTGCTTAGACAAATTAATTTCCTTTCATCTGCCAGTTCGACCCTTCACAGCTAGCTCGACCCTTCACAGCTAGCACTCGCCATGTCACTCATATTGTAGCATAACACTTCCACACACCCGTATTCTGTTGGCGAGAAATAAAGTTCTACTGGAACAGCTAATTCACGCGAAACACTGTTCTGTGGATCCGACTCCTAAGAGAATGTGTCTCCAATCACAACAGTCTTAACCTGTTACCAAATGCCACTCTGATGAGGAGAGATAGAATTGATACATTGAAAATATGCTAATCGCGCAATTCCCAAGAAAATATATAAAAAAAGAATACCAGTGTTCATAGAAAAATAGTAGTAACAGAATATGTTATACGAGCATTTTTATGATCATTCCCTACCATGCAATGCAAAAATGCCACTAATGCGTAGGGGGTTACACTGAGGAAATAACAAAGTGGAGGGAATATCAAAGAAATGATATTGTGAATGGGAAACAAGTTGAAAAACGATCGCAATTTACGTTACATTAAAATTTTTGGAGATTGTAGCGATCAAGGAGGCATGCAAATAGAATTGGATTCCACAAACGAGGAGTGCGAAAAAATCTGTTAGGTTAGAAGAGGTGGTTATATTAAACAAGTTCGACGGGAAACTGTGGGACCTTAATGTTAATCTAGTACTACGAGTAAATGCATGTAGTCGAGGTACCAGGGAAAACGCTCGTCAGAGCAGCCGCCATGAAAATACTAGTAGAAAAGAGAGAGAGAAGACACAATAAGTCGGTGATAAAGGGGAGCTACGAAGTTAGGGCAAAATTAACAGAAACATTATTTCCTTTTATCTTTGGAATTTTATTTTCTACGAGGTAAACAAAGTATTAAAAAGAGGTAAAGATAGAGGGAAAAAAGATCAGAAAATAAGATGAGAAATCAAGAAAAGGACAAGAAAAAGGAAAGAGAAAGATCCCGAAGAAATAGAGAGCACAATGAATATTTTCCTGGTCAATATGAGATACAGAAAAGAATAGTCGCTTTAAATATATGTTGAGTTTACACACACACACACACACACACACACACACACACACACACACACATATATATATATATATATATGTGTATGTGTGTGTGTGTGTTGAGTTTATATATATATATATATATATATATATGTATATACTTGTCACTCAGCGAGCTCAATGATTTCAGTCATACTGTCTTCGATGTTTCGTGAGAGCATTCATTATTGTAACGTCTTCACTACTACGGGTCATTTGGTTTTATTTTCTGATTGCAAAAAATGCCTATATCCCAGCAATTACTGAAAAAAAAAACATCGATTTTAGCACCGAAATATTTAAGATTCAACACAATATATATATATATATATATATATATATATATATATATATATATATTAAATTAAACAAACAAGCGTTTTCTTTCCCTAGTATTTAATATAGAATCTGATATATATATATATATATATATATATATTGTCTCAAACGAAACAATATATATATTGTTTCGTTTGAGACATTTTTATTATTTTGATATTCCAATAATGAAACCTAAAACTCAGTTTTACTTGTTACAAAAGTAAATCCGATTTTCAAGTTGCGATGTGAAACAAACGTCTTAACATTCGCCATTGGTTCGCTCTGACATTTTCCTCTTAGTTTCCAATGCCAACTCACCGTTACTATGTAACCCACCAGGCTGGCCTCTCCCAGCCTTCTTCCTGGTGTAGAAATTTCTTTAATCATCAGTTTGGAGGAGAAACAATTTTGTACCTTTAGGTACCGCATTAACTTCCTCACTAGCACTGAGAATTATTTCCCCCTCCATCCCTCTCTCTCTCTCTCTCTCTCTCTCTCTTTCTCTCTCTCTCTCTCTCTCTCTCTCTCTGTCGTCCAATCTCGTAGCTTTAGGCTAGGCCCGCCTGCTGCATTGCCTGCAGTAATATAAGAATACGGATCAATGGTTTATTTTTAGAAAGATGCTAGTTGTTATTTTTCTTTTTTATATTTCAAACTCGTTTATAAATATATCGATCTTCCATTTATCAAAGTGCGTAGTCGTTTTTTCCACTCTTTTTGCTTTCGCTCTCTTATCTCATCTGTTGTGCCACATTCGTTTTGTGGAATGTGACTATAGTGAGAGAAGAGGAAACAAAGGAAACAGAGAAACATTCGCAGTTTACAAACAAAAAAAAAAAAGAGAAAAACGTACATTAAAATTGACAAACTATACAAGCTAAGGAAGGATACAGGAAATCATTTTATTCGCCGTCCCTTCCAACTATTATATTGTCGTTCTAAAAATAAACACTCCCCATGACTACACATCAACGATTCGCGGCAACGGAGAAGAATCACTCCCATTCATCAGCGTGTTTATCATAATTAACAAATACATAAAAAATATAAAATACTACATTAGGTGTTGATATTTAACATTTGCCATGTCTGGTCGAGTGCTCCTGCTATACTTCTAGAGGTTATCAACAAAATCCAAAGAAGTATCTTCAATGTTGATCGATCCCCCTTTGGTATTTAGATTCCAGTCACATTCTCACCAACCTGACGTGTTATCACTCTGACTCTTCTTCAAATATTATCACGGAAACTGCTCCGACGAGCTGTTTTTTCCCGGGAATTTAATCGTGCTGCTATATTGGCATCTAGGTCCCACTTATTTCCGTCATAAATAGTTGAATGTAATTACCACAATTGCCTTTCTCGTACTTTTCGCCTGTGGAGCTCACTTCCGTTTACTTGCATCCCTGATAACTACAATTTTGAAAAGTTGAAATGTAATGTCAAATGCCACCTTCTATCTTCAATACTCTCTGTATTCACTTAAAGGGATATGTCATAACTTATCTTTATGAAGGAATATATCTTTTTCTATTGGGTTAGTAAATAAAATTAAGATGGGTTACCATGTAACGTTGTGCGTTGTGGTGCAGTGGATATCGACACGGAACGAGAAATCGGGGGGCTGAGTTAGAATTCCAGTTGAATTCCTTGCATTCACTTACGCGAAAATACCCTTGAGAAAGGTAATAATCCATCTCTTCCTTCTAGTTATGGGTTAAATAACAGGACAGATTGGGTTCTATAGCCTTGGCTGGCAACCAATCTAACGCAGAAAACAATGGCAAGCTACTGCGGGATAATCAACTTCCCAATCAATCATGTCTCGAAAGAGACATGATCGCCCAAGCGTGTATCACGTATGGCACTTAACTGACTGACCATGTAACGGTAAGACGGAACGGAGAAATGAAATTAATGAATGAACGCTTGTTCTCAGTATATATATATATATATATATATATATATATATATATATATATATATATACAAGAGTCTATACGTGAAAATACATATCTGTTATATTTAATGCAAAGCAAATTATTAGAAAGAACAAAAAAGAAAATGTTTAAAATTAAAGATACTTCTGTTCGACGATTGTCATGACCCCAGATTTGGAGAGGCCGAATCCAGCAGTATCCGAAAGGGATGTGACAGGCTTCATTTATGTCCCCACGAGGCGGCAGAAGTTTATGTTCCAGCCGAACATGGCGGGAGGCAGATACTGTCTAGTTCAAAGGCCAAGGCAGAAGGCAACAACTGTCTTCCTTGGTTGCTGTTAGCTGAAAAAAGGTAGGACTTGCGTTTGGGTCACTATCCGGACTGATGTCACGAGCAGTTATCATGTGACTAAGTTTATTTTTTTTCGAACAAAGGGAAATAAACACCTTATGTATCCTTACACACCCTTTTCTCTCACCTTACTCCCCTGCACACCAGTGGAGGTCTTGGCTTGCTTTGGGTGAAATGATTAAGAAAAAGTAGGCCACAAATTTAGATAGTTGAAAAGTAATGTTAGACAACTTTGCTTCAATTATCGAAGAGGAGACATCTGCTGTGCTTAAAAATCAACATACACACATTTTAAATTAAGATAACTGAAAGTAATCAAATATTGGTGGAATATATTTAATAAGTTATAGGCTAACAATCAAAAAAATTCCCATGATAAAATGACTGAAGAGACCATGACATAAGATGATTAAAGAGGAAGCTTATGAAAGAGCCTGAAACTATGACGGAAAATCAAAATAACAAATTTGAAAATAATGAATGAAATGAAAAAAAAAACACATATTCCATATAGATTTTGACATTCACTTATCTTAGCTGGTTAAGAAACAATACCAAATGCTTAAGACATTGTGTTATCGTGCTAATAATGAGCAATGCTATCCTATTAATTTCAATATTAACTACTTCGTACAAATATGGTTTATTCTATTAAATTGAACTAATAAAGTGGCGTGCAACCTTTCGACCATGAGGAAAGAGATTGTTGGGTGGAAAACAATTCCTTACTAGCAAAACCTTGCAAACACTTTTGAAGCCCGTTGACACTGGAATGACTGCTCTGATGTGGTCTGATTTGAACCTTTTAAAGATAGAGCATGGGAGAAAAAGGGAGTTACTTTCAAAATGGTAAAAAGTAACCGATCATTTTTCCCGCGTTTTTAGCGATTGATCGATTTCCTGTATTTTAAGCATAGATTTTAAAACAATTGCAAATATATAAATAGAATGAGTTTCTTTTAAAACTACCATCTTCTTTTTAGGTAGGCTTGAACACTAGATACTGACGCCGATAAGAAACAGGCAACTAGCTGTCCGAGCAAGCAAGCTCTGCTTTTTATTAACCTTAGCAAATGAAAAGCCGATATGAAAATAAAAGAGCCCTTCGAAAAACTCATAAGCGTAGAGCTGTGAAAATATTTGCTCTTTATAACGAGTCTAACATCAAACATTCATTAAGGGGTCGTATTTAGTATTCATTTTCTACACTTTGATACCTTGTTTAATATTCCCTTTCAAATGTGTTATTATTTGATGCACATAACTCAAAAGGGTTTAATTTTAATTTCTACACCCATAACCTGGTTCATTCATCCTTCCACTCTTCTCTAGTTAGTAGTAAACCGTAGTTGTTTGTCTGTCCGTAAGAAGCCACCCTAACAAATCAAAATTTGTTAGCCCGTGAAAAATTTACTGTATTCCTATTTCAAATATTTTTCTATTTTGAAAGTTAATTCTTCAGTTAATGATTCAATAAGCTGATGGCGAGTTCTACGACAATAAACTATGTGTATATATTACCCTATATATGATTGTTCTCACCTTTACTGCCATTTTCACATTCACCACATTTCGATTATCGTCCGCTTCGGCCTTCTTCAGATGACTGGAATTTCAAACTGACCCATTTGTTTCGATCACTTGGGAATATTTTTCTCGCTCCATAGGTCATAGCACTTCCGGATCTCTTAGTTATCTCTCTTTAACTCAACCCTTTTTTTTTTATAAGCGTTTCACCCCGAGCAAGGCATGTCACTGCCACTACTGCGCAGGGGGCTACGTAGAGTGGAGAAAGAATGATTAAATATAGGAAATGTCAGAGGATGGGTGATAGGCGGGTAAGGATACCGAGAATGAGGGTTGGGTAGATGAGAGTGTTGTGAGAATAGTGGGGAGTTAGTATGATAGGAGGTGTCTATTGACCCTACATTTAAACACCTGGAGATTGTAACTGTCGGGAAAGCAGACTTGTGGAAGGGAGTTCCACAGGCGGGAAGCGCGAGAAAAGAAGCTGTTGGAGTAGAATTTACGGTTACATCTTATTTGTTTAACTGTAAAAGGGTGGGACCTAGTTGCTAATCTAGTATCTCGTGTAAATTCGTGCTTAGGCGGCACCAGTGATCTAAGCTCATCGGAGCAGAAGCCATGAAAGTACTTGTAGAAGAGGCACAGGGAAGCCACATCACGCCGGTGAGAGAGCGGCTGCATCCGGTCTGCCAAGTCAGTATCAACCACGTTACAGATCCTCCTTTGTATTTTGTCAAGAAGCCCAAGGAGAGCAGCAGGGGCACCCGACCAGATATGGCAGCAATATTCAATACACAGGCGGATGGTAGATTTGTATATGTGCAGAATAGATTCAGGTGGGAAAAACTTCCGGGCCCTGCACAGGGAGCCGACTTTTATAGCAGCAGATTTGGCAATGGATTCAATATAGTCATTCAATTTGAGGTCCGCCGAGAGTGTAAGGCCAAGGAGGCGTAGTATTTTACTCTGTGGGAGGCTAGCCTGTCTCATGCTAATGGGAGGTAGATGCGATTGTCTGTGGTGGTTAGTTGATAACAGCTTTGTTTTAGAGGCATTGAAATTTACCAGCCATTTCCTAACTCAGACCACTACGGATTGGAGGTCCCTTTCAAGTACGGCAGCGAGGTTCACTTTGTCGTCCAGACCTGGTTTCTGATCGATGCGAGAATAGATTGTTGTGTCGTCGGCATACAACTTGGGATCTAATGGTGTCGGGAAGAGCATTAATATAGATCAGAAAGAGCGTGGGACCTAGGCCTTGAAGTTATTTTTCATCGCCGTAGCCTGGTATTTGACTCATAACTCTGTGAGTGAAGTCATTGAATCTAACCAACGCTTTTATTCATTGAGCCATGTGACCATTATTCACTTGGTGGGTACGAATTTAATTTCTAGGTCAACCTTCTGAGCTCTCTATCTCTGTTGTTCTGAGGCTTGAGACAAAATCGAGTACAGTATTACTTCGGTATTTCTTTGCGTTCACCTAGAACTATGCTGAGAACACCACAGATCATTTCCGACTTGATAAACATTCCTGCTGATTTAAATGTCTATATTTCCTACTGTGAATTTTAAAGCATATGAAAATCTAAACAAATTTATATTTTTACACATAAAGTAAAGTTAAGCTTTGAGTAAAAATACAATATTGATTTGTTTTAATAATAATTTTTAAAGACTTAACACTTCTTTAATAATATTGAAGATTCATCACTCTGGTTTAACACTTTTCATTTCTACTGTTTACTAGGAAAATAACGGATGTTAAGGATAATATCTGATTATCAAAAATAGTAATTTTATTAGAATTAGCAACTGTATTAGAATTGGCAATTTTATTAAATTAACACGAAGAGATATAGCAGGGAAACTAGGAATGTACTCTTCAATATTGCTTTTTATTTAACAATCACCTTTAGATTAAACAGCGATGATATATGCATTACTTCTGCTGTATCGCCAATGTAGATACGATACACAGAGAAAGTTAGCTTCGGTATTATTCAGTACAATATCCGATGCTAAACGGATATACACGGAACAGTACAATAGTTGCAATGACAGACAAGAATTTACAAAACACAGAGGGGAGATTTAGATTGAAATAATTGCTGTAGTAATAAGTTAGAATATTATTCAAAAGACACTCGAATATTACGCCTCGAATGTTACTATTCTTTACTTCAATAGACAATTTCACTCCATAGGCCGCTCCATCACTGAGAATGCGGCAGAGGTATCAGCAACTCTACAAAAACTTGATAAAACTTTTATATTTCCGAAAAGTGTAGTCCAATGAAACAACTAATTTCTTTATTTTATATTGTGGATTTTTTCACAATGATAATAATCGTCTATCTTCACTGATAAACCTTATTTGTGTTTGTAGAATATAAAAACCAATAGATGTTTCAATGAGAATCACGTCAGCTTATACATTGAAATAAATACATTTGCACCGAAAAACATAAAAACTATCAAAATTACTTTTGGCTTTCGACAGATTTATTCATTCAAAGTAGCAATCAGATATTTTACATCAGAAAACAAAAAAGAAGTGACTTTAAATTATTTAGTGTTTAGCCCTTTTATCCGAATACTGACATTAATGCATATCTGATAAATTTTCATTGCATACATTCTGTTTACATCTTTAGTGAAAGCATATATTTTGTTATAAAGACTACGTTTGTGTATAACCTTTATAAAAGCGAACATCATTGAATAGAAATCTCCAACAATAATTAATATCTTTATCAGTAGGATAGCATCGAGACTTGTTTTCGTCGAGATTTGTTCGTTTTTGTTTATTACATTTGATTTAATAATGATTGTTTGGCCAGATGCGCTCTTTTGTATTCGTTTCTTCTATTTTGTCTTGTGAAATTTCTTTGTATTACTTCCCGACGAATTAGCAATGGTCTACAGTTGTGATTAACAGAAAGACAGTCAAAAGAAATCTGTTTTGGAAAACAACCACGATGATTGTATAAATGATCATCTTTTTGTACAACAAGATGAAGTTTGCGAAATACCGTAAATGTAAGCACAAGAGAAACTGTTATGCAACAGATTTATATCCTCAAGTTTCGACTCAAGTTTTGTCTGGTCAAGTGCTCCTGCTACACATTTCAGAGTTGTTGACAAAATCTAAAGAGAAATCTTCAATGTAATCGATCATGATTTGACATCTTGACTTTTGTCACTTTCTCACCGGCGTGGCGTGGCTTTGTTTTGTCTTTTCTACAAATATTTCCATGGCAACTGCTCTGACAAGCCTTTTTCACTATTGCTACGGCCATATAATTTTACGCGTGCTACTAACTTTGCAGGTAGGACCCACGCTTTTACTGTTGAATTAGTTAAATGTAACCGCCTCTTCTAATTTAAAGTTTATTTTCTCGCACTTACACCTGTGGAATTTTCTAGCGTTTACTTGCTTTCCTGATAACTACAACCTCTAAAAGTTGTCGATTGCTACCTTCTATCTCCCTGAATTCTATCCAATTTTTATTCTTTATTCTGCACCCATGTACTCTTTTTCATTTCTCACTCACTCTGTAAGCCATGCACATTAATGGCAGTCCCACCTTCTTTAGGGAGATAAGATTTTAATATACTATATATATATATATATATATATATGAATTAGAACACTGTCAGTTACTGGCGTATGTTTACATGCTATATCACACGCTAAAAGTCTACTTTCTTCTAATAAGCGCCCATAGCAAAGAGGTAGAATCGCCGACTGATGTCAATTCGGTCGGGTTTCAATCTAAACTCTCAATTGTATGCAAAGGCTTTCAAGGATCGATTGTTAAAATTTCTTTGAGTGAGTTAAGCATGTAGGTCTTTGAACATTTTGGACTAGCCCTACAGAATTAAAAACACGGAAATGTAACAAATAACAGATTCTACATCACTTGATAACTATCAGCAGTAAAAAAACTAAAATAGTCACTCGAAAATAAAATAATGATATAATGAAGATGCTGACGTTCCCCACTATTTCAAATAAAAGGTTACGAAGGAAATGTATCAATCCTTGAAAGAGCAATATTTTTATGTGATTTCTCTCCTTCAATATGGCAGAGAAATCCGAACAATCTCATCAAAGATCAAGGAAAGAATGGAAGCAACGGAAATGTGGTTCTACGGTATGATGCTGAGGATATCATGAATTAAAAATGTGAACAAAAACGAGATTTTGGAGAGAATGAAAACAAAAAGAAAAATTATACTAAACATCAGAAAAAGCTGAATTTTCTGGGACATGTAATAAAAAAGGAGGGTTTCGAGAATCTGATGCTCACAGGTATAACAGAGTGAATGAGAGACGGGGTAGCAACATACTTGATAAACCTGAGCAAATGAATAGCAGAGCGATGTTTGGATAGTGTTAAGAGATAAAAATATAGGAAAATATGGAAGGCCACTGTCATTTACATCCTGAAGGGACACACCACATAGAAGAAAAAGAAGAAAAGAAAAAGAAGAAAAAGATGAAGAAAAGAAGAAGAAAAAGAAGAAGAGGATTTTTTTAAGATTGTTTTAAAATCGACTGCTTTTAAATTTCAGTTGGCAGCAGTAAGGACTACTCGGCTAATGAATTCCAAATATTTACTTGTAGTGAAAACTTCTAATATTGCCAAAACCATTTTTATGATGAGAATTTTGTGGTGTTCATGTTATTGGTTAAATCCTGTATTTGAATAATGGCGACGCCATGAAATCTTGACATATCACCTAAGAATATAGCAAATTCTATTTTACTGACATTGCTTTATAAATCTGTATGAAAATTTTTATGCTGTTAATTAATCAAACATGTTTCTTCTATGGCATCCAGTAATTTTTTTCCAACGATTTATATTCCTGTTTGCTATTTTCATTACTGGTTATTATGTAAAGGTGACTTGGCAAATGAAATAGCGTCGATGAATGAGGAAATTTTATTTTTTATGTGATGTTTATACTGAACAGTTAAAATAACTGGACTCACAAAGATTAATATACAAAACACATACATATATAAGTATATATACAAAACTCCATATATATATATATATATATATATATATATATATATATATATATATATGTATGTATGTATGTATGTATAATTCAAAGAATTTGTCACTTAAGTTGAGCAAGTTCATGCCAATTTCGAAGTTTCGTGAGGACCCCATTATGATAATTCATTCATCGGGGTTTTTTTTCAAAAAAAGTCCCGATGAATTAAGACATCATAATGGTGTCATCACAGAAGTTTGAAGTCGGCATGAACTTGCTCAGTTAAAGAGTCAAAATAATTTACCTTAAAACTATCAACAATCGATCTCCACTCCGATATCAAGCCCTTTACGAGAAAAGAAATTGCTAGCCAAAATATATTTGCTATAAGAAATCGGATGTTTAACAGAACTGATAAGATGTGATACATAGAAACAGATCAGTCTGCGGATGACTATATATATATATATATATATATATATATATATATATATATATTGCGACTCGTGTTGATACGTTTGACAGAGACTAAATTGAGCTTGCTTTATGCCGTATCTGTACCATGGATTTTTGTCGGGATTTGACGTTATGATATTAACAGGCTTTGTCTTGTGTAAAAACAGCACAGTCTATTTAAAAACTCAACGAGCAAACCAGTGATGAGACAATAAGCTACATCCGGCAGCAAAACCTGTGATAGTGATTTTGGAGTCTTTGAGGAGCATGGGACCAAATTGAAATCGCTGTATTTCCCAGATTTTCTATATTCCCGGGGAGGTAGCATCTGTTAGTGTCCCAGATATCGGGAAATAGTGAAACACAAACAAAAAATCCAAGCACTAAGAAAGTATAAAAATATATTTTCATAGTAAAAGTACAAGCAATACATATTAATGAAAACATTAATACATTATTTAGTAAAATTACTAACAGTAGATTTGTAAATGAAATGACCAACAATACATTTTTATAGTAACATTGAAAACATGGTATACTTTATCAAAAACTGTAAAAAGAAAGATGAATAATCGCAATTCTTGTAACCGGAAACAAATTTTCAATCTCGATTGATTTTGTAAGTTTATTTGGCAAAAAAATGTAGTAGAGTAATAAAAATTTAATCATGAAATACTGTCATTGTTATGAATTAATTATAATAACTGGATTTTTATATTTACATTTCAGTATTAAATAACCCACACATATATTTACACTATTTACATAGTTCAAAATGTTGTCCTCATTTTCGTGGCCATATTCACAAAGTTATATAACTACTAAAAAACAATACTGTTTCCGCTTACAAAATTCTATACTTTATGTATATATATATATATATATATATAAGACAAAGGTTTACTACCCAGCTTTTAACCATATATGCCTCATCAAGCTGTAAAATCAAACTGCATTTCTTAACGTTGATTCTTTTTAATTTAAACACACGACCTTCGGTATTCCTCCTGAAGTGTGGGGAACGTGCATGAGTTGAAGTAATTAGACGTTAAAGGGAAAAAGAAAGAACCCAAACACACACACACATACATACGCACAGACAGACAAACAGACGCACACACACACATAAATGCGTAACCATGTCCGTATATACCTAAGACAAAATTTTTGCATGTTTTCATCCCGTCATTATCTGAGAATTCTCATTCAATAAATGCTTCTGGTCGTCTGGTCTCATGATTGTACGTTCTCCTTTTGAAATTGCCTTCCGTGCATCCAACAGTAACCTTTTTTCTGTCCATTAGAATCTTCCACTTCCGCTTTATATTCTACTGTTTCTGTTCTAAAAGTATGGTTCAATGGACATTTAATTTTGCCACTATCATTTTTCATGTTCTCCTTGAAATTCCTGACACATTGTGTCTTTCTAGCATTTTTCAAGTTACCGGTACAACTATAGCTTAATCTTACCGTGTTTCTATTAAAGATCTTATGTAATTTAGAGGACTTGGGGAAATATTTCTTCAATTGGAGGAAGACATCCTCAAACGGATTTTTACAGGTCCAAAATATACTTTTGCACATGCCTACATCCAATCATTATCTCAGACCTCTCATTCAATAAGTTTTCCTGGTCTGGATATGTTACTAAAGCCAGTTATTCCTCCTAGCACAGCCTACAAACTTTATTCTAAGTGCCGTAAGGACTGACATTTTTTAATTATACATCATTTCCTATTTAGAATTCTGTTGTGTTTTGTTACTTTCTTATTTTAATTCCCACGTATGGCTTGCTAGCCGGGTAAAATTCCAGTACTTTCCGAAATTGAATCATGATTTATATGAAGACCGGTCTATCTAGATTCATAAACTAACTCACATGTCTGATATTTATATCGTTGTTCCTTCTTGTTCTTCTTGTTCTTGTTCTTCCTCTTGTTGTTGTTGTTGCTGTTGTTGTTGTGGTTCTTCTTCTTCTTCTTCTTCTTCTTCTTCTTCTTCTTCTTATTATTATTATTATTATTATTATTATTATTATTATTATTATTATCTCCTTTTTCATTATATTTTTTATTTCTGCTATGGTCGCACTATCAACCAAGTCTGCGGGAAGACCTAAGGAAGGTCGTGGCGTGTTGTTATGGCTCCATTTCATGTTTTTTCTATCTTCCCCATCATCCCTATCGTTAGATAGACAAAGTTCTCCTCAGTGTATGTGCTGTACTTAATAGGACAAGTTTTTGTAAATATCTTAAGCTGGGGTCTCCAGAGATTCTTTTAATGTTATCATCATCATTATTATTATTATTGATTTAAATACGAAAAATTGTCTGGCAATAAGTTTTGTGAGAAAATCATAATAGTTGCATATTTATCATGGAATAGTTCTAAGTACTTCACATCTAACATATTTGCACCATAATAAATGATATCATTGACTCAATATGAACATTATTTTGAATTTGTTCCTTCTACGAAAACTGTTACTTAGAAATTTGTATTCAGGTATGGCACTGGATTACTTTTAAGAGTTCTGCTATACAGGTCTCTCTCTCTCTCTCTCTCTCTCTCTCTCTCTCTATATATATATATATATATATATATATATATACAGAATGCTACTATTGAGTTAGAAGCCTAACACTTAACTTACTAAGCTGAAAAATCATCTAGAATGGATTGGTCCAAATATTGTAGTAATAACATGAACAACGCAGAAATGTTGATCGGCCCTTTGGATAGCTCTAGATATGGCTCAGCATCACCCAACGCGTCTTCATTCTCCCCCTTACTACAATGAATCACTAACATCAGCATCATCAATGTTCTTTATCGTAAGCTTAATTCATATATTTCCCCTCTTATCTTTTTAGTTATTCGCAGCTTCCTTATTTCTATTCCACCTTGTCGTCTCTCCCTATCCCATTTAAACTAATCAATTCACCCTCTTTCTTTTCCTTACCTTTCTTATGTAAGTTTTGATAAATGAATTGAACCATGGAGAAAACCCATACTGACATAACTCATCACCTTGAAAATAAATCTCTCGCTTATAAATTTATTGCCAAAGCGTTTCTCAAGCTTTTCTCTTCAGCCGATTTCCAAGTTGCTTTCAACTCCAATTTCTAAACATAAGTTATAGCAATGCATCTTATTTACTTTAACATGACCGTCTATCTGTTATAAGATAAGATACGGGTGCTGGTCATTCAACGATGTTTAGTAAACGTAAAAGCGCTACCATTTCGAAGTGTAAAGAATATTTTCGCAGTATCACGCATTCGAATACTTACAACTCTATATCAATATGAGCAAATACTTATGGAATATGCCGAACTGTGTTGCATAGAATATTTCATAATATAGTGATTGAAATACCCGTTGAATACGTATTCGTTCTAACCCAGTCCCAGAATAATTTAAATTTGATCCTTGACCTTATGCCAGTTGTAAATCACCAGCGAATAAAATAAAGTTATCGGCGTAGAAATAAAATTGTGGTTCTGAGTTCAATTTCCGATTATTTACTTTGTACTAATATTCTTAGAGAATACAGGAATCAGTCTTGCTCTACCTATGGAAAAAGAACCAGATAGACTCGGTAGTGTTAACCAATCTGCAATAAAGGCAACTCAGAGTTCGAACCAAAATTGGGTCTATCAGTATATTTGCCGGAGACATGCAACTCATAACTTCAGTACATGTAGTGTTCCTAGCAACAAAACAGTATAGGATATGGAAAATTCTGAATTCTATTTAACACGATCACTATCAGTATATTTTCCATAGATATATGACTGGTGCTGTAGATGTAACCTTCAACATCAGGAAAATCTTTTATGGATATGTAAGACAGTCAGTTAAGTGCCATACGTGATGCACGCTTGCGAAATTAAAGTCTCGAAAGAAACATGACTGACCGAGCAGAAGATCATATCGCAGTAGGTTGCCATTACATTCTACGGCAGACTGGTTGCCGACCAAGGCTATAGAACCCAATATTATTTAACCCATAACTGGAGGTAAGCGACGTATTAATACCTTTCCCAAGGGTATTTGCGCGTAAATGAATGCAAGGAATTCAACTGGAATTCGAACTCGGCTCCCCCCATTTCTCTTTCCGAGTCAATATCCATGGCCCACAACGCACATATGTAAGAGAAGGGTTTAAAAATGTAAGAAAAATTATTTCGAAATAGAAGTTTTTAGAGCATATTTTTGCTTTGAGTAACAAAATAAGACAGCAATTTGAAGTAATAATGAAACAAATGTAATAAAATAAATATTTCGTTAGTAACCTTCATATTTATAACAACAAGATACTTCTTGAACCAATATTATTTTTCAGTCATTGCATTATTTATTTTTTCCCTTCTGAGAAATATGCATGTAAATATTGTATTGTCAATGGTTTGTTCTTCAAAATATATTTGCCAGCAAATACTTTTAAAAAAAATCCGTAACATTATCACTTTTAGTAGAGGTATATCTCACGGATCCTAGAGTTGTTAATTTTGATATATAGACACGCATCTATTAATAGAAAAAACGTTACAACTGAAAAAGCTGTTGTTTTAAAGTTTGAAATCGCATTGAGTTGCAAAAGTGGACAGTATAACTGAACAGTGTCCGTTTGTCTATCTCGTTCTTTTCATTATTTATTTATCTATCTCGGTCTTTCCTTTGCATATGTGTATCCCGAACGCCCATAGCTCAGAGTTAGTGTCGCCGACTGACGCCAATTCGGTCGGTTTTCAATCCTAGGTGAAAGCAATCGGTAGTCTAACCGTACTGATGAGCTGTGATATAGCGAAACAGATCTGTATGCGGATGACTATATGTAAAGTTTTATTTATTAGTTTCAGTTCCTTTTTACTGTTATCAGTTCATTTCTTGTATATTTAAAAAAAACGTAATTTTTATTATAAAATAATTTTTGCGTGTGAATTTTATTTTGGCTATTGTTTGACAATAACTACGAGTCTTCCAGACACAAGTTCTAATATTTAACCCATATACTAGGGATAAAATGTGTATTCAACGTTTTCAAACCGTATTTGTGCGCAAGTGTATAAAACGAAACAGACTAGAATTCGAACTTAGATTTCCGATTTTTAATCCCGATCACATATCTATTAGACCAGAACTATATGACCACCCGACCAGCCACTGAGAAAATACGAACAGTACATTGTAAACTTGTTCATTACCCTCAATATCTCTCTTCCACTTTCTCTCTCTGTCTCTCTCCCTATATATATATATATATATATATACACACACACACACACACACACACTCCACACACATACACACACACACACACACACACACACATATATATATATGTTTTAGAACTAGTACAAACTAATCGGTTGACAGCCCACTGTTTGTAGTGATTTATGTATTAAGAGTTCTCGATACTTAGTAGAGCATTATATATGGTGATATTTTGACGTGGTGCTAATAAGATAGCGCTGAAACACAACGGCTCTTGTGTTGCAGTAAACTATGTTTTTATTATAAACTTATGATAAAAATGTTACCATATATATATATATATATATATATACAGCAATTTTTAGCAACACCGTTTTGCGTTTATTTTTTGTTACCATAACACACACCCTTGAAAATCATCTGGGGAATACATTGAAATACATTGCCAATGTACATTGGCAATAAGAATGATAATAACATCTGTCAACGTTAGATCTTATTTCTGACATCTTTTAAGTATAATACACGTGAGTATGAACGAAATTTATTAAAAATAAGAAGGCACAATCTTTGAAATTTATTTAATCTGCACACACACACACACACACACACACACACACACACACACACACACACACACACACACACACACACACACACACACACACACATATATATATATATATATATATATATATATATGAGTGGTTTCAATGCTTACAGCCGAGATTGTTGTTTTTCAGTGGTTCACTAATAAAAAGTTATTTTGCTAAGAAGGGATTTGTCGTAAATTTGTTGATATCGTGATAGATATAATGCGTTAATAAGATTAATGTAGTCGAGTTTTTTCCCTTACCTTAGAAGTCATACCGACTTATTAGTGAAGTCACTGTCTTCCGTCGTGAGTGAAGTTCAGCCTAACGGGTGAGGGCATCATACCGGTGCCTTTTTGAAACTTCACAGTCGGCATGATTTTGCTCAGTTAAGTGATAAACTTACCCTACATTAATCTTATATATATATATATATATATATATATATATGTGTGTGTGTGTGTGTGTGTGTGTGTGTGTGTGTGTAGCAATTCCCTCCAAACAAGGAAGTTGAAAATTCTACTAGGACACAAGTGACTACTGAGAGTGAAAGAAAATGAGAAAAATTTAGGAAAAACCGGAAAACTATTCAGAGAGACAGAGACAGAGACAGAGACAGAGAGATGACCAAGTTTATTAAGATAGATAGATAGATAGATAGATAGATAGATAGATAGATAGATAGATAGATAGATAGAACGAGAAAGATATGAACAAACAAATGCTAATAGATATAGACATATTGTGATTGTGGGGATGCGGAGAAAGTGATCGTGTGAGAGACATAACTCTATAAACGAATATGAATGTTGGTTCAGATTTAGTATTTAATATTTAAAGCAAGTTGTCGCCCTTTTGCCAATATGCACTTTTACTAATATTAACACAGTATAAGGTTCAAGAGACTTTAGCGGTACAGTGTTAGTGAGTGAAGTGCGCAATATGTAAGCAGAATAAGAAAGTATAAAGTGAGTATTGTGAGCATATGGAAAATAGATAACGATTGTCCCGAGACTTAGAAGTTCAAAGATTGTAGTGTGCGCGGAAGCATTCACAGAGTACTGATACTTGAGAATCTCTGGGTGTAATTCAACCATAGTACTGAATACTCAGAAAATCAAGGGGATTCAATCCCTTGGACGTAGTCAGATCTTAGCTGTAATTGTCTGAACTTGTAGCACTAAAGTATGGGCATGTTTATACATTTGCAATGGAAGTTGTGTTAGATTAAAGAGTGAGTTATGGTATTGTGTTTGGGAAGGGAAGAACTGCTTGATTTATAATAATTTATTGTTCACATAAATGACCGTTGGACTCTATGAAGACAATGATAGAGATTATTGGGCCTTTCCACATGAAATATAGCAGCCATTGAAATGTTGCAAGCCTTTCAATTCTCTATCACTATTTGCATGGAAAATACTCAGACAAACAACATTTCTTGAGTTTAACAGTTCTAAGATTCGCGGCTAGGACCTACCATGCTACACGCATTGTAGCAAAACATCCTCAATCTCTCTGTATTCTACTGGTGAAAAATTAAGTTCAACTTTTTCATATGGACTACTGCTTTGCGCAAAAAACTCCCAAGGATATGTTTTCCCGATCACTATAATGTTATACTGTTCAAGTCTAGGGGTAACTCTTATCTTCCCCACAAACTTGCATATATTATCCCTCTTAATCTGTAACTCACTACATCGTGTGCCTCTTAGGGCATGTATAGGGTAAACCTTACTGTAAAAAATACTATTTGGTGGTAAAATCTGACCTTTGTACTATCTTTAGCGATGTATCGTATATTTGTGTTCCACTTGGGGGTTGGCATTCACTAGTTTAATATTGGCTAGCGGCACACGTACTTGTTTCTGCAAGCAAATCATTTGCAAATGTTTATTCTAACACGCCAGGGGCAAGATTTGTTCTGATATTTGCTGATGACACAGATCGGTCTGTTACTGCTGGTCTTTTAGTGCGTCAATCTTGGCAAATGTGTATACTACTTAACAGTCCAAAAACTGGCCTACGGATATAGCCCTGTCAATTTCTCCAACACGCACAGTAATTCTCCGAAACGATCAATCAGTTTCTTGAATCCCTACAATCCAACTCTTCTCCGACATCTTTAAGTGAACACAAGTAGTACGTGTGTTTTTCTCTTCGTGGCACGCCTAATACCGAAACATACGCCAGCATAAGTCTATATCTAAAGTTCAGGCACCGGTTACGTTAGTGTCATTATTAATATCTATGGACAGTTGGCCGCGTGGTTAGACCGTTTATTTCCGACTATGAGATCCGGGTTCGAATCTCATCGTGGTTGATATATCAGGAAGGGAACTTCTTGATGTTATCAATCTGAGGGAGGTGATCCCTTTGAAAGTGCATGAAAACTATATCACGGTTTCGTACAAGCTTTTTGAGTGAAACTGGGTAGAAGGAGCTAAATGGGTGTCGTCGATACTTGTGCCAGCACGAATTCTAAACACATCGTAACCGAGGACCTGAAACTTGATCACGGCTCTTTAATGCGCTCTTTCCCAGAAACTGTAACTAAAGTCCGATCAGCATAGCTGCTGTATAAACGACAAGTATGTTCTAAGAATTTTAATCAAATACATCTGTGCCTGGCCAGTTGTTATCGACAGGGAATAGTTGCCGCCCTAGTAGACAGGCATACTCGGATACGAGCAGCCAGCTATTACCATTAGTAATAGCTACGACCAACTAGGATATGCGAGTCGCATAATGAATATTAGATGAGGGATTAGAAATCAGAGTGCAAATTCCGGGATAGCTGCGTACACATTGGCCTGAATGCCATTTACTCCTTTTCTCATCTAAAATTATAATATGGTAGACTGGGTTCTTTACTTATGATAATCAATTAGTCTAATAGAAAAGAATTTCTAAATTCTGAATTCTAAACCGTGAAGAAGGCAATCGGAAACCATTTTGATAGCCTATTTTCGATCGATTTCACCCCATGCAAAGCAGTAAACCCCCTGAGACATAAGGGGTTACTGGGTGTGGAAGACTTAGAAAAAGAATGATTATTAATGCAAACAGGAAGACAATAGATAGTGATTGAAATTGGATTTATAGTTTTGGAAATTGAAATTGGCTTGAAAGCACGGAATCGGAAGGGATTTCCACAAGAGTGAAATGCCAGAAAAGAAATTATTAGATGAAACATACAGCTTTTTGTATGTCTCGGAATTTAATTTTGAAGGCGTTATTTTTTTAAACATATCACTCCACGCAAAGAAGTAAAGTCACTCAGACACAAGTGGTTACTGAGTGTGAAGGAATAAGAAAAAAGAGGAACTTTTTCAAAGAGCAAAAGAATAGAATAGAATAGAATAGTAATCAATAAAACATTCTATAACGATTGACATTGCATTTAAAGCTTCCAAGATTAAAGTGGGCTGGAAGGTATGGGACCGGAATGTAATTTCACCTGTGAAAAGTGCAAAAAAAGACTTTTAGCATAGAATGAATGGTTACATCTAGCTAGCTCAAGAAGTGATGAAGATCCATGATCACCTTCGCCATAAAAGTATATGACATTAAGAAAAAGAAGAAACCTACGCCCATGATTTCCAGGGAAGAATCGGCATCGTCTTTGAAGATTTTATGTTTTATCTTCTCTCTGTGCATATACCAGTTAACTTTTGAAACTATCTATACCTTTTTTCTACAAAATAATTTTGACATTTTTATTATCATCATTATTTCTTTTAATGTCCGTTTTGGTGTAATAAAAATGGGCCCGAAATTAGAAATCGGAGAGCCTAGTTCAAAATCCAGGTGAATTCGTTGCAGTCACTTACGCACAAATATCTTTCTCTTCGATTTCAATATATAAATTAAATAGCAAGACAGATTAGGTTCTGTAGCCTTGCTTACCTGTCTACCGCAGAAAGAAAAATCTTCTGCCTAGTTAGTCATGTCCAAGCATATCACGTATGGAAATTAACTGACTGACTGATTTCTTTTAATCGTTTCACCTAAGCGAAGCGACAAAATCTCTGAAAAGGCTGAAGACTGCAGAATAAATAAAATTGAAGAAAAAGTGAAGATAGAAAGGGAGAGAGGGAGAGAGAGAGAGAAACCATTGAAAGACTAGGATTCAAGAAGACATATGACGACGATTGACGTTGCGTTGAAGATCGTAATTAAGAGGAAAGGAAGAAGCCATAAGAGCGTTCCACAAACTTAAAATACAAGAGACCATTAGCAAAGACCTAACGCCTACAAATTTCTAACAAATGCATGATCAAAACTAATTACCAAATAAACAATGAGCTTAGATTCGTGAAGACGAAGTACCAAAGACGAAAACTCATCATCACAATTATCATGAAAGCATTTATAGAAAAGGCAAAAGGAAGCTACGTTATGGCATAAGAAATGGACTGAAAACGAGATATTAGTCAAGATCAATAATATTGTGAATTAATTTTTGGATGTTTTCAAGAGTCTATATATAAATAGCAGAAGCACAAGACTTAATTTAGTAGTAATACTTTATTGAAGAATAAACTGTAGACTTATAGAGGTGCAAGATAAATTCTGGTTGTAGGTCTAGCAACTGATGTGATATGGTTGATCAACATCTTGTCAGTAGAAAAATTAAAACTAGAACTCACAATCAGCCAAGATGATGGCAGACAAAACCATAGTCTTTTAATGCGATTAATTGAGAGCTATTTTATTTGGGAGAATTAACAAGCCAGCTATCAACAGAGTGAAGGTTATTCTTGAGCCTATCAGATTTACCATTAAGACAGTAGTAAATACTAGTGTCATCAGCATTTATCTCTTTGTATAGTGTTACACGGACTTATCGTAACTTCTCATTTGCATCCAGGGATGCAAGCGTGGGAAAGATTTGTAATACTCGCGGTCATGTAATTCTTCTTCTTCTTCTTCTTCTTCTTCTTCTTTATATTCCGTGTTTCTTCAGGGCGTAGTCGATCATAGTCTTTCGTTTCTCCCTATCCCTTGTACACCTTAACCATTCTTTTGTTACTATTTCCAAACCCTGCTCTGCATTTCATTTTCTCAAGCCCTCATGAAGTATGTCATGTGCTCTTTCCTCCTGTCTCACTTCACCTTCTATCTGTCCTCTGATTATCAGATTTTACAAGTCCTCCAGAAACTTCAGCTGTCTTTTCGTGATTTTAGTTATAAGCTTATTTTTCGTTTCCATCCCTTCTAAAACCTTATCGATATTTGATCTATGATATCCTCAGCATCCTTCTGTAGAATCTCATTTTGGTTGCTTCAAGTCTTTCCTTCATCTTTGATGAGATTTGCCAAGATGGCAATCCCATAGAGTTCTAAAATCTCTCAAACGTCACAGAGGATGTTGTTTGAATGTGTGCCTGACGAATCTGCATAAGACGGATCCACCAGAGTAATTGAGGATATGATTTGTTGAATAAAAACATATTTAAATACACAATATTCAATTATATTAGCCAGCATATGTTATCA
Source organism: Ascarosepion bandense (assembly GCA_037127315.1). Lineage (NCBI taxonomy): Eukaryota > Metazoa > Mollusca > Cephalopoda > Sepiida > Sepiidae > Ascarosepion > Ascarosepion bandense. Next base: position 45,474 of record JBBBDQ010000556.1, read on the forward strand.
TTTAATCAGAAGTCAGACTCCAATCCATTTCGTTCTCCTTTATTTCGAATATATCTTCCCTTGTTTCTCTTTTCTTACGACGTTCGACAATGCTTATTTTATTAGGTCTTTCTTTATTCTGATATCAAGTCTTCCATTCCTTCCGGGTTTTCTGGGTTTTTTTTTCTATCGTGTTTTTCAATTGTCATCGCATGCTTTTTCGCTCGCCTTTCTTTCGGTTTTCATGTATTTTTCTTCCGTTTGTTCCCGTTTTCTGTCCTTTAGGCATCCGATTTATTTTTCGTCATTTTGCTCCTCGTTCCCATTCATTTTTTATTACGCTCCTTTTTTTCTTTTCTTCTCGACTCTGTGTTGTTTTCTGTTTCAGCGTTTTCTCATTATTTCAGTGCAGCCTCTCTTCAGCTGCACGTTTGTCTCTGAGTAGCATTTCATTAAGAAGTTGAAAAATTCACAGCCGCTGTACATAGAGATATTTATTTCTTTTCTATTCCTCATTACTTCTTCCCTGGAGCGGATTCAATAGCAAAAATCATGAGAGCCGTTAACGTTACAGGTAAAACAACATGTCGAATTATTATTATTATTATTATTATTATTATTATTATTATTATTATTATTTGTGAGATCAAATAAGAGCTGGTTACTATTTGTACAATCGAAAGTAAGACAATGTCCTTTCATACGACTTCACTTCTCAAACTACTGCAGATTTACGGACATGTCATGTTTGATCACCGGTTCTCGTCCGATTACTGAAGTTAACGTCGAACCTGATCAGTACCTTGATGAGTGACCGCTTGTAAATACCAGCTGCTGTAAGATTGCGGGTGGTGTAGTATATAACGGCTCAGGGTTGGAAATTAGAAAGTCGTGTTCCAGTTCTAGTCTTCTTTGTTTTAATCCCTAACGCACAAATACCGCCTGGAAACGCTATGAATCCATCTCTTCTTCCAACAGTGATGTTCAACTTGTATCAGTAAATCATTATTATCTTAAAAATATGTTACAATATAAAACAATTTTTTTTATTATAAGTAACATGTAAAAGCTTGATAAATCATCAAAACAAATAATTCAAATACCGTATTATAATCTACTATTTCCATTCCGATATTTTCTAAATTGTACTTTGATAAAATCATAAACTGACTTTTTTTTAAAGAAAATTGAGGCAAAGGAAGGATGATCTTTGAACTTTACTGAGCATGTTACGTAGAGATTTTGTAAACGTAGATTAGGTTGGGAATAAGGTCCAAAGTACCGAAGTCGCTTCTCAGTCATAATTGTTCTGGTGAGACAAGCGTGCTAACCATTACTCTACGTCGAGGTTCTCAGATGAAATGGGGGGGGGGGGATGTTTTTATAGTTAGTTGCGTTTCTAAATTTTAGCTCAAGACGACAAGAGACAGTAGACAGATAAGTTTGCCTGTTGTGTGTGCGGCAAAATATTCAGAATTTTTTCTAGTTTTAATATTTAAAAAAATGTTACATAATTTTGCAGTTCTAATTTAATGAAAATTCTTAAAATTTACAAATATTTTTATTCTCTTTTTTCTTCATGCAGAATTATAAAAATATTGCGCAATCTGTGTAAGGTATGCATAAATGAAAGTTTTTATTAAATCATTTTTTTTTGTTTTTGCTTTACATTGAAAATAAAGTAACGACTACATACAAATTACAATAAAACTGAATGCATTAACATCAGTAAAAATAGCATCCAAAAATGCCAACTGCAGTTATGAGATACTAAAAATCAAGCACGTACAGAGATTTGAATACCTTGGAAGTGTTTTAACAAAGGATTGAAAATGTGACACTGAGATCCGAAGGCGAATTGACATAGAGAAGGATGCATGTCAGAAGTGTAGAGTATTGAGTATTGAGTAGAGTTTTGAGAGATAGGAGAATTTCGCTGGAAATAAAGAAGCGAGCACTGGATTGATATGTAATGTCTGTTCTTCAATATGGCTGTGAATACTGGACAATCTTCTCAAAGATGAAGCAGAAGCAACCAAAATGTATTGTTGTCCAATACCGTACAACCTGATACAAGATGGTTAATTCTTTCTGAATATTTATCACAGAATCTTAATTTGGTCTAGCACAATTTCTTCAGTATGTATGCTTGGTAATTTATAGATAGCAAGCACTGGTCCTGTGTATTATTATTATTATTATTATTATTATTATTATTATTATTATTATTATTATTATTATTATTCATTATAAATTGATTTCTGCTATGGTAGCTCTAGCTATCAAATCTGCAGGAAGACCTAAGGCAGGACGTGGTGTTATGATTCCGTTTCTTGTTTTTTCATATCTCCCTAACATCCCTAGCGTTACATAGACAAAGTTCTTCTTAGTGTGTGGGCTGTACTTAACAAGACATTTTTTGTATATCACTTAAGCTAGGGTGTCCAGGGATTAATTGAATGCGTTTTTTTTTGTTCCATTTTTTTTATCATTCCAAGCGCACCCATTAGCACTGGCAAAATACTTGTTTTCAATTTCCACATATTTTCTATTTCAATTTCTAGGTCTTTATATTTTGACAGTTTTTCGAATTCCTTGTTACAATCCGCTGAACAAGCCATATTATTATTATTATTATTATTATTATTATTATTATTATTGTTGTTGTTGCTATCGCTGTTTAGTTTCAAGCATTATATTATAATGTTTATAAATATTATATCAAATCCTCTTCTATGTGCCATTTTTTTCAGGATGTAGGCGATCATGGCTTTCCACGTCTTCCTATCCCTGGTGGTTCTTAGCACGCTTTCTCTTGTGACACCACGCAGCACTCGTTATGTCATCCACCTACTCAAGCCGTTCAAATATATTATCCGCTGCTTTCCGCTGTCGTTTTTTCACTTTATCTGACCTGTTAGTATCAGGTTATCTAAGCCCTTCTTCCTCTTGCATGACCTAGGAACTTTAGCTGTCTCTTCCTCATGCTCAATATTAATTTCTTTTTGTTTCCATCCTTTCCAAAACCTTATCATTGCTCACATGCTCTATCCATGATATTCTCAACATGCTTCTGTAGAAGCACATTTCAGTTGCATCAAGTTTTTTCCTTCATATTTGATGATATTGTTCAGTATTTACTGCCATATTAAATACTGCAGTGATAATGCATATCGCACTGTGTATTTCTTCTTTTTTATTATTCTTTTTGTTGTTTATGGATTTTTTCTATATTGTTTCTTTTAACAAACTGATGTGCCATTTTATCATGTCTTCTTCATCTTTATTTTCTTCCTCATCATTATTATTATTATTATTATTATTGATGGTGTTGCTATCAATGTTGTTGTTGTTGTTGCTCTTTCGTTTCGAATAAAAGCAAATCATATTGTGCTGATTCTCCCGCTTTCTCTACTTTTACTTCTACTTTCTTTTTCCTTTTTCTTTTCTTCATATTATTATTGTTGCTATTATTATTGTTGTTGTTATTGTAATCGTTGTTGTTGTTGTTAATAATGATGATTTTATCGCTGTTGTCGGGTTTGTTTTGTTTCAAATATGGATGTGACCAGATATATTACTCTTTGTATCTGCCTCTCATTCTCTCCCTCGTCTTCTTTATACTATTATCATTATTATTATTATTATTATTATTATTATTATTATTACTTTAGTTGTTTCTACTGTTGTTTCATTTTAAATTCCGAAGTGGCGAGGCACATTGCGCTGCGTAACTCCTCCTTCTCTTCTTTATTATTATGGCATTTTTATTATTATTAATATTATTATTTTAATAAAAACAACAGAGACATAATATTAACGTTAACTTAGTTTTATTTTGCTACTTTTTGTTGTCGCTAATTTCACAGCATTATTTTGTTTCGCTATAATCCACAATTATCTGTAATATTTAAAAAAATGTAATTTTTGTCATTTCATTAATTAATAGCAGAATAATTGTCATTTACGTTAAAATAATTAGTGCTGCCGTAATGGTTTTTTTTCCTTTTCTTTTTTTATTTGTTAGAGGAGGAATACTACTCTTTCTATTGCATTGATAATTATGAATTTTTTTTCAAATGTTTCTAATCAAATATTGGTTTTAAACCATCATCATCGCGAATTCAATAGCTATGTTTATTATATGCAATTAATACTTGTAGATAATTGGATAATGATAATATTAATTTTATCAGTATCAATTTTTTTATACCCTCATTGACTATTTATACAAGTAGTAACTCATGGTTCAAACTAATCAATTTCCCTCTGTTGTAACTTAGATTTCCGGTGGGTTTTTTTTTACGATAATTGTGCTGATGAAATTTCCGCTTTAGTCCTTTCAACATCACTAATTAAAGATCAGTACTCGATGAACAGTTATGTCTCATAATTTTATTCATAATATTGCTATTTGCAATCGTATGTTCTATGTTGTTCTCCGTTGCTTCTGTCTTAGTAACGCCATGCATTTTAATGGATATTATCACCTATCTTGGTGTGGAATAATTTAAAAAATATCTTCTAATTTTGTTTGTCATTCACTTAATTATTGAGTTAGTAAGATTTTACGTTACACCCTATGGCCGGGAATTCCCACTATAAAATGACCATGTGTCACATCCAGCCTACGTGGGAGGGCTAGTAAATACACCCTACCAATACCACATAAAAAAATAGGCTATTCCGTTTTAAGTGCTTAAAAATGACCTTACAGCGAAAGCTATTTTGTTTCTATGAAATAAAGAAAAAGTGAAAGAAAGAAAAAAGGGAAGAAAAGATAATATAAAAGTGTTTAATGTCTCCTGCCCATAACTCATAAATTATGAACTATTCTGTTTTGATAGCGTGGAAAAGCTGAAAATGCATATTAGAGACGCTACTTGAGTTTAGTGAGAAAACGAATGCAAGAAAAGAGAAGATAGAAGTATTTATCCTCTCATGCCAATATCTTACATATAGTGGACTATATGATTTTTGTAGAGTGGAATGACGGAAATGACATATCAGAGACGCTACTTTGTTTCACTGAGGAAAGGAAAGAAAGAAAGAAATGATGGGTAGATAAATGTATTTAACATCTCAGGCCAATACTTCATAAATAATAGTCTATTCCGTTTTGATCGCTTGGACAAACAGAAACGATGTATCAGAGACGCTATTTGGATTAAGAAAGAAAGAAAGAAAGAAAGAAAGAAAGAAATGAAATAAAGAAAGAGAAAATATCGGATTTGCTTTTTGGTTTCCGTGAGAAAAGAAAATACAGAAAGAAAGAAAGAAACAATGAGATAATAGAAGTGTTTGACCTCTTCTTTAAATACCTCTTTAAAAATGGACTCTTCTATTTTGGTCACATGGAAAGATAAAAAATTTATACAAGAATCGCTACTTAGTTTCAGTGTGAAAAAGAAAGAAAGAAAGAAAGAAAGAAAAGAAAGAAAGAACGGAAGATAGAAATGTTTAACATGTGTTTCCTTAAATGGAAATGTTGTCGATTAGAAAACATTTAATTTATACCCACTTTATTTTAATTGCTATTGCGATATTTTATAAAGGTTATTATTGTTAAAGTTGTTGCGTACAAATATTTAGTGGTACTATACAGATATGCTATAAGCTTATCCAATCATTAACTTAAAACTTAAGATTCATCATAAAATTCAAATAGGAAAAGCGTGAAATTTTCACAGATATTTCTTGTTTGTATATTAGTCAGTATAACGTACATGTTCACTTGACTAACATTTGTCTTACGATAGATATTTACGCACCATAAATGAGGTTAGTATGAAGGCTTCGTAGGTGCAAACACTAAAATAGTAAGACCCCTTATGCTAAGTCATACTATATGGTTATTGTTTTCATTTTACTGTTAAATGCATATTGTTGATTGTGTTGTATCCTGTAACCAATTAAAACAGCGAATTTAGACGCTACCTCTACGAATGTGAGTGTCTATAAATATCTAAGAAAAATAACTTTTCTCTACTGGTCTGATATGTATCTATGTTAACAAAATCATGCGTTGAAGTCGTTCTATGAATGTATCATTGGAGTTGAAAGACTAAAGCCAAAAATGCTGAATTGCAGCTGTTCACTGGTAGAAAGGCATTTAAAGCCATAAAAGGCTCAATATCAGCGATAAAGACAACAACGTCTGAAGGTGTTTTTGTGCCTGAGTGATTGTTTATGTACGTCTGCTTACGCATTCATACAAATAGCCACTTGGCTGTAGGTGAGGTGTATTTTTTTTTTTTTTTTTTTTTTTAATCATATCACCCCGAGCAAGGCAGTAACGCCACTGATGCGCAGGGGGCTACGTAAGGGTAAAAAGAATGGAAAAGAGAAAGCCGAAAACCGCATCCTAAACAGGAAACAAGGGATGAGCCTCTTCACCTGTTCAATAGATGTGGGTGGAGTGTGAACCGGGCGATAGTTTAGTCTATCTACTCCAATTGAAAAAAAAAATAAAATAATAAAGGAAAAGAGTGAAAAGATTGGAAAAGAGAAAACCGGAAACCGCATCCTAAACAGGAAACAAGGGATGAGCCTCTTCACCTGTTCAATAGATGTGGGTGGAGTGTGAACCGGGCGATAGTTTAGTCTATCTACTCCAATTGAAAAAAAAAATAAAATAATAAAGGAAAAGAGTGAAAAGATTGGAAAAGAGAAAACCGGAAACCGCATCCTAAACAGGAAACAAGGGATGAGCCTCTTCACCTGTTCAATAGATGTGGGTGGAGTGTGAACCGGGCGATAGTTTAGTCTATCTACTCCAATTGAAAAAAAAAAATAAAATAATAAAGGAAAAGAGTGAAAAGATTGGAAAAGAGAAAACCGGAAACCGCATCCTAAACAGTAAACAAGGGATGAGCCTCTTCACCTGTTCAATAGATGTGGGTGGAGTGTGAACCGGGCGATAGTTTAGTCTATCTACTCCAATTGAAAAAAAAAATAAAATAATAAAGGAAAAGAGTGAAAAGATTGGAAAAGAGAAAACCGGAAACCGCATCCTAAACAGGAAACAAGGGATGAGCCTCTTCACCTGTTCAATAGATGTGGGTGGAGTGTGAACCGGGCGATAGTTTAGTCTATCTACTCCAATTGAAAAAAAAAAATAAAATAATAAAGGAAAAGAGTGAAAAGATTGGAAAAGAGAAAACCGGAAACCGCATCCTAAACAGGAAACAAGGGATGAGCCTCTTCACCTGTTCAATAGATGTGGGTGGAGTGTGAACCGGGCGATAGTTTAGTCTATCTACTCCAATTGAAAAAAAAAATAAAATAATAAAGGAAAAGAGTGAAAAGATTGGAAAAGAGAAAACCGGAAACCGCATCCTAAACAGGAAACAAGGGATGAGCCTCTTCACCTGTTCAATAGATGTGGGTGGAGTGTGAACCGGGCGATAGTTTAGTCTATCTACTCCAATTGAAAAAAAAAATAAAATAATAAAGGAAAAGAGTGAAAAGATTGGAAAAGAGAAAACCGGAAACCGCATCCTAAACAGGAAACAAGGGATGAGCCTCTTCACCTGTTCAATAGATGTGGGTGGAGTGTGAACCGGGCGATAGTTTAGTCTATCTACTCCAATTGCTTTTATAACGTAAATTGATGCATATTTTAAAGAATGTCCTTTGTTTATTGTTTTCTTACCTTTTTAAAATTATTTTATTGTTAATAATAATATTATATATATATATATATATATAAATATATATATATATATATATATAGAGAGAGAGAGAGAGAGAGAGAGAGAGTGAGATGTCAAGTCCGTGAACGGCGAGGATAATTCAACCAAATCTGCTTAATATAAAATCTTAAGTGTTATATCTGTATAGAAAGCTCAATAAATGTTTTCCAGAGCTATGAGTTGCGTTTTCTTTATATATATATATATATATATATATATATGCGTATGACCGCACCTGTGTGTATGCATGTGTGTATTTTTGTGTTGCAATGAGTGTATCCGCATGTTGGTTTAATACTGCAGCAGGTATATATATTAGTTTTACGTTTGTTTTTATTGGTGGGTTTGCTGAGGTCAGTCGGGTATTTTTTGTTCTTCATATTGTTCTTATTTTTTCTCATTGATTTTCGTTTGGTATTGCCAGTGGAAAAGTGTAAGATATGCTGAATTGTGTTTGCAATAGAATTACGTTTTGCACTGTATTTATTTGTTTTGTGTCTGTATTTAAAAGAAAAGATAAGTATTTATTTGAGTGTTTGCATCTATCCATTGCTTAATTTTTTATTGCATAGTAGTTTGCTTCGGATTTTAAACGTAATTATATGGGTACGAATTCCTCCAGAAAGAGTTCGGTGTTTCTGCTATTGATATCGCGTCGGGCCACACTTTTGGTGGTGATATATTTTTTGGCACCATATATATTTAGATAATGTGTTGTTTATGTACCTTTCTGTTTTGAAAGACGTTTTGTGATTGTTAAATCTTTCTTTATGTTGTTTCTGTGAGGAATACGTAATTTTTTCTGTATTAATGTAGCATTATATATTATATTGTTGCTTGAATTTTTGTTGACAAGTGGTGAGTTGTTTTTGTTTAAACAATTGAATTTATTGGTATTATGTTGTAATTTTTATTGGTGTTGTTGAGTAATATTTTTTGGTTTGGTTATTATTTTGTTCATGTTATCCATGCTGCTGCAATAGATTTTGACTGTGTTGTGGTTGTTGATTTTAGATAGTTTGTTGTGTTTCGTGAAATGTTTTTCAGTTATTTTGAAGATTATTTTTTCTTTTATTTATTGTTATTTTATTATTATAGGATGGGTAAAATCGGATTATATTTTTTCTCTTGGTTTTCTTTGGTAATTGTTTGTTTGTATCGTCTACTTTGTTCGAAATACTGTTATTTCTTAGTACTGATATGCGCACACGGACACACCCACACGAGCACACACGCACGTTAAACATTTAACCAAAACCAAGTGGTCATTTTACTACAAAATACTGAATTGCTGCAAACCCAGTAAGCTTTAAAAATAAACAGAAAAATAAAGGATAACGAAGAAAGCAGAAAAAGCTAAAATAAAGGCGATAACAAAATAAAATGATATTCATCAAGAGAAAAAATACACATTCACAGACGTACAAACAAAACCATCAAATAAAACCAATTCAAAACAATATATACACACGCAAATATTGAAAAACACTGAAGAGTGAGTGTATTATTATTCGGCATAACCTAACACCGATCAGTTAAGTGGCATATTTTTTTCTGTTAATTATACATGACAAAATGTGCGAAGGAGTATTGTCATGGCCAAGAATGCATTCCAGATGTTGAATAAAGTACTTCAAAATGTCGCTGGAAACAAAGAAAAGAGTAATTGATTGTTATGCCATATCTGTCCTTCAATACAATCCCATCAAAGATCAAGGAAAGACTTAAAGCACCGTGGTTTTGGAGAGAATGGAAACAAAAAACTCTGATACTTAACATCAAGAAAAGACAGCTGATGTTTCTGGGATATATAATGAGGAAAGAAGCCTAAGAGAATCTGATACTCACAAAAGAGATAGAGAGAAAGAAACGGGGGAAGACATAAATGGATGGGAGAGAAGTATTTGGGAGTGATAACAAGAGAAAGGGTGTTAAGAGCTAGAAGGCAGAGTGAGACGTGAATGTCATCGTCTACGTTCTGAAATGGCACGGCACATAGAAGAAGATATATATATATATATATATATATATATATATATGAGTATGTGTGTGTGTGTACGCGCGCGTGTTTTTCTGTATGTGTGTATATGTGTCTGAGAATATAGATTTGAAATATCTACATGCCTATGAGGGCTGAAGTCAAAAGATAAATTTATAGACATGATTCTGAATCATAAATAAATGTATTCGATCGTATTTCAAGAATGCTAATGTGTGAGGCCATTTTTACAAGCAATAATATTTCATGTATTTTGGAATATAAATTCTCTCAAGAAATCTACAATATACATGATCGTGCGCACACACACACACACACACACATATATATGATTATATATATATGATTATATATATATATACAGTTGCATTTGTGGATATATTTTTTAATAGAATAATTAACTGGTAAATAATTTTAGGATATTTAAGGATACCTATGTTCATCACCAACAAGCACGAACACAAAAACGAAAATATGAATGCGTACTTATATTAAAACTACATATGTTTTTAAGTGGGTGTGTTTATAAGGGCAAAGAGAGGGAGAAAGAAAGTGGGAGAGAGCGAGAGACATATATATCTTGGAAATTATCCTTATAAAAATCTTAGCGTTAGATGAGATAAGGAAGTTATCAGGCGAAATTGTAATAAATAATTCGCGAACATTTTAATACACACATATTTATCATATATAGACCAAGAATTAATATCCTTTGACACACACACACACACACACACCTACCCACTTATATATATATATATATATATATATATATATATATATATATATATATATATATTGGAGCCAACGATATACGTTTATTCCTGATTTTAACTTTTAACGATTTATCTTCTTAAACTTATAATAATATTTGCGCATTTCAAATTAAGTTTTTCATAGTCGCATACAAGTAAATACACACATATATAGAAAGAGAAAGAGAGAGTGAGAGAGAAATAGGTAAAGAGATAAAGTAATATTAACAGACTATAGAAACTTTGGAAGAATAAAAAGAGCTATTATATTTGCAATAAATTCATAGGTTATTAGAGCGATATGTAGATAGATAGATATGACGAAACATATATATATATATAATGTGTGTGTGTGTGTGTGTGTGTGTGTGAGGAATCATACAACCCTGCATTTATTAACTAACACATTTGGTTAGTGTGCCTAAAATCTATTAATATTCCACATTCTTCACTATCTGATTCCATGTTGCGTCTTTTCCCCTTCGCAGTACATACACGTAGAAACAGAAAATATTGATATATAGTAAAACTCATGTCGTAAATTATCTTTATTTATATGTGGCAATGTTCATTTGTGTGTATATTATATATTTCCGTTTAAGCTTATAACTTATATTTTATGTACTTTATGTCAGTATCCAGACATATATACGATGAGTTGCTGAAAATTGCCCGGCTTTTCTGATTTGTTACAACCTGACTAAATGACTAAACATCAAAACATCTCCTTGAAGTTGGTAGAAAGGGTTGTGTCTGACCAACAATTCACGGGAAACTATGAGTTCTGCTCAGCGAAAATAACTGAGTATCGAGTCGCAGAATATGAAGTTCTGAAATTAAGACTGTTGTCTTAATTTTTATTGTCATATTTAAAATGTTATAGGTTCCGGCCTTCTCCAAATATTATTCGTTTAAATTTCGAACCGAACCCGGAAGAATAATTCAGTGAAAGAAACATATTAAAGAACTAACCTTACAATCATGCTAAAATTACAAAATCTAAAGTTCGGATCTCCACTAACGATAAACCTTTTATAGTATTAATGTTAGTACCACGTTATTCACTTTTAACTGTATGATCTCTCTTCGTATGTTACTTTTATCTCTACTTTTATCTTTATTTCACACTATAAATTGTGACTTAATTAAGGTTTATCTTAAAATTTTAGGTTGAAATTCTACTTAGACAAAAAATCTTTTCTTTAATTTTAATTTTAAAGTAAGTTTAATTTTTTTTACATGATTTCACAATCTTTTCAAAGAACGCCAAAAGTTTGTAGCTTTATACTACACTAAAACCAATATTTTTATCCACTATACATTCCAGATTAGAGAGATTAAAATCCCTTCCCCTTCGCTGATTATGCTGTCTCCCACACCACTCTCTTTTTCGTCCATCTTCTCTCACTTTCTTCCCCCTCTATGCATTTACTTCTTCCACTTTGTTAAGCTCCGACGCCAGGACTGTAATATATAACATTTTTTTCTTTCTTTACTTTTTTCCCTCCCTTCCTTTATTTCTCTTACCTCCCACCTTTTTTCCGTTTTACTTAACCTAATATCACTTCTACACGCCTTCTGTTCCTTTTACGTTACAATTCTCTTTCCTTTTTGCGAACCCAGACGATGCCAATTTTTCTTTTCTTGTTTATTTTATTTCATTTTATCTTTTTCTTTTTCTTTTTCTTTCTTTTTTAATTTTTTTTTGCAAATCTATTTAAAAAGGAAAAATAGACTTTTTTTCTCCAGTTTACTGAAAGGATTTTTTCGTTGCTGAGGTTATGTGTTACCCCTGTGGGAATGTCATATCGAAATGGTCATTCAACATCCTTGAATTAATCCTATTTTAATTTATATTTGCTCTGTAATATTTTATTACATGGAGCTCTTTTCCTGTATCATTTTTTAATATTAAAATCAAATTTTAATATTAATTAGGAACGGGTTTTTGAAATTTACCTTCCTGCTTTTTCCGCTTGGATTAAAGTATCTGAATAATATATATATATATATATATATATATATATATGTGTGTGTGTGTGTGTGTGTGTGTGTGTGTGTGTGTGTGTGTGTTTTGTCGAGAGATGTCATGAAAGCAACATTAAATTCATGGGCCCTGTGACAATGACTAATGATTTAAAAATTGTGTTAAATTATGAAACAGACTTTTGTTGTTGAATTTTGAAATCAGTTTTCACTTTTATATTTGCTTACGTTCTATCTAGCTATTGAGGTCTTTTCATCAATATACTATACATTAAACCAAGGCACATATATATATATATATATATATATATATATATATATATCCGACTGACAAAAAATCGATTAAGTTTCGATCTCGGCCAAGTGGCTATCTAGCCACATTGCAGCGAAACAGGCTGATTAATATACATATATATATATATATATATATATATATATATATATGGAGAGAGGTGGGAGGAAAACACAATAGTGCGCCGCTTTGCTTTCATTGTGAAATCGGGGATCCCTGTTCGAATTTAGGTTAAGATGGTGACATTCACTTGCAAATATCCCCGAGTCTTGGCACCCTTCAGTCATCGGTAAATATTAGGACAGAATGAGTTGTATATATTTGGCTGGTAACAAGTCTAGAAGAAGAAAACTCTGAATACAAAACCTTCAGCAATTTTAAATTGCTTTACCGGCTCGTAAGAGTTCTAGAACAAGCACTATTAAATCAAAATCGGCGAGCACCCTATACGGAACCAGGGCTAACCACATGCTATTCCGTCGTCTCTCGTAATCCGTCAAGAGCATAGATAGATTAGCTTTGTCAATCTGAAAACCGACTGAACGTATCATGAGGAAGAAAAATCAATGTTTGTTCCTTTTTGGCTTCGGATTCTCCTGATGATTTTAGTTGAGGGATTGACTATTATGATGAAATATTTTATTTAAAGATATGTATATTTTTTTTATTTTAGGTGATATTAAATTTTTGAAGAGTAAATTAGGAAATAGGTTTTCTTTCAAGTGGTTTCCTGTAAATAGCTTTTGAATGATTGTTGTCTATTCTATGTTTTATTTTCAAGACGATTCAGTGCATTTTGTAAACGATATTTTGTATGGAAATATTTTATAAAGATGCAAAATGATTTTTTGTTGTTTATTATTATTAACCGATTTTTACAACTGAAACGTTATTTGAAAATAAAATTTTCAAATAATATTTGTATTTTAAAGCATTACTATAAATTGCTGGATGGGAATTTTTAATGTTTTTTTTTTTGTTGTAACGCATAACTAAATAAGTACAAAGATAAATATGTCATTTTTAAAACGACCAACAAATATTTTCACTTAAATATATTTCTCCTCAATATTATTTAAAACGTGTTAGATTCGTCAGCTGCTTCAGGCGGGCCATTGCTTTTACTGCCATTATCTATCTCCCTATGTGATGTATCACTTTAGGATTGGAACATTAACGCTCGCCACATCCTCTTCTCGTTCACACCTTTCAGCAATATTTTCCAGGTTCTGACCTATTTCTCTTGGTGTAACTGCTTTCTACATAAATCTGTCAAATTAATGGCGCTCTGTGTATTTTGCCTTGTAGGGCCCTGCGATGTTCAAGCCTTCATTCAGCATTATTTATCCTAAGGGTCTAAGCTGTCACTTTCCTATTGTTCTTAATCAGCCATTTTTTAACTCACAGCCAAGCTAAGATGACTCAGAACAATGCAATTTCATGTTGCATCTAAATTTTGGAAGATTGTGGGTGGTACGGCATATGTAAGTTGTGGTGCATTCGATAGCGGCTCGAAACAGGCAGTCGGAGAGCCGAGTTCAAATTCCAGTTGAATTCTTCGCATTCACATACGCGCAAATAGAGACCAAAAAACATCTTCTAAAAAGTATTAATCCGTCTCTTCTCCTTCCAGCTATGAGTTAAATAGCAGAACATATTGGGTTTTATAACCTTCGTTGGCAACCAGTCGACGGCAGTAAGTAATGGAAGCTTACTGCGGGATACATTTTATTTGATTCCCTGTTGAGAAACGAAGGCTTAGATCTATATATAATGTAAGGAAATGTATATTCGGGAAAGAAAAAGATATTACTATTTTTCATTTCTGACTAAGAATGTTTTTCATTCGTTTTCAGCTAGAAAAATACAGAAGACAATTAGTGGATAAATAACTCGTTAACCACTTCGATACAATGCAATTCACACTTACTTTATTGTTAAAGGGGGTTTGTCTTGAATTGCCACATTATTCGTTTTCAGATGAAGATATCTAGAAAGAAATTAATGGTTAAATATCTCGTCAGCCACTTCGATACGAGAGAATTCTTACCTTTACCTATCTTTATTGCTAACTAGAGATTGTCGTAAATTGCTGCGTTATTCGATTTCAGATAGAAATTAGCTGAGAAATATCTCGCCAGCCACTTCATTAGAAAAAGAAATCTTACGTAACTCATTACTAGTGAACCTGTAGTTGACTCCTTCACAGGTAAAGAGATCAGGTGAAGTCCGCATTAATACTTAAGAAATACCCTAGTACAATCTACATTTTACATGTTTTTATTACTATAGAAGTGCTTCTTGGATCATTATTTACGTTTCTGACACGTCATAGTGCAGGTGTCATTTTCCTGAGGTAGTTTTAAAAGTTTCTCGACTTGTCTTCATAACCATTTGGCATACGCAATGATGCATTCCAAAAGATGAGTAGAGTATTAAAAGACAGGAAAAATTTTGCTGGAAACAAAGAAGAGAGTACTGGACTATCTCATCAAAGATGAAGGAAAGACTTGAAGCAACCGAAATGTGAGTCTACAGAATAATGCTGAGTATAGCATTGATAGAACAGGTTAGCAAAGATAAGGATATGGAGAGAATGGAAACAAAAAATAAAATTATACTTAAATTAGGAAGAGACAGCTGAAGTTTGTTGGACACGTAATGAGGAAGGATGTCTGGTTGAATCTGATACTCAAAGTTAAAGGGAAAAATATGGTGGAACGTAACGCGTAACATTCCTGAATGGCTCAAGTAAATGGAAGGAGAAGAAGAAGAAGAAGAAGAAGAAGAAGAAGAAGAAGAAGAAGAAGAAGAAGAGTCTTATATTCCTTATTCAAATCTGTGCCAGGGAACGAAAAGTCAGAACAGTGACATTTCTCTTGAGATATCCTATTTGCCAATCATTGTTTTAATCTCTTCTTTATGATTGAATAATTTACTTGATTCATTTTGACACACAAAGTAATTAGGTCAATGAAATTGTTTATCTAACTTTTTTCAACCAAAAACTGATTGCATAAACAGAAATCTCTAGCGGCTAATCCTACTTTTTAGGATCACGCAGATCTTTGTTTACAGTATTTGTTTTCAGACTATTGTCCCAAACTTTGTTGTTGTTCTAACAAAATTTTGATCTTTGTACCTTTCACACTTCCTCCGATATATATCAACCTCGGTAAAATACAGGAAATTCTCTACTAAACATTTTATTGAATATACAGGGTTAAACAGTTCTCGTGTCTAGGAATATCGTCTAGTTCATATTCAGTACTCTTTAGTTACTGCTCGCACATTTCTACCATTTTCACATAACTGAACATTTTATACGCTGATTTATTGTGAGAAGTCTTATGCATTTTTTAAATAATGTTTAAAAATAATTACTTACGTTTTGTATCCCCGCTGTTGGTGATGAATGATCCCAGTGGGTGGCACAGTTATAATTATAAGGGTATCTTTAAAATCGTTATATTAAAGACAGTTGTGTGCGAATATATATATATATATATATATATATATATATATATAATAATAATAATAATAATAATAATAATAATAATAATAAAAAATTTGTTGTTTTTATTTATAATTAATATAGTTTACATTTCGACAGGGAAATAACGGTTTCGAGAATTATTTTGTAATCAGGCAATGCTAGATCCTTGCTGTTATATATATATATATATATATATATACATACATATATATATATATATATATATATATATATATATATATATATATATATGTAGTGTATCAAGGCAGCTAATAATGTTTAATAATGAGTCGTTCTAAACATCATATTTTGGCTTTAATTTCGGGTGAACAAAACAAAAATGTTCCAAAATTTGGATTTTTTTATTATGCTGGTTCTAAGCTTTCGGCTCGCATGAGGCATCTTTAGAGAGGTAACAAAGACGTTTACATAATGACATCTACCATCAAATATCGTATTATCTTGTGTTGACATAACAGTCACCCAAAGCAGAGGCTGTTCCTAAATTTGTAATGCGTTTCTATGACGTCAAACCGCGTGAGAGACCGAAATGTAAACAGAACTATATGTCTAAATGCAATGTAATGTTTTGTGACCAGATTGAAATGTGATTTTATTAAGTATGGGTTGTTTTGTTTTAATGTAGACGGACACCAATATCTGATATTTCTTTTTAATGTGTGCATATAATGTATTATTGTGTAATTGAATAAAATATGTCTAGTATTACCTACATGGCTATATTTTTTAAGAAATGTTGTATAACTGAACTATGATCAGAAAGGTGGTACTAAATCTACGGGAGAGCGTGGTTGTATTAAAACTAGTATATGTAGTGGTTTGATTATTAGTACCAGAGATACAATCCCTGAACGAGGATGTAAATTAATACACTATATATATATATATATATATATATATATATATATATATATATATATATATATATCCGAGTGAATAATGAACGAAGAAAAATATTTTTTACAATGTTCAAAACATTAATTTGAAACAGTGGTTGATATATAATATCAATATTTATTATAAATTATGAATATTTATGTGAATATTTATTATAAATTATGTTTAGAGCATGTACAAATTTTTTATATATCCACTACAAATTGTACATTTGTTTCGACATTGAAAATACAATGTCTCATCAAGTAGTGTTGACAGGAATGGAAAGCCTCCTTTTTATATTTGGTGAGTTTGTGTGGGATGTTGATGGGGGTTAGTGATAAGTGAATAATTTTTGTAAATTGACCGTTTGAATTTTGAAGAAAATGTCGTGGGTAGTGAATATAGTTGATTAATGAGTATCTGGGAATTTTGTAGACAGATTAACATTAGCAGATACGATGGACGTTTTATGATCTTGTGACTAGATATTATCCTTTGGATTTCTTAGAGTAGCAGAGTAGGGAGGTATAAATACTGGGAAGGGATGGGATTGGACTTAATGTTTATTTGTACAACAATAGAATATGTTTGTAATTAAGCACAGTTTTTTTAATATAATTTTGTAAATTTAACTTTAATTTTGAATTTAGGAAATCGATGTTTTCTATCAAATTTTAAATTTTAAATAAGATCGCAGTTTGTGGTGTGTAATAGGTAAGATTTAATGTAAGAGGTAAAATTTAATGTTTGTATTTAAGGTTATAAGTAGGTATGTATGTTTGTATTTAGGTAATAGGCAAAATTTAATGAGTATTTAAGCAAAGTTTTTTATAATTAATCTCATTTTGTATATTTAACCTTAATTTTGGAAATTAGGAAATCGATATTTTCTATAGAATTTTAAATTTTAAATTAGATCACAGTTTGTGGTGTGTGTAATAGTGTTGTTCGTACTATGAAGGTATATCCTTTCTACGGGGTCCTAGCTCTGGCTTTTGTAGTATTTTTTAGCATGATTGTAAGGTTAGTTCTTTAGTGTTTTTGCAGTTTACTGTGGTTCCATGCCTCTGGCTTAAAAGCTTATTGCTATAAATATCAGTTTATCCATCTCTGTCGGAAATTTACAGATGTAACGGGTCTCCTGATTGGCTGATTTAACCCGAACCTCGTTTTGAACTTTAGGCGGGCTTTACCAGAGGTTTTATGTTTTTTTTACACGATGGTTTTGCTCTCTCCTTTTTTCAGCTTGCACGAACAGTATCGGACGTATTTGTGCCGCTCCGGATTTTTGTTGCAGCAGGGCCTAAATTGGCGCCCACTTGTCTCGCTATATCGAGACCATCTTACCAATTCTTTGTAATCTTTTAGGCTAATGCCATAACTTTGTAACAGAGAAAATCTCTTGTTACCCTTCTTACCTTAAAAAGGATACCCTATGGGCAAAGCCTTGCCTTCCTAGAGAAAAATTCTCTAAGCACTATCATCTTATACCAAGATAAGAAACTGTGAAAGAAGCTGACCCAGAAGAAAGTTCCTGTACGTCGCGGATCGCAGTTCCTTGTGTCTTTTTCATCCCACTCCTAGACGGAGGATACTATACCAAGCTAAGCAGAGAAAAGAGACTATACCAAGCTACACTGTAGCAGCAAAATTCAGCATATTTTTGCAAGACAAATAAATTGTTTTTTCTATACCAGGTATGTCTTGTTATGTTTGATAATTTCCTTTCACTGCTTAAGCGCTAAGCTATGTGAATATATTTCTCACATAGCTTTTATTGCAAAAATTTTTTCCTTGCAATATATTTTGCAATAGCTTTTATTGCAAAAATATGTGCGTTACATATTTTATTGTAAATTTTTCCCTTCCAGAATTTGTGTGATTTTTTTTTTTTTGGTGCTTCTTGTCTGCTACCTAAAAAAAAAAATTTTTTTTTCAAAATTTGTCGGAGAGGGGGTTAGTTTGACTGGATAAGCCTTGATATTTCCTTATTTTTCTCTCTCTTCGCATGTTATCCTGGTATGCTTGAGGGCGGCATATGGCGGGAGAGCGACATTTCTCAGAAGGTTCGAATTCTGCACAGCCAACTTGGGAAGATATAACATTTGGTGCTTGTTGTAGTGACGTTTAGTGCTTGTTAATATAACATTTAGTGCTTGTTAATATGGCATTTAGTGCTTGTTATGGTGACATTTGGTGCTTGTTAGTATGACATTTAGTACTTGTTAATATGACATTTAGTGCTTGTTAATATAACATTTACTGCTTGTTAATATAACATTTAGTGCTTGTTATGGTGACATTTAGTGCTTGTTAGTGTAACATTTAGTGCTTGTTAGAATAACATTTAGTGCTTGTTAGAATAACATTTAGTGCTTGTTAATATAACATTTAGTGCTTGTTATGGTGACATTTAGTGCTTGTTAGTGTAACATTTAGTGCTTGTTAGAATAACATTTTGTGCTTGTTAATAACATTTAGTGCTTGTTAATATAACATTTAGTGCTTGTTATGGTGACATTTAGTGCTTGTTAGTGTAACATTTAGTACTTGTTAATATGACATTTAGTGCTTGTTAGTGTAACATTTAGTACTTGTTAATATGACATTTAGTGCTTGTTAGTGTAACATTTAGTACTTGTTAATATGACATTTAGTGCTTGTTAGTGTAACATTTAGTACTTGTTAATATGACATTTAGTGCTTGTTAAAATAACATTTAGTGCTTGTTAATATAACATTTAGTGCTTGTTATGGTGACATTTAGTGCTTGTTAGTGTAACATTTAGTACTTGTTAATATGACATTTAGTGCTTGTTGATATAACATTTAGTGCTTGTTAATATAACATTTAGTGCTTGTTATGGTGACATTTAGTGCTTGTTAGTATGACATTTAGTGCTTGTTATGATGACATTTAGTGCTTGTTAATATAACATTTAGTGCTTGTTAATATAACATTTACTGCTTGTTATGGTGACATTTGGTGCTTGTTGTAGTGACATTTAGTGCTTGTTAATATAACATTTAGTGCTTGTTAATATGGCATTTAGTGCTTGTTATGGTGACATTTGGTGCTTGTTAGTATGACATTTAGTGCTTGTTATGATGACATTTAGTGCTTGTTATGATGACATTTAGTGCTTGTTAATATAACATTTAGTGCTTGTTAATATGACATTTAGTGCTTGTTATGGTGACATTTAGTGCTTGTTAGTGTAACATTTAGTACTTGTTAATATGACATTTAGTGCTTGTTAAAATAACATTTAGTGCTTGTTGATATGACATTTAGTGCTTGTTAGTATAACATTTAATACTTGTTAATACGACATTTAGTGCTTGTTAAAATAACATTTAGTGCTTGTTAGTATAACATTTAGTGCTTGTTATGGTGACATTTAGTGCTTGTTAGTGTAACATTTAGTGCTTGTTAGAATAACATTTAGTGCTTGTTAATATAGCATTTACTGCTTGTTAATATGGCATTTAGTGCTTGTTAATATAACATTTAGTACTTGTTGATATAACATTTAGTGCTTTTTATGGTGACATTTAGTGCTTGTTATGGTGACATTTAGTACTTGTTAATATGACATTTAGTGCTTGTTAAAATAACATTTAGTGCTTGTTAATATAACATTTAGTGCTTGTTTGTGTAACATTTAGTGCTTGTTAGTGTAACATTTAGTACTTGTTAGTGTAACATTTAGTACTTGTTAGTGTAACATTTAGTGCTTGTTAGAATAACATTTAGTGCTTGTTAGAATAACATTTAGTGCTTGTTAATATAACATTTAGTGCTTGTTAATATAACATTTAGTGCTTGTTATGGTGACATTTAGTGCTTGTTATGGTGACATTTAGTGCTTGTTAGTGTAACATTTAGTACTTGTTAATATGACATTTAGTGCTTGTTGTGGTGACATTTAGTGCTTGTTAATATAACATTTAGTACTTGTTAGTATGACATTAATGCTTGTTAGTGTAACATTTAGTACTTGTTAATATGACATTTAGTGCTTGTTAATATAACATTTAGTGCTTGTTATGATGACATTTAGTGCTTGTTAATATAACATCTTTTTGGCGTTCCCTCTCATGTCTATTCGGATAATGCTAAAATCTTTCTAGCATCCGGCATTATGTTGTCTGAAATTTTCGTTTCCGACGAATTCAGGGAACATTTTAGGTCCGCTTCCATTAGTCATCACACCATTCCCCTTTATTCCGCCTGGTATGGGGGCGCATGGGAGAGAATGATCAAAACCATGAAGCAATGCTTGAAAAAATTAATAGGTAGGAGGAAAATTCAGTATTTTGAATTTTTAACGATAATTTCTGACGTGCAGAAAGCGATCAACGATCGACCGCTGACTTATTTTACCGCTTCAGAAGGGGGCCTAGATATTTTAACCCCCAATCACTTTCTACAAACTGGCTACAATCCACGTTTATTAATTAGTAACTATGGATCGGAAGATCTGTGCCCCGATCCCCCTAGTAGAATAAAGCTGGTGCAATCTTTGGAGTTAAGACATAAATATGTCGAAAAATTTAGGAAGATGTGGCACAATGATTATCTGTTGTCTCTGAGAGAGAGGGATACGAATTTGAAGGGAGATTGCCCTCTAAAGGTGTCAGTTGGAGAAATTGTATTAATCAAATCTCCTAATAAGACTAGACCTTTTTGGAGTCTAGGTAAGGTGCTTAGACTCATTACCGGGAACGATGGTAAAGTTCGCTCGGCCTGTGTGTTGAGGAACGGTTGCGAACAGGTTCATTCCTTAAAACATTTATTTCCCCTGGAATTAAAGGCAGACAGAAGCACATTCAGTTCCCCTTGATTTTATTCTATGAAAAAAAAAAAAAGTAATGGATAACCATTACTTTTTTCGTTCTCCGTTGGCAGTGTGTCGGAAATTTACAGATGTAACGGGTCTCCTGATTGGCTGATTTAACCCGAACCTCGTTTTGAACTTTAGGCGGGCTTTACCAGAGGTTTTATGTTTTTTTTACACGATGGTTTTGCTCTCTCCTTTTTTCAGCTTGCACGAACAGTATCGGACGTATTTGTGCCGCTCCGGATTTTTGTTGCAGCAGGGCCTAAATTGGCGCCCACTTGTCTCGCTATATCGAGACCATCTTACCAATTCTTTGTAATCTTTTAGGCTAATGCCATAACTTTGTAACAGAGAAAATCTCTTGTTACCCTTCTTACCTTAAAAAGGATACCCTATGGGCAAAGCCTTGCCTTCCTAGAGAAAAATTCTCTAAGCACTATCATCTTATACCAAGATAAGAAACTGTGAAAGAAGCTGACCCAGAAGAAAGTTCCTGTACGTCGCGGATCGCAGTTCCTTGTGTCTTTTTCATCCCACTCCTAGACGGAGGATACTATACCAAGCTAAGCAGAGAAAAGAGACTATACCAAGCTACACTGTAGCAGCAAAATTCAGCATATTTTTGCAAGACAAATAAATTGTTTTTTCTATACCAGGTATGTCTTGTTATGTTTGATAATTTCCTTTCACTGCTTAAGCGCTAAGCTATGTGAATATATTTCTCACATCTCCTGCTTGACATTTTCTAGTTGTCCACAGCTGTTGAATGTCTTAGTATTCCATGTCCCTAAGGTAAGTCTTTCTTTGTTGCTCAGAGTCGCAGTGTAACGATCCAGAAACACCTGTTGCTCATGTCGTTCCTTCCTGGCTAGGGATTAATTTTGGAATAAAAAGTCCCCTTTACGTCGTTGGTGCGAACAGTCGCCGGATGACGGTCAGATGACACCTGTTTCCCAAGCCAATCCTTACCGGAAAAGGAGTCGCTTCCTCCGGAAGAAACCCCCTTCACGCCGTTGTGTTTCATATATTTATTGTGGAAAGCCATGATAAAGCAAGGGGTAGTTAGTGGAGTAGTATCCCGTTGCCTTTTTCATGGTGATTTATTGAGACACCACCTCTAGTTAGCTGGCCGTTTGGCTCCTTCAGAGCTCTTCCGCACTTTGTCGGTTTAATTTTATCCTACCGGGATGCTGACATCCCCCCACCAAAAAAAAATTCGAAAAGTGGGATTGAACAATAAATATTAAGTATGTATTTAGTATAAGTTAAATTGACTAGACTTGCAGAGGAATATAATGGCACTTCCCCAGAGTAGTATCAAAGAACATGACAGTCTGCAAAATTTAAGATTAGCATTGGTTACGTGTAGGCGAAAGCTTGAATTTTCTTTGCATTTTCGTCATTTTGCAAAGACAAAACTTTTGACTTGCTTTAGATAACTCCAGAAAATCTTTAATTGACCGACACGGAACTAGAGAGATGGGAGCACGTGTTTTTTTTTTGTTTTTTTGTTTTTTTATAAGGGGGTGGAGACAGACAAAATGTTATCAGATATTTTTACATAAAAATTTACATTTGAAATTCATTATAAACCTGTTTTAGAAATTGTTAAAACAAAGACAAAATATAAATCATTCAGAAAGAAAATATTTTTAAAAAAGCAATAACACATTGGACATGGATTAATCGACTATTTTTTAGCTTGTCTAAACTATATAAGAACCTGTGACAGCTTTTTATATTTGCATACACCAAGAATAACGCAAGAAAAAATGGAACTCAGTTGATATGTACTTTCACAGACAGCTATGTTCACCTGACCCTAAATCAAACGATACTTACCTTTTCTGATAGCCGCTAAATGCTTTGACAGAGAAAATGTTATCACGAGAAAATCAAATTCACAAATTTATTGAAAAATGTTCACATTAAAACATGCCGAATTTAATTAAAAAAGTAACTAAGTGGCAACAGGTCAATGCATATAACTGTGAATGAACTGAATGAAATGAAATTATATTTTTGAAAATTAAATTTCATAAGCCAAAGCACCTTAATTTATTATTTTCTCCCTTCTAACAAAAATTGGTATAAACTGGCAGAATGTAGTGTTTTACAAAGCGAAGATATAACGCAAGGCCGAAAGTATTGAACACCCAGTGAGGATCTACCTCACTACTCAGTCATAAATGATCTAGCGTGATCAACTTGGTAACTATGACACCATCTTGAAGTACCCAGTGGTTTTCTACGTTTAGCTTGTGTATGTCACCAGGCCGAAAGTGTCGAACTCGAAGTGGATATCGAACTTATGATTCAGTCGTAATTGATCTAGCAAGACATGATTGTTAACCATTATATCACGTCGAAATGCTCTAGACTGGCAATATAGAAAGACAAATATTGCTTCTATTAAATAATTCAGAAAATTGGGAAGTAAAAAAAGGAAAGACACGTATTTGGCTTAAAGTTTATACAAAGAAACTAATAGAACAAAAAGGAAGTTACATATTGGAAGTTAACACCATTTTGAGGTAAATTGGATTTTTAGTGTTTCGCTACATGTCAGAGATTGAATTTTCCGAATTCGTTTAAATTACATTCGTCGTTAAAAATTAACATCCATAATTTTTACATTAAATGTCAAAACTGACATGGAAAAGAGATGGCATTTAATTATGTGAAATACAGTTATCTTATTTTCCATAAGCGAGTGACCTAAAATCATTTCGAGCAATCTTATATACCTGTACGAAGTGTGTGTGTGTGGGATTTTCAATGCGCATGCGTACATTTATTTTTATTTTTGTGTTTGTGTGCGTGTCTATTTCTGCGTGCGTGTATGTGCATGCAAACTAGTGTGTATGTGGAGATTTTGTGTTTAATTTAAGCAAGAAAAAATTGAGTCGAACATAAGAACGGTGTACTAAATTTTACCGGAAAACTGTTCTAATAAGGATGTTCCACGCCTTAATTGACTAATGCAATCCTATCTCTGTACAGACTAATAAAACATTAGGCTAAATCTGTCGTACTTAAAATTAGTCATCATTCCCCTACAGACTGCGGCAATTTAGATTAGTGTGTGTGTTTGTGGCTTTGGTTTTTTCCCAACAATGTTTTTCTTCTCTCAAAATTCTAGAAAACTGATTTTTCCTTTCTATTGGAGTGCGTATATATATATATATATATATATATATATACTGTATTTCCCTTACACGTTTTCTTTAAATACATTCATGGCAATTGTTCTGATGAAATCTCCTCTAAGTTGTATTTATTTTATCTCTTATCAATCACAGAAATATTGTACATAATTGTACATATGGGAATTAGTAAGAACTTCATATAGATTTGAGAAATTACGGTAGCTGTAGTGAGACTGGAAAGAAAAATTGTTGGTTTCGTAAAAGGAATGCTGTGGTATATGTGTATCAATAATTGTGGCTAGCAAACAGTAAGATATGACACATTGAAGACCAGTCTTCCTCTTTTCCCCCTTTGGGCATTGGCTACATTTTTGTATTCTCAAAATAAATATTACTTTCCTATATGGTATCTAGACTTTATGAATTTAAGCCCAGTCTCGCAGAAAGCAATGGCAACCTACTGCGGGATAATCTTCTGCCCCGTCAGTCATGTCTCTTTCGAGACATGTTCGCCCAAGCGTGTATCACGTATGGCACTTAACTGACTAGATTGCTGATAAGGTCTGATCACTTAACCGTTGAAGTGGCGAAATTTAACCGCAAGTTCTATGCTAACAGTTTCTGTTGTCACAGTTCTCGCTTTTGGAACAGTCTTCTGGCTTCTTGCTTTCCAATCCTCAAAAATTTAATTGCAATGTAAATCGTGTTCTTTGTTCTTGTTCTTTTATGATTCTTGCTCCATAATATTTTTCTTTTTTCTTATTTTTTCTTATTCTTTCACGCTTTTCTTATTCTTTCATACTTCACTTTTTCTTGTTCTTTTTCTTATTCTTTCACATTTTTTATTCCTTCACACTTTTCTTATTTTTTCACACGTCACATTTTCTTGTTCCTTTTATTATTCTTTCACATTTTTTTATTCATTCACACTTCATTTTCTCCTCATCTTTTTCTTATTCTTTCACATTTTTCTTATTCTTTCACACTTCATTTTTTCTTGTTCTTTTTCTTATTCTTTCACATTTTTCTTATTCTTTCACACTTCATATTTTCTTGTTCTCTTTCTTATTCTTTCAGATGTTTCTTATTTTCTATCACACTTTTCTTAGTCTTTCACGCTTAACTTTTTTTCTTTTTCTTATTCTTTCACATTCTTCTTATTCTTTCACACTTTTTTATTTTTTCATACTTCACATTTATTATTCTTTTTCTTATTCTATCACACTTTTCTTATTCTTTTACATTTCTTTTATTCTTTCACACTTCACTTTTTCTTGTGTCTCAGTGAAGTTGTTACTCTGCTCTTAGTGAAATTATTTTTCAAATATTTGGGTAAATAATAATACACGTATTTTACTCTTGTAGAGACAATCATGATATGGATTAAAATTATCCTTCCCAAGTTCTCTAGCAACGTTGTAAAGATAAAAAGTGACCGCTGTTAAAAAACATGCAACTATCTTAGCCACTAAGTTGGCAATAAATTGAGAAGGAAAACAAAAAATCGCAAATCAAACAAAATCAATCAAAATAAATTCACCAATCTATCTGACGGTAACAATGACACATCCAACAAGAAAAAAACAAATTCGCAAAAAAAAATGTTTATGGAAATGTTTTCACGTTAATCCATAGTTCACTGTGTACTGGTCAGACTATGATTGATCACCGACTAATGTTGAAAACATCCTTGGACCCAAAACTAAAACCGAAAGTAAAACACTAATCTGGTCGACAGACAACACTCTAAATACATCTTCAGGCATTTGAACATTTCCTCATCCAGTCTCTTGCTTTTGTCGTATGGTGTTTTCTCGCGAGAAAACACGTTATCTATCTCTGTATTCTCGTATATCAAATTTACTCATTTTTTCTTGTACCAATTCTTTCGAATTTCGTCTACATTTTATCCTTCTTCCATTTCAACGAAGCTTGTATCTTATAATCTGTACATTCTATTAATCCTTTGCCCTTTCTCTATGTTTTCCTCTCCTCTCTCTTTCTTATTTTATTTAATACCGTGTTTTCTCCCGTAAAATTTGACCGGATGTTGAACAAGCCCTGCCTTCTAATTTCAGAAAAAATATGTTTGTCTTCATAATCACGTGTCAAAATCAGTTTGATTATTTTTTTCAACTGTAAGAATATATGTGAATAAACTGTAGCTTAAGTAAGGCATTCATCAATATCGAATCTGAGATTTATTATTCTCCTGCTACTAATATTCTAAAGCTTACGGGTATATCACGTTAAAACATAGGTCCCAGTACGATCACCAAAGTTATGCAGCGCCGAATCTGGTCAGTATTTAGGTGGTTGACAGCTTGAGAATACCAAGTTCTGTAACTTTGGATGTGACTTTGATGCAATGGTTAAAGTGTCGTAATTATAAATCGGAGTCTGATTAGTTATATTCTCTTAACTACGTCTTACCCTCCAGGCTATGGTTTAATTTTTAGGACATTTATCTGCAAATGGTACAGTGGATATCGACTCAGAACAACAAATCGGAGTGACTAGTTTGAATTTCAGTTGAGTTCCTTGCATTCACATATGCACAAATATTCTTGGGTAAAGTATTAATCCGTCCCTCCCCTCCAGTTATGGGTTAAAAAATTGGGTTCTATAGCCTTGGCTGGTAACCAGTCTACAGCAGAAAGCAATGGCAAACTTTTGCGGGATAATCTCCTGTCCAGTCAATCATGTTTTGAAAGAGACATGATCACCCAACTAACTGACCGATCGCCAAATCATTTTTATTGCCAAACATAGTTAATTTAAAAGCTTTTTCTGGCTTTAAATAAACAGCAAAAGATTGATAAGTTGTAAAAAAGTAAATCAGTCAAATAATAAAGAACAAAAGAAAAAATTTGAAAGGAGAAAAATAACTTTAAGAATATGAACATGTATAAAGGCCTGTAGTAAAAATATATTTTTTGTTTTTATGAACTTTTACTTAAAATATCAGTTCGTGCATGAATTTAAACATGATCCATGTTACCTCCTAAAACGTAAATATGGTAAATGTATCAAACAATTCGAAGTTTAATTTAATCTAACTTTATTCGTTTACTAAAATATTTTTGTGGTGACAATAATATTGGCAGTTTCGCTACAAGGAAATATTTGCCATTTATTGACCCAATAGCCAGTATAGCTTTCGATTGAAATTCATTATTCTTTTGAATTTAATAAGAACATTATCAAACAACTGAAAAAATAAGTGAAATTAATTACAAGTACAGTAGTCTAAATAAGACGCAGCCTTTCTAAGTAAAACGGTTACCTCGGTAACGTGTTTTAAATGTTTGTTTTTTTGTGTTTTTTGTGATGTTGAACAACAATAAAAATAAAGATCCAACCATCTTTCATATACTTGATCTTATGTAAGAATACAGGGCGGTCTAAAAGTAAGCTGACAGTAATGATAGCGTTTATTTGAGATTACTTATACAAAAAATTAGAAATTAATATACAAAGAGACTAATGCAAAAAAGTTAGCGTTTATTTGAGATTACTTATACAATTATATTAATTAATTTAATTATTATATTCACAGTTAAAATTTGATTGTGTACAATAAAACAAAAGCGTTTAAATTTTATTAACGCAGGTGCTTAAATTATTATCCATCACAATTTACTCACCTTTGAAATCTACCACTCAAATTTTAATTGTGAATATAATAATTGAATTAATTAATATAATTGTATAAGTAATCTCAAATAAACGCTAACTTTTTTGCATTAGTCTCTTTGTATATTAATTTCTTGAAATGCATCACTTATACAATTTTTCAAATGGCCAAAAGAAGAAATTCGTTGGAATCAAGTCAGGTGAGTGTGCTAGCCAATCAATTAGACCTATTCGGTTAATCATTTTCTCAGCAAATGTTTCATAAAGATATTCACGGGCTGCTCTTAAATGACGTTGAGGGGCCATATCCTGTTGGTCTTGAAAATTAGACTGTTATCTTAACTTGATTCATATTACCGATACACAATACACAAACCTGTTTCATTTACTTGCCATCTACTTTTCGACCACCGTGTACATATAACTTTAGAAAATGTCGCAAAATCAATATATATATTTATATAAGCAGACTCATATCATCAGACAGTAAAACGGCACCAACTATCAATCACACACACATATATATACCATAAACACACACACTCACACATACATGCTCCAATACACACACACACTATGACTACAATTAAAAACAGCAGTAGAAGCAAAAAATGACCTTTCGTTAAAAAGCACGGAACTCGAAAACAAGCTCTTCTACCATTCTGAAGATGAGAATTTGATCTCGAAATATTAATAAATAATAAATAGTTATTACGCAACAACTTCTTTATCTTCCTTTATTTTACTAAACGCATTGTGATAGCCTTCCTGACCTAACTACACACCTAATATATACAATGCTTCAAGCAAATTACAAAACTTTCCATATAATGTTCTTTTTAAATCAGTAATAAAAGGATTTTGTAATGCTAAAATAAAATGGTAAGGAAACAGAAACACAAAAGATGGACAAATAGTATTTAAGCACGTAAATGAAAGCTGGAAATTACAAATCCATCTTCCGCTTGGATTTTTCCCAGCGTCAGTATATTGCCTACTAGTAATTAATGACAGAAAATTGACAGTTTGTTTCGGCAAATAGGTTCAGCTACTGAGCGATTTCTTTCTTTCTTTTTTTTTTCATCGATACTCGCGCCTCGCTGTTTCTTGAACTATTTTTAACCCAACGAAATGATTTACTTGGATCACAAGCCTTACTTGTTTTGAATCATTATCTCAATCGATATTAGATATTTTCATATTCGTCTATTTTGAATATAAAGCGGGACAGGCAAACAAAAGAATATTTTAAGTACTTGCGACGGAGGCTAAGCGAAATGTGGGGGAGAGTAAAGTTTCGCAGCTTTACAAAAATCCCGCTTTCATTTTGCCTCTCTCGTCTGCTTATTCTTTCTTAACACTGATGTCTGTTTATCAAGTCTTTTTTTCTTATAAAGTAATTTCTTGTTCTTTTGTTTTCCTGTTTCTTATCTCCTTAAGTCATTAATTTTTTCATATTTCTTACCTCGAAATATCCCTCCCTTTTGTTAAAGTTATAGATTTTCGATACGTTTTTGCAATCGTTATTTTCGGTGTTCAATATCTTAGGTAATTACTTTATCTTCTGTCTTTAGCATTAATTTTTAGATTTTTTATCCTTGTTTCATTTTTCCTGCAGCCCCGATTTTAATCATATCATTTCAATATTTTAAACACAACAGTTCGTTCATTTTTTATTTATTCTTCTTTCCGACATTTGTTCATTATTTATTCACTCCTTTTTTTCTTTCATTCGCTTGTCTATATTTTTTCTCTTTTCTCTCATTTCTTTTTTTTTTCTTTTCGGTGACAATTCTTTCCTTTAAAGTTTTCTACGGTCTGTTTGTTTTCACTTTTCTTATTTTTTCAAACACACACACACATACGCACACAGACACACACACACACACACACACACACACATATATATAGTAATTTTTTATTAGTAATATCTTCTGTATATTCATTTTTTTTAAATTTTCTTTCATATCTCCTTCTTACATCCTTCCTTTTATTTGTTCATCTGTTTTTCTTCATTTTCAAGTAATGAAAGCATTTATAAGTTCTTGTTTATTTCTACATTTTGTATTAATTTTTCTACTTTTCATTTTTCTTTCTTTCTTTCTTTCTTTTTTTCTTTCTTTCTTTATTTCTTTATTTATTTATTTATTTATTCCGTAATTCCATTCTTTTTAATTTTCATTCGTTTTGCTGTATTTTTTGGTCATTTACTCGGAATTAATAATAGTTATTTCTCATACTTTCTTTCTTTCTTTTTTTCTTTCTTTCTTTCTTTCTTTCTTTCTTTCGCTTTTCGTTTTTCTTCATTTAGTCGTAATTAATATTATTAAAAATGTATTTTTATGTTCCTATATATCGACTGGATTCTGTAGACTTCTAGCTAAAACTCAATAGTGTCCACCGAAGTAACTAAGATTTGCATTTTTAGTTTGATTTTTTTATCTGTGTACAAATCAGTGTAATTTTTTTATTTTAGTAATTCATGCATTAATTCTTTTTTGGTTAAAACACTTTTGTTTTCTTATTTTAATCTGAACTAACAACAGTCCGTCTAATATCGTTTCCTGGACAAATGTACAGGGAAACATTATTATTTACAGAAAAAAAAACGTCAACACCGCGCAATAACAGTGGTAATGCTCCTATATATAATAATTATTTTATTCCTTTATATTAATTTTATTCAATTAAACAATTCACTTTCGAACATATATATATATTTATTTAATTTCTGTCTGTTTTTAATTGTTTTCTTTTAACTTTTAATATTCTAATCGTCCTGGAAGGGAATGATATTCAATGATTGGAACTGTTGCGCTACTCTAATCGCTGCTTGCAAAAGGACAATCCGTCGATCAGTTAAGCACTATACTTGAAATATGCTTGGGTAAATATATCTCTTTCGAGAAATGACTGACTAGGCAGATATTCTCGTAGTAGGTTACCATTTCTTTCTCTGGTAGACTGGTTGCTAACCAAGAGTATAGAACTCAATATGTCTTGCTATTCAACCCGTAGCTGAAGGGAGAAGAGATGGTCCAGTTCACTCGCCTTCTCGGTCAATTGAACAGGAGTAGAGGTTTAATTCTTGTTTCCGGTTCAGGATTATGTTTCCAGATTATTCTAAAGTTTAGTTCAACTCTACACATCTAAAGACTTCATCTGAACTCTGAAAATTTATTTACAAACTATTCTTTTTTTTAATTTTTTTTAATTTTAGGTGTCGTCCTTTCACACACCTCCCCGCTAATCTGAACCTCAGTACTCGCTTATCTCTTGTTTTCAGTTTAGGATTTGTAAAATTTTCTCATTCTGTTTCTCTCTAGGTAGCGATTGCATCTTAGTTTATTTTCGCCTTGTTTGGGGTGAATTGAATGAGAAATATATAAAACTCTATAAAGCGCTAAAAATACACTTTGGGAAAGAAAAGATGATAAGCTAATTCTAATACAGTTTCCGACGACTGAAACCTTTTTCTACTTCGGCTTATAATTCGTAGTAGTGACATATGTAATTACTTTCCGAAAAACATATATATTTGTACATATGCGTGAGTATTTGCTAAGGATAAAGACATACAGACAGCATTCTCGTCACGCATGACACATAATCTGTGCACTGTTAATAGGAAATGATACTCTTTTATTTTCTATTGAAAATAAAGGAATGTCATAATATCTTCCTTCAGTCATTAATTCTCGAATTTAACCAATAGCAAACATTGATAAGAACGGAAAAGGAAATAATTTATAACGTGCATGACAAACACAGATATTCATTGTTATAGACACGCTCACGCGAATATTCACACACCCACATACACATACACACGTGTATATATATATATATATATATATATATATATATATATATACGTGTGTGTGTGTGTGGTAAAAAAATGTATACAGACTTTAAATACTCTTTGCTTATATTTCTGAGATGAGGTAGTATTTACATTATTTACATTATTCGAACTATTGTTCTCATCTTTGTTGCCATTTGGTGCGATGTTTCGGCCGTTGTATGCTCCGGCTTCCTTCAGGTGCTAGGAATTGTTTTTACAGTTACATGGCCCAGTGAATATAGACATTGTTTAGTTCTTGTGAATTGACCCAAAGTGTTGTGAGTTCAATACCAGGCTACAGCACTGGTGAACAAGAAACTTACAGGGTTAGAGGGAGATAAGTCATGCCTACCAGAAGGGGCTCTAAGCAAGGAATTAGAATGATATACCCAGTGATTCTAATAAAGGGTTAGGTTTGAAATTCCTAGCACCTGTAGAAGACCGGAGCGTATAACGGCCGAAATGTGGTACAAATGTCAACAACGATGTGGACAATAGTACGAATAATGTAAATAATATAAATAATGTACACTTTAAATAATTATGTATTCAGTGTTTATTAAAATACATATTATTTTCCAAATGAAATACAATCTACAGACAATGTTTGATTGTTTTCCCAATGCCTGTTTTCACAGTGACATCCTTCTAAGCACAAGTGACAACGCAAAGCAATGGAATCCCAAATTTCACGAAACAATTTATTAGGTATTTGTGTGTATTCTCGTTCAATGGCCGCTCTCATTTTAGCGACTGTTGTAGGTTTGTTAGCGTGTAGTGAAGGTCTAGTGAACACAAAGGATATTCTACAAGACCTCTTCGTCTAATCCACCTGTTTAGCAAGATCTCACTAAAAGATGATCTAACATCGCGATGGCAGTGTGGACAACTCTATCTTGCTGAAAATAAAACTTCTCATCCTTGAAAGTCTTCTCAAATGAGTGGCATAACAGACTGTTTCAGTGTGTGTCTACAGATTTTTGTGCTCCATGAATATGTACAGGTTAAGGGTCCTTTATCGAAATTCTCGTTTCCGTTTTTCAGATTTTTTCAGATTTTGGAATACAGGCTAATTCATTTGGTAGCATTTAAAAATGTGGTAGCTTGGGAATGGAACCCAAGCATAAACAGGATATACCTTTTTTATTTCATAACACAGTTTATACATCTACGCTTCGGGTAGATTTATGTAAATAACATATGCACTTAAAGTAGTTTTGTATAAAATTTAATAAATTTTCTGTTATTTTCTCTCACTTCCCGCCTGTGGAATTCCCTTTCGTAAACTTGATTCACTGACAGCTGCAATCTCCATGAATTTAAATGTAAGGTCAATTGCTATCTCCTATCTCTCTGACTCGCATCCTTTCCCTCATGTTCCTTTCCTCGTCCGCTCACAGCTTTTAATCATTTTTCTTACTTATTCTCAGACAGCTTCTATAACTTGTTCCTTTTCTCATCACTCTCCTCCTATGTTACCCCAACCGCGTCAGTGGCGGTAAAACTGCTTTGCTTGGGGTGAAATGATTATAAAAAAATACAGGTACAGGTAATTACTGTAGTCATGTAATGTTCGCACGGAGCTCTAAACTGATGTCATTAAGATTTCACGTAAAAATAATATTTTATACTTTGCGGGCGAGTACAAAAGACATTATTTCTACTTAAAAGAAAAATATAAATGCAACACAAAAAACTTCTTTTATATCAGGTGTGAGAAACTGGAGGGAGAGTGTACCCCATCGATGACGTCACTGTAAGTGTGCGAAGGAAAATTTTATGCTATCAAGGCTCGATAAAATGTAGCGAATTTTGATAAAAATGTTACATTACATACAGGCACAGTATTTGTATAAAACAATCATGAATTCTGGTTACATTCAAATTTTATTTAAAACTAATAAAAAACATTTTTTTTATTTTAACACTGTAAGTAATAACCAAGCTACTGGTAGCCATGTTGCTTTCTAAAATTTTCTAATTGTAGGTAGTCATGTCAGCAGATGAAAACATTCGGATTTGGGGATTTTCAGATTTAGGAATTTCGGATTAAAGATACAACTTGAAATGATAGGTCTTTATTTCCGAAATTTCAATTATTAGCTTTTTTTTCTACTGCAAAGAAGCGACGATCTTTAATACTTAATTACATTTAATAATGTAAATAAAAGCAATTCAACTAAAAAAATATCTTAAATATAGCCAAATGTATATTTTTAATGGTATGGGAGACAGCGTTAATTCAAGACTGACAGGAGAAACGCAAGTTAATGACACTTATGCAACAACCTTTTGTGCGGCGGGAGAGAGAGATCGAGCTAGAGAGAGTGAGAGATAAATGTACGCAAAAGAAACATTTCATTGTAAATTTACATATGAATATACAGTCTTGTCCGATCAACAAAATTTAATAACTATTTCGAACTGGTAGCAGACGATTATTATTGCGTACTCCCCATCGGTGTGATGTCTCAGATAAGTATTTGTACCCGAATACGTTCGGAACATTTCTGTATCCGTTTTCTTGAGATACAGAACACATCAGTGATTCTTTGCTGAGATCGAGAGGAATTTTTGTCATCTGTTTTTTATCTTCCAGATCAGAATTCCGAAACTTCTTAGGTAACTCAGGTAACCCAATGCCCTGAAATGTTTGCAAGCTTGACGCAAATGGACCTTCAAGTTTTGTGTCACATCATATTACAGATCATCAAACGCTCAGATTACCGTGCTATCCACAGAATCTGTTTAGAAAGGAAAAAGTAAATTAAATTTATGAACAGAAAGATATATATTTTTTCAGAGATTAGTGTGTTTACTAATGCGGAAACTATTAGTTATGTAAAGAACAGATAAGCAGATCAGATTTATTTCATACATTCTGGTTAATGTTTTATTGCATTTGATTGGTTCTTTTGCAGCATATCAGCCTGTCAGTCAGTTAAGTGCCATACGTGATACAAGCTTGCGCGATCATGTCTTGAAAGAGACATGACTGACTAGGCAGAAGATTATCCCGCAGTAGGTTGCCATTGCTTTCTGCGGTAACTGGTTGCCGACCAAGGGCTATAGAACCCAATCTCCTCTGTTATTTAACCAATAACTGGAAGGAATAGACGGGTTAATACCTTTCTCAAGGGTATTTGCGCGTAAGTGAATGC
Source organism: Ascarosepion bandense (assembly GCA_037127315.1). Classification (NCBI taxonomy): domain Eukaryota; kingdom Metazoa; phylum Mollusca; class Cephalopoda; order Sepiida; family Sepiidae; genus Ascarosepion; species Ascarosepion bandense. The sequence continues at coordinate 81,209 of JBBBDQ010000556.1, forward strand.
AATGAATTCAGCTGGAATTCGAACTCGGCTCCCCGATTTCTCGTTCCGAGCCGATATCCAATGCATCACAACGCACATCCTATCAGCCTGTAAATGTTATTGAATACCGAAATCTAAAATGTTATGGCTTCAAGTAAATATACCGTGGACGCAATAGTATGGTTTTAACTACAGATAAAACGTATTTTCGGTCATTCTTTTATATACTTTGATATTCTCCATAACCGAACGTGGTATGATAGTTCCTGGAAGATCATGTATTGAACCTTACTCTCAAAACTCGGAAAATCTCTTACACTGTAATGACGATGACATGCTCGATGAGTTTGTATTTCTGATCCACGTTTCTGCATTTACTGAAATGTAGGTAATTTTTTATACGATAACAGACATAACCTTTTTATTATTAAATACTAGCGTAATCATGCAGGTAGTATCAGTAATATAAATTTAAATTATTTAAATATTGCATTTGCTTTTACGGTACATGTTGATTGAATCGAAATAGTTCATTTCAATGCTTGCGAATTTTGGCTTGTTAATTTTTCATTAATGACCTTCCGTATGGCGTCACCTCTCGATTTGGTATCTATGCTGATGACACATTCATTTACTCCTTTTTGATTAGTAAGTCTGATCAGTTCAATATGATCAAGTTAGGGGGCTGATATCATAAACGACATGATAAATGCATGGGCGATCATGTCTCTAAAAAGACATGACTGACTGGGCAGAAAATTTTCCCGCAGAAGGTTGCCATTATTTTCTGCGATAGACTGGTTGCCAAAAAAAGCTGTAAAACTCAATTTGTTTACTGTTTAATTCATAGCTCGAGAGAGAAGCGACTTATTCTTACCTTTTCCAGGTGTATTCGCGCGTCTGTGGCTGCAACGAATTCAACTGGAATTTGAACTCGTTCCTCCGATTTCTCGTCTCGAGCAGATATTCACTGCGCCACAACGCCCTTAGACTGTTTAAATTTAAGGCGAAGTACTAAACTGTCGAGGTTGTTTCATCGATTTACAGTTGAGCTGGCTAGAATTAGCCGTAATTTCTATGTTAACAGTTGCTTTTTATGCCCTTCTCGATTGTAGAACTCCCTTTCGGCTCCATGCTTTCCATCTAAATTCAATCTCTAAACATATAAAAGCAATGTAAATTGTTGTTTAGCCTCCTCCTGTTTACACTTATTTTATTCTATTATTATTAGTAATGTTTTTGTTTTCTAAATTTTTCACACTCAATAACCCCTTGTGCGTTAGTGGCTTACTACCCCTGATGTGGTGAACTTGATTGAAAAAAAATCTGCAGTTAACACATAGAATATATAGTTTCTGCAGTTGCAAGTTACATATTCATTTAATGATCAATGTAAAAAAAAAACTTTAAAAAAGCCAAAAAAACTGTAATAATTTCACAAATTAAATGAAAAATTAAATAAAATTTAAAGGTTTCAGATAAATCAAGAAAAATTATTGTTTCCTAAAACCCACTATTTCTTAAACAAGCTGGTCGAGGGCTAGGACGAGGGCGATTGGAAAAATCCCTTTTCTTTCACTGCTAACTGCGGTAGGTTTATGCGCGACTCCTGTCCCTGGATTTCTCCAGTTACTCTCGATTCATCTCTTTGTTACTAAGTGCTTAGGAAAGAAGCGTCGAGCACCATGTTAAAATCTTAACATTAACTCTGACATTGCAAAATTACTTAATATGATTTTCAATTATTGACTCTATAGGCAAATTATTTTCTATGTACCGTGTCCTTAATGGACATAAGTGATCATATCTCTCCACAGATCTTATCATTTTTAGTACCTAATAAATTTTTGTTTTCTATATTTTACTGCTGCTAAAATTTGTATGATACGGCTGGGGATCGAACCAACCGCACCGTGCGTGAGCACACTACCATTGAGCTACAGCCAGTTTTTATGGTTTGGAAATATCTATAAAAATCCGGTATTTATGTTAATTTTCTACCTTTATTTTTTAATCATTTCACTCCATGCAAGACCACAAGGTCAACAGCATTGAGTGTGAAACAATAGGAAAAAGAAAACAAACATAATTACAGAGAGAAAATTAACATGCCATCAATTAACAATAAAGAATATAACGATTGACATTGCATTTAATATTAGACGATGGAAAGCAAGAATCCAGAAGAGAGTTTTGAAGGTGAGAAGTGCGAGTAAAAAAACTGTTAGCATAGAACTTAGAGTTTCATCAAATCATATCGACTATAAAATGATGAAATACTAGTGTCAATCGCGTCATACGTTTAAGCTCAAAGTCTAGGTACCATAGAAGAGAGTTCATGATAACAATTACTATAAAACTATTTGTAGAAAAAGCATAGACTAGGTACATTATCATGGTGAGAAATTGAATGAAGTTAAAATTCCAGATCAGGACCATTAACACAGCAGATACTTCTTTAGATTTCAGGTTTGTCTAAGTATATAACAGGCGCACTAGATCATACGTGGCAACAATATTCTAAGAATTGACGAATCGTAAGTACTTAAGGGAGAACCCTTCAACCTTCCGAAAGTGAATAGAGTGAATCCGACTGGAATTAATTTGCGGCTCTCCAATTGAAGTGGCACATTATCCCTTACGGCACCTAATATTTCCAAGCGGTCAGCCATCTGACCAGTCTCGACTTTGTTTAACTTGGAAAATCGTATAATAACCGGTGTTTAAACGTAATATGGCCGTAACCCAAACCACGTACACATCCAAGCTGACAGCACTTGGTATTCTCATCCGAAGTGGTCACCTATCTAGTTACTACTGACCAGCATCGACATTGCTTAACTCGAACAGTAACTGCTGTTTCAACGTGATATGGCCGTAAGCTACACCACCTGTACATCTAAGTTTACTGCCAGTGGTATTCCCATAGCAAGCGGTTATCCATCTAGTTTCTACTAACCAGTCTCTATTTGCTTAACTTAGGTGATCAAATGAAAACCGGTGTTTAAAGGTGTGATGGCCGTAAACCATAACACTCGCTCATCCAAGCTTATTGCAACTGCTATTCCCAAGCGGTCACCCATCTAGTTACTGATTAACTTTGCTTAACTTTGGTGATCGAACAGGAAAATGTGTTTCAATTCTAACAAATGAGGACTTCTTTTCTTGAAAGCTCGACAAGGAAAATAAATGCAAAAGCAAAACAGAATATATTGCGAGTATATATTTGGGCACGTTTTAAGGATTCAATCAAATTACTGATAAGATATTTGAAATGAGAGAGATAAAGGGTAAGTTGAGAGAAAAAAACGTATTTAATTTCAGGGATTAATTTTGTCCGCAAAACAGTTCCAGCGAAAGCAAAATGGCCTTGATTATCAGCTTAATTTTTTTCGCCAAACTTATCCCTTGAGTGATTGCCCAAAGATAAAATTTCGGATTTTGAATCTCTCTTGGATAAACTTATTAGAATCGGGATTTTTAAAAGCGAGCCCATTTAATGGAATAGCCGAGGAAATCAAGGAAGGAAACATGAAAATCAAGAATGGAAAGAAAGACGCCTTCAAATTTTCCTGTCCTTAAATGTTTTGAATAATTTGTGGGGAAAGAGTACTTTGAAGGATGCAAAACAGAGTCGTATCAGTAGTTTTGGTATTATCTTTATGAAAACTATTAAAACACAAAACAAATTATTACGTATATTTTGTGGTTTGGCAAAAAGAAATAGAGGAGAATGGAGAATAAGGCACACTGTAAAATGATCGAGCGATACTCTGTTAGATATAAGTCCAAACAATTTTATTAAAATAAAATAAAATTATATTAAATATTAGTGATGCACAAATTTGAACTTCCGGAAAAGTGGGTAATATACTTCTGAACAAGTACTTTTTTTAAAAATAAGGTTCAGTGATGGATGTGGGGGAAAAAGGTTATGGTTACAATCAACCAATCAAATGAAATGCAACCGCAACTTCTACTCCAACAGTTTCTTTTCTCGCACTTCCTGACTGTGGAAGATATCACAAGAAAATGCTAGCGAATAAAAAACAATCCAAATGACGAAGAAGGTACAATAAAAGGTTTCAGTGAGGTCGAAATCAGTTAATTTACCCTGAATGTGAATATTCTTAATAGTTTTAGTAATTTGATGTGACAGAATTCGTTCGTGTCTTCAGAATCTTCAATGTAGAGCGTTGTTTTGAGAACAGTACTTCTCCATTGTCGGGAAAACGACTATTTTGTTAAAATAGTCGGAGTGAAGATGAGATTTGTATTCTGTTGTTACTACTACACTTTTCTTGTCAAGGCTTCGAGTGCTCGGAAAATTTTATACTCACTAGAAATATCGAAATCAATATGCAGAGAACAAACCAGAGGTAACTTACCTAATACGCTTTTGAAATTGGTTGTCAGAAAAAGTAGAAAAGTATCAAAAAGACTAAAATACACAAGAACAGGTATTTGTGAAGAGACAAGCTCATCTACATCCTGAAGGGTCACGGTACATCGTATCAAAAGAGGAAATCGAACACAAGTGCATATCAATTTTGGATTATTTTGATTCGATTAGAACTCAGCACTTGAGTAACTTGGGAAAACTCTTACATACGACCAATGTAACTAACTAATTCTTCTTTTATGTGCCGTCTCGCTTCAAGACTTGGGTGATCATAGCTCTCCACATCTTCCTGTTCCTTTGTTACTTCTTATATATTTTGTCCTGTTATTTATCCCAAACAGTGATCTGCTGTCCATTTGTTTAAGCCCATTAAGTATGTCCGTGGTGTGTTACCCGGTTTTTTCCTCTATCCCCCCTATAAATATCAGATACTTCAGGCTCTTCTTTCTGATTACGTGTCCCCTAATCTTCATTTCCCTTCCTGATCTTAAGTATTAGTATCTTTTTACTTTTCCATTCCGAAACCTCGTTAGGCACCCCGACGTGATGTAATGGTTAGCAAGTTTGTCTCGCTATGAACCTATTACAGTTGAGTAGTGAGTACGATCTTAACTGGGTACCCCATACTATTGGCCTTGTGCCAAATCTAAGCGGTACTTAGAAAATAAACTCCCCAAATCCTCGCCGTTGATCAGCACTCTTTTGTAGAACCATATCTCTGTTGCCTCGACCCTTTCCTTCATCTTTGAGGAAATTGTTCAATATTCGCTACCATGCACTAAATTTACAAGACCAAGATTAACCGAAACAATAAAACATTGCTGACATATCGTGTCTGGAGCTGTTCAATTCTTAATTTTCAGACCAGTGTTTAAAAGCTTTCGCGTAATGAAATATTTCCAACTCTACCACCCTTTTCCAACAAATGAAACCTTGCTACTCTACCGTTACTGTATCCCTATTTTCACTACATATATCTGGACCTAATTACATTTATTAGGTCCACCAGTTCAGAATTTCAGGAACAGCTATTTCATGGACATATTTAGTGAGGTTGAAAGTTTCCCTCAGACACCTTTTTTCCATGGACAGTTATTTGTTAATCCCGATTGGATGCTTCCTAGGTGACTAGAATGCTCATCACTTCAATTCTAGGATCTATTGCTATGATATGGCTCTTACTTATTCTCTTATTATGTGTATCTTGCTTCCCTCTATTGTACACAACAACCTTATTTAGTAAATAACTACAATGAGTGGTTCTTGGCCCTTGTGTTTGCTGAATCTTGTAGAGTGGCTGACACCACTGCAGCACTCTCAATGATAGAATGGCTCATGGTCTAAATGGCTTATTTAAATAAAGAACAGAAGCATTCGATGCGTAATATTCGATTATCATTCGTGTAATATTCCGACAGTTTACTTCGGCGATTATTGCGATCTAAATCCCTCCTCTTTGTGTTTTAATTTATCTTCGGTCTGTTATTCTAACTACTGTATTGTTCTGTGTATTCCCCTTTAGCACCAAATATTGTGCTGAATATTACCGCAGGACATTTTTTATGTATCGTACTCGACTCGGCGTTAAAACAGTAAACAATGCTAAAAGTAAACCTATGGACATCTTTGATAGTTGTTTTTATATTGGTCATTTATTCTGAAAATCTTATATTGAGAGCAAAACATTTTTAGGCAACCTTACTCGAATTACATGTCAAGTTACGTAAAGAATTATGCTTTAGAATTAACTATCACATATGCTAACTGTATGAAAGTGAAAAGCGACGAAAACTATTTAAACCTGTTAAAATTTCGAATGTATGTTTTTCAGGATCCCCCAAGCCGAAAATGAAATACCTCGATTCCAATAATGAAGGAAATGAAGTTCCGGCCCTATGCAATGAAAGTTGAAAAAAGAACATTTTCGTTGAAGTTGTCGTGGAATACCATCGTTATTAATGAAGTGTCAGGTAGTAATTAATACTATCTCTCATTTGTGACCCACGCTTCACGCAGAGTGGGGCTCAGCTGTGTCTTTCTCCGAGGACAGATGGACATCGGAGAAAAATAAAATACTAAGACGTGCTCGGTCCCGAGGAACAGATGTCTGGGGTTTCACCACCAATTTGCACTGGAGGGATGGATTTGTGATCGCCACTGCGTCCAGCCTAACCGACGGTTGTTAGGGCTGGGTAATTTTTGTCTCTGGTCTAAGTGTTTGCGCTCGGGTTCCCGCAATAAACTAGATGTTTTTCACACAATGTCTCAATGGGGAGACGAGGTAAAAATTATTAATGAACTGTATTTTTAACACAGTAAATACTTGTGTCACATATAGTAAGAAAATGACCTAAGTCACATCGGGGTCATTCTATCACGGTCTCTTTCTGATTTTATATTATCATAATTTTTGTGATTTCTGCAAACGAAATTGTAAAAAGAAATTCAGGTGGCTTGAATTCGTTTAGCTTAGTATATATTTTAAGTGATTTTAACCATTATATATCTATGGTCAGAAACAAGACATTTATATGAGCAGGTACGCAAATGCGTTTTGGCAAACATACGCATATACACATATGCCGTAATACGCATATACTGATGCGCATGTGGATACACCCTGAATGAGCACTCTGGAAGAATAGTAAACTTTGAAAAAACAGTAGCTACTCTAGCATCTACGCATCGCTCATTCAATAATGAATTAGAGCACTCTAAGATACATCATACGCTAAAAGTACTTCTATCGAGCGCCAAAATCTCAGAGGCAGAATCGACGACTGACGACAATTCGGTCGGGTTTCATTTCTGGGTGAAACAATAGGGAAGACTAACTGATAAGCTATGGTACAGCAAAACAGATCTGTCTGCGGCTGACTATTCACGCTCTCACACCCTGATTGAGCACTCAGGTATAATGGTAGATGTTGAAAAAACAGTAGCTACTCTAGCATCTACAACTGACAACTTTCTAGCTAGGATTCTGTTTGATTAATTTGCTGTAACAATAGCATGATGAATACAAAATGGCACATTTGAAGATATAGATATATTTGTTTAACTATCTAATAATCTTTGAAAATTCAGAAAAAATATTCTAAGCAGTTGAATTTTAATAACTCACGAACATTCGAATTTACAAAAATTGGTATTTACAAATGTTACCAAAAACGAAATTTTGTTTTTAAATACTGTTGTGTTTGGGGATGCAAAATTTACCAACATTTTCTAAAAAATAAATGTTTTTAAAATAAATTAGTTTATTTGTAAATAAGTCCTGAAAGTTTCATTAAAATTCAATAATTATATGATTTTTTTCAAGAATATAAAAATAGATGTGATTTTCAGTGTTAGAAGAAGCACTAATTTTAATATTAATTTATAGTGATTCGCTAGCACAAGGTAATCAAAATCTCAAGAAACCTTTTGAAGGTTGTAAAAAACTTGAAAAATAATTTAATAAACAAAAAATGCCATTGGTTTCTCATCTTAAAAATTTTTAAATTTTTCACGATAAAGTTTTGTTTTTATTAGGTTTTGTGCATTTCAGTTTTCTTTTCCTTTTCATTCTCTCCAAACCTAATTGTTGCACATAATGGGATGACATATAGTGAAATGTGAGATGGGCCTATCTATCTATCTATCTATCTATCTATCTATCTATATTTATATATGAGTCTAATTAAATGTAGAGACATCAACCCACTCGTATTCCTTACATTCACTTACGCGCATATACCCTTGGGAAAGATATTAATCCGTCTCTTCCCTCCAGTTATGGGTTAAATAATAGGACAGATTGGGTTCTGTAGCCTTGGTCGGTAACCAATCTACCGCAGAAAGCAAAGGCAACCTACTGCGGGATAATCTTCTGCCCGGTCAGTCATGCCTCTTTCAAGACATAATCGCCCAAGCGTGTATCACGTATGGCACTTAACTGACTGACATCAATTGTTCTAAGTATGACAATAAACGACATCGCATAGGAAGGCCTATGTTCGGGAGGTTTTGAAAAGCATGGCACTAGCACTTAATTGCTGTTTGCTCCAGGTCCATCCTGAATCTCGATGGCAGCACCTGTTAGGTCCCACCTATGGGGAAAAAGTCAACCTCAAACTTAGATCAACACACTATGAAAAAACAAAATTGATTTTACAGGAAAACATACCAGCAATATATTTTCATCGTCAAAAAATAGCTTTAATACATTTTTATAAAAAACAGAAAATATCAGTGATGCATTTCAATTAAAATACCAGCAATATATTTGCGTAAAAGAAATTACCAATGCTCCCAATAAATTTTATAAATTTCGACATTAAATGACCCACAAAGTGTCGCTAATCAAATAAACGTAGTCTGTCTCTGTCTGTTTCTGTCTGTCTCTGTCTCTAGGTCTCTGTCTGTCTGTCTCTGTCTGTCTGTCTTTCTGTCTCTCTCTCTCTCTATATATATATATGTATATATATATATATATCAGAAAGAAAGTTTTACAAAAGTCTCAATTCACAAAGACTAACAAAATGTGTATGTGATTTTATTGCAGGAATCTTATCGTCGAATCGAGTACAATTTCACTCCAAGCCGACAGAGAACTCTTTGAGTTCATACCTTTTGGAAAGAAAAATCATCAATTTCTTCACCTACACATATATCGATTAAATAGCAGGGTTCATTGTGACCTTTAATCTTTGGTGGCAGCCAGTCTAGGTGAAGGAAAATTCTTGATTAAAAGAATGCAACAGTAAACACACCCACTTATCAATCGCAGAAGACCATAGCAATTTATATATAATAATGGAATCTATTAATTGTCGTAATCATCTTCGCCCTATAGAGATATGGCCTTCAAAAAAAGATTACAAATCTCATTCATGCACAGGAAAGTTTTCACTAAAAAAATAATGGATATCGCATTTAACAGTTGGTTTTCGAATGCGTGTGCATATGTATGTGTGTTTAGGCGCATATATGTCCTTGTGCGCATTTGTGTATATATCTGATTACATAGATTCTATTATGCTCAAACATTTTTAGTTTAAATAGGAAGTGAAAGCCTCAGGACTCCTAGAAATTAATAATTTACTTACGACGATTGAAGCACCTGATATGAAAAAAGTAAAAATATTAATCACAAGAGTTACATGAAAATTCATATTCACAGGGAAGCCTGTGTGCACAGCAGGGCGCATGCGCAGGCATTAAGGCAAATTTATGCATGCTTCAACGAGCACATGTCAATTAACATAACACCCACACACGCTCGTGCATACTCTCTCTCTCTCTCTCACACGCACACACACACGTATATATATTTCTATATATATATATATATATATATATATATATATATATATATATATTCTACTTCTATGTCCTTTCAAGACGTCGGCAATCATTGCCGTCTACATATTCCTATCCCTTGTAGATCTTAACACACTTTCTCTTGTTACCCCTTCCAAACTCTGCTCTGCCATCCATTTGCTTAAACCCATCCCATATGTCACACGTTGATTTTCTTATGTTTCTTTCCCTTTATGTATACTGTAAGTCTCAGATTTTTTTAGCCTTGCTTTCTCATTACATATCCCAGAAACTTCAGTTAATATCAGTTTTCTTTTCCTTTTCATTCTCTCCAAACCTAATTGTTGCACATAATCAGTCTATGTTATCCTCAGTATCCTTCTGCATCCTTCCGTATATATATATATATATATATATATATATACGAAAATGATTGGACAAACCTGCATTTGACTGAGAAATTCGGCTGAAAATTTCACAATTCAACTCTTCATGGGATCCTCTTGCTTGGATTCGTGACACATTTTCCATATAATTAGCCTCGCTTAACTTCAGTATAATGTATCCTTTTTTCAAATTTCTTCACTGCCCGTACAATCTCCTTTCACCTTTCATTTTTGTTTTTCACTTTCTCCTCCCAAATCATTCCATCAATGTTCGTTCTCCATAAGGTGTCTTTTATACGGTCTTTCTATCATCTTTGGTATACGGCAAACTTCCAGTCTGAGAACATGTTCACTCGATCTGAGTATGTGCTGTATGACCTTAAACTCAGTACGAGCCAACCCTGATCTTTGAGGAACAACCACACACACACACACACACACACACACACACACACACACACACACACACACACACATAGTGTATCGAGGCAGCAGATAATTTTCTAAACATATACTGTTAAATTTAAGAGACAAGGAATGTCTGTTATGTTTAATCATGAGCCGTTCTAAACATCGTATTTTGGCATTAATTTCAGTTGAAATTAAAGACAACAATTCTACAACATTTGGATTATTTTTTATTAAGTTGGTTCTAAGCTTTTGGCTCACATGTGCCATCTTCAGAGAGGTTACAAGGATGTTAACACAAAAACATCCACCATCAGCGACGATTTTATCTTGTATTGACATAAAACTCCGCTAAATGTAGATGGCCTCCAATATCTCTGGTACTAATAATCAACCCACTACATATATTGGTTTTACTACAACCACGTTTTTCCGTAGATTTACCTGTCACCTTTTTAATTAGAGTACAATTAAACAACATTTATCAGAAAAACATAACCATGTAGGTAATATCAGATATATTTTAGTGAACAACACAATAATTCTCACTCATACACATAGTAAAAAAAACCTTCAGATATTGGAGGTCATCTACATTAAATCCAAACAATCCACCCTTAATAAAATCACGTTTAAATCTTGTCATAACACATTACATTACATTTAAATATATGGTTCTGTTATCATTTTGAGTGTGACGTCATTGAATCGCATTACAAATTTGCGAACTGCGTTTGCTATTTTTGGTAACTGTTGCCGTTGCTTAGCGGAGTTTTATGTCAACACAAGATTAAATCGTCGCTGATAGTGGATGCTTTTGTGTTAACGTCCTTGTAACCTCTCTGAAGATGGCACATGTGAGCCAAAAGCTTAGAACCTACTTAATAAAAATTAATCCAAATATTGTAGAATTTTTGTCTTTATTTTCAACTGGAATTTAAGCCAAAATACGATGTTTAGAACGGTTCATGATTAGAAATAATAGACATTCATTGTCTTTTATATTTAACAGTATATATTTAAAACTTACAAATTTATGCATATTTTTTTAATTTTTCATTATTATAAACGTGATTATTAAGAGTTACACGTGTTTGGTTTACTAAACAGTTTTAATACATTGAAAATTAATAACAAGAGGCCTTATTCGATCAAGGAAACAATTTTTATAGCCTACACGCTCCGTTAAATTTTTACCAAATATATAAATAATTAAATTTTATATGTGCAGTAAGCAAAGTATACTGTAGCGTATTTTTCAAATGTAAAGTGTATTGATTGGAATAGATTTTTCATACTTATTCTGAAATAGCTGATTAGCGCTTTTTTTCGCCGACTTTCATTGCAAGGTAACTTTTCTTTATTCACAATTCTTCCAAAAATAAAATATACTTTTTTGAAACTATATTTGAGGAATATTATTTATCCACGTAGAGTACTCCATGTAAAAAGTATTATCTATTTACAGAGCAAGATATGTATATTATATAAAAAAATTCCGAATATTACCTAGCAAATTTCGGAAATTTTTGGTATTATATATATATATATATATATATATATATATATATATTTTAGAACATGTACATGATTTTTCTATATATATCCGCGACAAAGGTACGTTTGTTCCGACATTGAAACTTCAATGTCTCATCAGGCGGTGTGTAAAGTAATAGAAAGCCTCTTTCCTTTATATTTGTTTAGTTTTGTTCGAGGTGTTGGTGGGGGTTAGTGACAGGGGAATAAGTCCCTGACCGTTGGGATTTTATGCAAGTTTTTATAATATTCTAATTTTTTTTCTATTGTTTGTAAATAGAATGCTTACAGTTAAAAGTTTCCAACCGTTAAATTTTTTTATTATACCCAAAACTTTAATATATGCAAGTTTTAGTATTTCTAAATGTTATTTATATTGCTTAATCCTATTATTGTAATAATATAATATAGTACTTTAAAATACCTACAAATGTAATATTGTAATAATAAATATATAATTTTAATATTTATATATTTCAATATTTCTAAATATGACTTATATTACTTAATTATTATATTCTAATATACTTAATAATACATAGATATTAGTAGTTTAATACATACTATTTAATTGAAAGTTTCCAACATTTAAAATTTTATTTTCAAAATTTAACTTTTTTATTTATAAAAATTTGCTTCATACATTTATGAATTCCAATACAGTTTAATCGGAAATCTATTTCGTTTTATCATTCACAAAAATGTATTAACGTTACCGACTTATAAGCAAACACACATTCATTCATTAAACCAACTATGATTCTTGTCACACACATAATTTTAAAAAATCGTCCATCGATTAATACACTTGACATGCGCATTATTTCTTACACATACATTTAAACAGACATTTATAAAAACATACATTTAAAATAAACATATATTTCTTTTATTGCAATACATATAAAAAGGAATTGTTTTCCCTCATTTAAGTAAGATCAACTATTGTTTTGTAACTCGTGACACATCTGACCAATAAAATAAAACCTCACTTAAAAACTGTCTCTTTTTTTTAAATGTTAAGAAATTAAAATAGATAAATAGATAAATACGTGTCTTATAAAGAAATCTCTTTTCGGCCTTTTGGCTAGGAGCCAATTGACCAGATCTGATCAGCTATGAGTAACTTTGACCAGCTATGACTAGTTCTGAACAGATAAGACGAATAACCTAGTTACCACGTTAAAAACCGACCTTGTGTCACATCTCTCTGCAGTGGAGGAGAAAGGTAAATAATTTATTAATAAATCTCTAAGGAATCATAATAAAGTGAAATATGTTAGATTAAAGACACTTTTCCTAACTGCTCTTTACTTTTCCCATCATATATATGTATGTATATGTGTCTGTATACGTATCTATTATGTATTAAAAATCAAAAATTATTTTACTAACATTACGAGCGGGTTCCTGACAGCAAAGCAAGATAAAACGTCTATATAAACATAGATCCAAAACGCAATCATTGACCTTCAACACAACACATAACAAATGTTCAAAATGCCTTCCGCTTTGCTTCTACAAACCCATGCACGAGTTTGATCATTGAATGACGGGTCTCTTCAAATACTGCCCTTCGGTGTCAAATGGTTTCACAGACTCCCATGACAGTAGTAGATGTCAGTCAGTGCATCGTGAACAATCTGACTAAAATGTGCTAGAAACCAATCAAAGATGAATCACATGTGTCTTCGTATTAGCAAGGTTACATTTTCTAGCAGGTCTGGAAGTGTGTTCGAAATAATATCAATATAGACAGACGAATTAAGAGTATATATGAACCTAACAAACAGTCACCTACAATTTCAGCCCAGATACTGGTGTCTAGTTTGTATTTTACCGTTGGGATTCTGATTGTTGCTAGTGTAAATTTGTTATTTCATCTCTTTCAAATATGTTCTTATCAATAAACAAGATTAAAAAGACAAACAACGGATCGGCAGTTTCTGCAGTAAACCATCGGCAAAAAAGGTCTCCATGATGAGTGATCAAATGGCGAAAGACTCTGCACAATTTGCGATAAGTTGTACGACATAATAGAGCCACTTTGCTTGAGATGATACACCAAAACCCAGTAGAACATGATGTTTACGGTCAGGATCGAATCTTGATCTTCCTCGACCCTGAGTTTGTGGTGCCACAGATAGTAACTTAGCAACGCGGCGAGAAACAGCATCAAATATTGCATGAATCTAGTCTGGAAACGCAATATGATACAGCCGTGCGTATGTAAAAGTCCTATGTGTCAACTCAGGATATAAATATCTGGCCACTATTGAGCGTAATACTACTCGATTAAATCCTTACTAAATAGAATAAATGTTGAAGGCAGATTCGCCACAAATGTACACAGATGACGAATGTTAACTAGAATACAGGGAGGCAGAGCAACCTCTACGTAAAATTTCTTTAAACCTAATAACCCTTAAAACGAATCACTTGTGAACTTATATCCACATTTGTTCCTCAATGAATTTTCGATAAACCCTGTATATACATGCATATATACCACTGAAACGTATATAGTAATATACATTCTACTACAATATATATTTCAATAATATAAATATCTACATCTGTAAGACATACTGAAATATTCATGCTACATATATATATATATATATATATATATATATATATACACTACTGAAATCTACATATTTATATTCATTCCATATATATATATATATATATATATATATATATATATATGAACGCACATATATCAACTCTCCCATTCTCCATACAAATGCCTACACACGCATATATATATATATATATATATATATATATATATATATATATAATCCCAGTTTAATTTAAGATTTGAATCCTCAGGTTACTCTTGAAGGACCCACAACAACTGTATCTTTGTTGCATTGAAATGACACTTATGCATTGCAATTGAGAATTAAATTGAAAAATGCATCTTCAAATATAATGCAGAAAGTCAAATATATATATATACTGATTTGAATATCTATCTATCTATCTATCTATCTATCTATCTATCTATCTATCTATCTATCTATCTAGCTATCTATCTTGTATAATAATATATACATATGTCTATACCTTCAACTGATACACGTTTCTGTGATTGATTTTTTATGGATATTTAAATATAGATACCCTAAAGATGGGAGAAAAATTTGAGATTGAAAAAAGCGAACAGAAAGTTTCAGAGAATATTTTCAGGGTAAATAATTAATGTTTTCTGGATGTCAGTATTCTTGAACTTAATTTTTTTTCCATAAAAGCTCTGTCCGTTTTTTCCATTGTTATAGAACTTACACTACTTACATTGTTCGGACTATTGTTTTCATCTTTATTGAGATATTCTGAACGTTTCTACTGTTGTATGCTCCAGCCTTCGTCAGGTGATATTTAATTGAATTTTGAAGTTTTTTAATGGCTCTACGGGAGTAGATTTTTCTAATTCCCCGTAACATAACTTTGGATGTCTGTTTTACTTAGTTCTCGATAACTCAAATTTAAAAAGATTGCTTCCTTCTCTTGTGGACATATATTGAACTCACAATTCTTTGGGTCAATTCACTTTTTAGATCAACCGACCAAATTTACTATCAACACAATAGAAATTCACCTTTTGAAACATCTCTCTTCGAACTCTTCACTTCGAACTCTTTCTTCTTCACTGCGAACTCTTTCCTCTCCTCACTCCTCACTCCTAGCTGTAGTGGAATTTAATTTTGCACTACCATTTATGCTTCATTGAGACACCACCTATATTAAAGCCCCTCATTCATACATTATACTTTAATATCCGTAAACTCGCAGTTAACATTCCTCTTCTATATGTTCTTTTTTTTTCAGGACGTAGGCGATTATGGCCATGTCTCCCTATCCCTGGTGGCTATTAGAACGCTTTCTCCTGTTACACCACGCAACCCACATTCTGTTATCCACCTGCTCGTGCTCTTCAAATATGTTATCTGCTGCCTTCTCTTTTTTCCTCTATCTGGCCTGTCAGAATCTGGTTCTCCAAGCCCTCTTCCTCATCGCATGTCCTAAAAACTTCAGTTGTCTCCTTCGTTCTCTTTCTTTCCAAAATCTCATCATTGCTCACATGCTCGGTCAATGATATCCGTAGCATCCCTCTGTAGAACCACATTTCCGCTGCTTCAAGTTTTTCTTTCATCTTCGATGAAATTGTCCAACATTCACTGCCGTATTGAAGATAGCAATCTAGTACTCTCTTCTTTATTTCTAGTGAAAGTTTCCTGTGTCTTAGTACTTTACTCAGCTTCTGAAACGCTTCCTTCGCCATGCCAATTCACCTACGGATCTCTGTGTCGCACTTTCTCTCTTTTGTTAGAGCACTTCCTGGGTATTTACATGTTTGTACCTGGTTGGTTCTAGTATGTCCCACCTGTAGTTGGCATTTTGGGTTGCTCTTTTTGCTGATGACTATGCATTCAGTTTGCTTGCAGTTTATTTGCAGTCCTTTTTTGTCACTCTCTTCGGCTCCTTTCTGTAGAGGGTCTTGTAGTTTCTTTTCCGTGTCTGCTATCAGCACTTTATCATCTGCTCATCTTATGTTATTCCAATTGTGATCCCCGATTACTCTCATGAGGTTCCTGGGACAAGTAATAAGGAATAAGGGTCTGGAGAATTTAATACTTATAGAAAGGATAGAAGATTTGAGAAGCCTGGGCAAATGAATGGCGGAGCGAGGTTTGGGGAGATACGAAGAGAAGAAATACTGACAGCGACAAGAGACACAGCGAAGTAGAAGTCCATGATCGCCTACATCATAAAAGGACACGATACATGAACAAGAAGAATATGATCCTGCTGAAACAATATGTTTTTTATGAATATGTTCTTCCGAAAGGGGGTGAAATAACCACTTCTTATTTCATGAAAATAAATACGATGATTTCCATTTTTCATTTTGTTAATAGTATTTATTTTAATTAGTCAGAAGTGAATATCATTATTGAAATTTATATAATTATATTTTCAAAAGATTCAATCAAAACACATTTCAATAAAAACATCCAAATGATCGTTCTTAAGGTAACAGAACTGCAATAATTGTTCAGTTGGACTCATTTTACGCCTGTCCACATCTGAAGTCGACGTGTCCACATTTTTAATCTCTTATGATGAAAGGGAAATTGAAAAAAATTTAATTCCATTTCCCATTACACCTTATTTACACAGAATTTGTAATAATGTCTTTGATAAATGCGTGTTTATAATGTTTTAGAATTTTTCATATGTGTATTAGGTTAAATTCAGAATATGAGATCGAAGCGAGTGTTCGAAATTTAAATGAATCATTAATAGCCTTACATATTTATAGTAGTACAGTTTAAGCACAAGGCAAAATATGTAGGGTTCTTATGATGTTCGAGAGCCGTACTAATACGATCTACGAGAAACACATTTCTTTTTTGGTTTGTATTCTTTTTTCTGTCATTTCAATTTCCTTTATGAATAATTACCAAATTTACTATCAACACAATAGTAATTCACCTTTTGAAGCATCTCTCTTCATATTTTATTCATTATATTTCATTCTTTTGTAAATTTACCTATGTTAATGTGGAGCACTGCAAACGATAACAACTTCAAATGACATAAAAAAAAAACTTAGTTAGAATTCCAGCTGAGTTAATGACTTTAATTTCGGCACATATAGGCTTAGTAGATGCATGAATCCATCTCTTATCCTGCGGCTATGACAGACTGGATACAACAGCTATGACAGACTGGATACAACAGTTTGGGTTAGCGTCGATTCTAGAGGTGGTTACCCAAAAAAGAACACCTATCTCCAAGCAATTATAGGCCACGCGTGGATCTAAATTGGCCCATGAAAACGCTTTGTGAATTCCTTCCTTGAGTTAACTGAGTTTCGCATTTTGCTCTTGGTTATGAAAGGTTTTATTTTCACGGAGGAAATATAACGTTTTCTTCTGGTTAGAATTTATTCAGTGAATTTTAAAACATTTTGTTTTAAACAATATTAATTTATACACGTCTAAATTATTCTTAGTTATTGTTTCTACTGAAACCACACAGCACGGTGCAAGGAGTGAACTCACAATTACTATTTCACTAAAGTTATAAACCAACGATTTAATCTACTAGGGAATTGTTCCCTTCACTTATTCGGTGGTTCCCAACTTTATTCATTTCATGGCGCCCTTTTGATTGATCATTTTTATGTTCACCTCCTTGCTGCTCACTTAAACAACAGTTTATTTTACAATTTACAGAACAAATAATCACTGATATGTCTTTATATAAACTTCAAATTTCTCATTTTATAAGCAAAGCAGGTAGACAATAATTTCTTATTTCTGCCATAAAATTTCAAGGGTGTGTTTTTAATCTTACTACTGGATTTGTGTTGTGGCGCAGTAGTTATCGGCTCGGAACGAGAAATCGAGGAGACGAGTTCGAATTCCAGTTGAATTTTTTGCAATCATATACGCACAAATACCCTAGGGAAAGGTATTAATCCGTCTCTTCCCTCCAGTTATGGGTTAAATAACAGAATAGATTGGTTCTATAGCCTTGGCTGGCAACCAGTCTACCGCAGAAAATAATGCCAACCTACTGCAGGAAAATCTTCTGCCCAGTCACTCATGTCTCTTTTGAGACATGATCGCGCACGCGTGTATCAAGTATGGCACTTAACTGACTGGATGAAGGTGAATCTGTTTTTGTTTTTTTCATTATTTCTTGTCATTTATAAAAACTGGTTTTAGAAAAAAGAGGCAAGCAAACAAAACTTGGTATTTAAAATCTAATATTGTGTTTGTTTTCAAGATTTAATAACGGGAATATTTTGAAATTAGTAGGCAAGTAAAGAAACTCCTATATCTGTACATATACCACAGTCCATTATTTGTTGGTCATTATCATTTTCAGAATAAGTCTATAATGACAGAGTACGCAGTGACAAGATCATATTTTATTAATTTGCAAGAGAAGCATATTTGCAAATGACCAGCAATGACTGTCATACAACAATTAACTTTCTAAAAATAATGTTGACAGTGTTGTTGCAGTATCAGGTATTAATACTAACAATCAAATATCGGAATATTGGCTGCACAAATCTAAGTTATCTAATTCGTATTAATAATGAAAAATATGTTTATACGTATATCTATTTATCTGTCTGTCTTCATATCTAGCTATTTATCTATATCTCTATATGTGTATGTGTGTGTGTGTCTTTGTATTCTAATACTTGCATGCATATATATATATATATATATATGTGTGTGTGTGTGTTTCTGTGTGTGCTGAAATATATATATATATATATATATATATATATATATATATGCTGAAATAGATGTGATATTTCTGCTTTTTAAAATAATAATGACATATAAAACTCATAGAGATAATCAGTATTTAAGTCAGGAACATTCTCCAGTCAGGAACATTCTTCATTGCATCATATATTAAAATATGTGACGGAGGAAGTAAGTATATATATATATATATATATATATATATATATATATATATATATGAGAACCCTAAATGACGCCAAACGGTTGTTTGCAGACAAAATGCGACAGCGCATAGATGACCGCAAGTTTGGCTCCAAGGACTATTGGAGGATTTGCAAGCGAGTGCTTAACAATAGGAAATCCTTAATACCTCCTTTAATCCATGAGTTTGAGGTTCTCACGTCATCTGTGGACAAAGCTGAGTGCTTTGCCCGCAGATTCTCATACAACTCCACATTTGACTCGTCCGGAGTATGCCCACCCGACTTCCCTATTGGAACTGAGGCCAAACTGTACGACATATATATTACCCCGACAGTAGTATCCCGAGTAATTTCAAAACTCGACCACCATAAGGCGTGTGGAGACGATGGAATCTCGGTGATCGTCCTTAAGAGGTGTGCTCCTGAACTTTCCCCTGTCCTCTCTAAACTATTTAACTACTACCCTTTTGCCTCCTGCTTTCCTGCATACTGGAAGTTCTCTTCAGTAGTTCCTGTATTTAAGAATTGTGGTGAACCAACGGACCCATCCAACTATCGCCCTATCAGTCTTCTACCGATATTCGGGAAAGTATTCGAGGCCATAATCAATGCTGAAATAGTTCATCATCTCACTGCCCACAAACTCTTCTCTGATAGGCAATATGGATTCCGCTTTGCCAGGTCCACGGCCGACCTGCTAACAACCTTAACGGAGCACATGCTACAGGCCCTTGATGAGTCTGAAGAGGTCTGCACGGTTGCTCTAGACATCTCCAAAGCTTTTGACAGGGTTTGGCACTCTGGCGTCCTATGCAAACTACGGGGTTGCGGTATTAAAAGGTGCAGCTTTTTCTCTCGCACTTCCCGCTTGTGGAACCGCTCCCGCTTGTGGAACCGCTCCCGTATTCTTGCTTTCCTGACGGCTACAACCTCCAGAAATTTAAATGCAAAGTCAATAGTCATCTAATAACCATTGGACTCTAGCTCTCTCCCCACCCCCGTATGACCTTCCCTTTCTCTCCACCTATGCATTTGTCATTGCACCTGCTTTCTCAGCTTTCTATTGCTCCTTTCTAACCAGTTTGTACTCCTCACTCTTTTCTAATTATTTTTTTTACAGTGATGTAACCCCCTGCACATGAGTGGCATTTCCGCCTTGCTCGGGGTGAAATGATTAAAATATATATATATATATATATATATATATATATATATATATGAGTCATTTTCAGATAGGTTACAGGGACGTTAACATAAATACATCCACCATCAAAGATGATTTTTATTTTGACACAAAACATTACTACGCGTTACTATATGCGTCTGCTATACGGTAACAGTTGCGTCGCGTTTTAACGTTTTTAAACGCTCGAACAGGTATTTTCTACGAACGCGCAACTAGAATTTGCATGCAACCAAAAATTGTCAAAATTAGGGAAAAGTAATTTAGGAACCTTAGAACACTTACGTCTATATTTGTATGATTCTAGCAAATATTTATAGGTATGATTACATTTAGACATAATTTCTGATCTTTCATTTAGTAAAGTTTTTCTTTCTGAGGACGACATAATAGCTAAATATTTTCTCTTGGGACAATTTGCATATGTTACCACCGTTTTATGGTAGGCTATTTTCATAATACTCTAAGTTATATCAGGGTTTTTTCCATATTTCTGTTTAAATTTCCACACGTGGTTAGCCAGTTTAGTACAACATTTCGGGTTTTCCAATTTAAATACAGATTCATGATTATTCTATTTAATTCTAAAACTGTATTTGGTAGAGCCCAAATATGCATTACTTAGACCGTTTATATCATGTACCACTACTTACTAAATCACCCCTTCTGTATTACCCTGTCCGTTAAGTTTGCATTGGGTTTTTTTTTCCCCTACAGTCACATTCCTTGTTACTGATGTTATTTTTGTTTTTCATTTTAATTTTCTAATTTATTAGTACAGCTATAACTTAATTTGTCTAAGTTTCTATAATACTTATTCCCGGGATTTCGTGGTTTCTTAGGAACGAAAACATTAAGATGTTTTTTTTTCATGACATCAAAAGAATTAAAATTTTTACCAATGAGATTATTTTTGCAAGGATCTGAATAAATAACATCTCAAAGAATCAATGTCTGGTAAATGCGGTGGATTAGGTAATTCGTCTCAGCCAAGATGCAACAATTTTGCTGGCTCGCCAATGAAAGATTAGGTTTGTCATTATCATGATAGAAAATGACGTCTTTCCTGTTCGCCAATTCTTGGCGTTTTTCTTGAATTATTGCCTTTAATTCGTTTATTGTCAAAAAGTACTTTTACAGAATAAACTGACTACTTACTTGGCAAAATCTCATGATGCAAGATTCATTTCCAATCGCACTAGATGCACAGCAGGACTTTCTTATGATGAAAACCTGCTTTTTGATTGCCTCATGTCACTTACCCCAGAATCTTTTTCACTGACCATTGTTGTAAACGATTCATTCCTTCTCACCCGTCACAATTTGTTTCAAAACGGCATAGATTCATTGAGTTTATACAGTAAATTACAGAGATCCAAAAGAGTGCTTTTACTCAAATCATGTAGTATTCAAATATCACAGTGATTTGAGTACCCAAGCTTCATTAGTTGCTCATGGATAGTAGATTTTAATTAATTTATTGTTTACTCGAATTCTATCGTTGTAATGCGAGATATTTTCAATCAATCTCTTGTTTTGATCGTCATGTGTAGTAGAGGTCGGCCTGTGCTTGTTTCAATAATAAGGCTACAATCACGAACTTTAAACTTCTCGAAAAACTTGTGTACAATTCTGTTAGCTAAAGCACCTTTACCTTATATAGCACATATTTTTTGTTGCTTGCAATTTATTTTTGCTTTTACGGTAATAAAAGTAATTAACGTGTTTAAAATGCTCGGTGTAATCCTCCATTTTTATAGGGATGAAAAGTTTACATGAATTAAATAATTTAAACATTCTTTTTCAAGAGATAGCTTGAAGCGTAAGTGGGTATAAAGATGTGTTGTTGTGTATAGATATCGACCAGGAAGAGAAATTGGAGAGCCGAGTTCGAATTCTTATCGAATTCTTAGCATTTACTTATGCGAAACTACCCTTGCGATAGGTTTTAATCTGTCTCTTCTCCCTCCAGCTATGGGAGAAGAGACAGCTGGGCAGATTGAGTTCTATAGCCTTGGTTGGCAACCAATCTACCGCAGAAAGTAATGGCAACATACTGCGGGAAAAATCTTCAGCCCAGTTAGTTATGTCTCTTTGCAAATATAATCGCCCAAAAGTGTATCACATATGGAACTTAACTGACCGAGGTATATCATATATGTCAATAAATTCGACGTATTTTCTAATGTGTTGGAACATGAACCTCCAAACATTTGCATGAACTTTGCGGACATACCAATATTTTACGCTCTGTTTCACCTGCTTCTCCTATATTCAATATATTTTGCGAATGTTGATTATTTTAGGTTTTAATTCTTCATTCTCTATAACAGTGATTTCAGCTGTTTTTATTTTCGTATTCAAATACACGTTCGTTATTCTATCCGCTTTTTAAATATTTGTATATTGCTCACATTATCTTTCCATGGTAATCTTAGCTTTGGAAGAACCATATCTATTTTGCTTCAAGTTTTCTCTTCTTCCATGAGGAGATTGTTCAGCATTCAATGGTATATAGCAGGAAAGATATGGCATTGAAGTCCTATATTCTATATTTTGTTTCTAACGTTATTTTATATTGTCTTTATTCTCAGTTTTCGGTTATACCTTTTGCTTTCGTTTTATAAGAATTCTCTCTTTTTTTCAACATATCGGAAATAATATTCTTATCTAATGATTTGGCAGCGTAAGACGGTTAGGTTGCCTAACACTATGAGAAAACGATGTATATTGTTCTTGGCTGGGGATAAACATTGGCAGATCAACAAAAGAAATCTGCTCAAAGTAGTATACTTTCCATCTTTCTGTATATCAGGTGTATCCAAAAGGTATCAGCACCATTTTCTGGAATAATTTTAAAGAAAATTATTTACCATTTCGTGGGTGTCATTACTCAAAGGGTCGTATTATTGTTTCTAGACTAGGGTAGCGAACTGTTGTGGATTCTGAGAATGAGGTCCGCACAAATAAATGATTAACGACCAGAAATTGAGATAGAAAAATAAGTGCATTAATGTAAGGATATAGACTTGAATGAAGATTAGTAGTCCAGGAATATGGGTTAGTAACAAGTATATATACAAGTCTCTGGATGTGAAGCCGTAGTATATTGAGTATGTCCACATCGGAAGCGGACGGGTACTGCGTAATAATCTTCGCGTTAAGTAGATAACAGAGCTACTATGAACTACTATGTACTGAATGCTTAATTCTCTGTGAAAACACGGTATCCTTCATTCTCGCTTCTATAGCAGTAGTATAAGTATACTCTGGACGAGTCCATCTTTATCAAAAGGGAGAACCCTACCACATGAATGATAGTCAACAGAAATGGGGTTCTACAGGAAAACATTAAGCATATCATACACTGAACAACGACAAAGTTTTCGAGACAATTGAAAAGAAAACATAGTGGCAGTTGAAATTTCTAGGGCACATAATGCAGAAGGGGGTCATGGAAAATGTGATACTCATTGGATATAATGGCGGCAAGAGGGACAAAGGAAAGCAGAGCTTAACAAGAACAACGAATTTGTATGAATGATTAGCAGTTGTAAAGAAAACGGACAGAAAAAGAACCCTAATATTTAACATCAGGAAACGACAGCTGAAATTTCTAGCGCAGATAATGAGGAATGAAAACTTGGAAGATTTAATATATACAAGACATATTGAATATAAGAAGTACAGAGTTTCACAAAGCATAACCTATTCTATGTAAATTGGTGGAAGAAAAGAGTTGAAAAGAGATACCAAAAATATACAAAAGACAGAAAATTCTGCAGAAAATAACAATCAAAGACCTGGATAGAAACGGAAAATAGAAGAAAAATTAATCGAATGTAATACGTCACGTTATTGGAAAGCAACAGAAACGAAAATTATACGTGTGACATCAACTTAAGGAATAGAACAACTGTTATAGCATAAAAGTTGGCGATTGTTTTTATTTTATTCTTCATTCCTGGAAAATTAATCACGTGTTTTTAAAAAAAATAAATTGTTACAAGAATCGTAAACGGAAAATATCCTTTATACCACTCACGCCATAATACATTTATTTATTTTTACTCGTTTGTTTTCTGCGGCTTATCAAATATTCGGATCATATTTGAAACCTGAAAATATTATAACCAATTTTATAGATAATGATGGTTTATTGCAGTGATTCTCTACTATTTGCTTAAATGTTTCGAGAAATATTGTCACGACATACATATTTATAGGTGTGTGGAAGTAGTATTGACACAATTTTAGTAGTTGAATAAATGAATAATTATTAAACTTTTTCAAATAGTTCATTTTACAATTTTTTGATTATGTTATTTTAAATTGTCTATATTCATGTTTGTGTGTATAATTTTAATAAATCTACGGTTTTATTTCATAACATTTAACTGTATACCCTTTTAAAATTTTGCAAAGTTTGCTATGATATATTTTTAATTCTCTTCTAGGTTTTCTGCGGCTAAAACTTTGAGAAATACTGGTTTAGGGATACAAGTCTTAAAAAATTTGTCGGTATGTGCGCGGAGGTGAGGAGAAAATGTGAATTATAATCTTCCTAACAGTATTTGCTTTCTAAAAGAATATAACTAACACAACGCGTTTTAGAACACTCCAATTAAAACTCCCGAGCCATTATCCATTATATCACCCTAGAAATAACTTGGTATTCTCATGTGGTCACCAACCTAGGCACAGGACCAGACTCTACGTTCCTTAACATCAGTAATAGTACACAAACCGTTTTATTTTATCGTGAACCTTAGATTCTAACACGTTGACCACTAAACCAAGATCAGTGTCGGGTAATGTGGAAGCATTTATTTACTTATTTATTTCTAAAAGTATATGTTAGATATCAATGAAGGTTATAAAATGGCTGCCAAATATGTTTCTTCCAATGCCTAGAAGCCATATCTCCATCTGCCTATGATATATACTTTTTTAGTATTCAAAATACTTTTGTTTGATTGCTGCAAATGACATAGATTGCTGAAAGATATTTAAGTAGTGATATATTATGAAAATCCAGAAAAAAATCATTAAGACCTTCAGTATGCTAGGATTCAAAATAGAAATCACATCCAACTTAAAGATAGTAAATTACCTGGATATTACACTCAACCTGGACAAAAATTCCTTTAAGCTATATAATAAAGACAATGAAATCCCTATCTATATTAATATTAGTTCGAACCACCCTAACACCATTATAAGGCAAATACTGACGACCATGAATATTAGAATTAACCGATTATCCTCTAGCCGAGAAATCTTTAGGAATAATAAAAACTATACAATAAGGCCCTCCAGAATAGCGGATGTAAAGAGAAATTAACGTATTTAACACCCACTAAGAATCCGGAACCATTAAAAGCCAAGAGTAGAAATAGAAAAAGCAAAATTATATGATTTAAACCCTGTTCTGTAAACTATGAACAATTACCAATGGGAATATCTTCCTTAAATTAATAAATAAACACTTTCAGGGTGATGACCTCCTAAGTAAGATATTCAATAGAAAAAACATCAAAATTAGTTACTCGTGTACCAATAGCATGTATAACATTATTAGCTTCCATAATAACCAAATCTTGAAGAAGTGTAGAGAATACAATACGGAAAATAGAATGACACCCCCTTGTAACTGTAGATCTAAAAGTAACTGTCTGCTTGAGGGTAAGTGTAGATCTGAAAATGTGATTTATCAAGCCACCTTCTACCCTAAGAAAACTCAGGAGAGATGGAATGCTTATATCTGAATTTCCCCGGGAATTTCGAAGCAATGGCTTTATTTCCACAGACACTCCTTCACCAACCTGAGTTTAAAATACGAAACTGCGCTTTCTAGAAAATACTGAGAATTAAAAGGAAGAAACTTAGATTCCCAAATAATATGGGAACTCATAAGCAAGGATAGGACCCCTAATAGCTTAAGAGATAGGTGCATCTATGTTTGACAAAATATTTTAAAATTTTAAAATTTCAAGACCAAAGTATACACCTTAACAAACGAAGGGAGATTATAAGTATATGTCGCCATAGAAATAAGTATAAATTACACTAATTATCCTATACCCCAAGTTAGACCAAAATAAAAGGATTTCAAAAAGATTATAAAAAGTTGACATAGCAGTTACCTCCACACCACCTACCCTGCTAACCCTAGGGTCAAACCACATACCTCCCACTACCAAAGAAGAATTACTACTATCTCATTTCCCCAGCCCAACCCAATAAAAACCAATACATCTCAACCCTTCTTTGACCTAAAGTAACCCCTTTTCTTCATTCTCTGTTTAGAAGGGGTCGAAGAATGGATGCCTTAAAATGACATGTTAATAATGGCTATTTTCCCACTGAGATTTATTTGAACTTATATATATATATATATATATATATATATATATATATATATATATATATATAGTAAAATGACCAGGAATACATAATTATATTCGAATAGACAATAATTAAAAGAAGGGATCATATTTTATTAATGAAACACGAAATAAAATTATGACAAAATTTATGATTTCTGAAATGCATTATAACATTATAGCTTGGTGTGGTAATTACAACTTCTTTATGTTTATCATCAGTACGGTTAGACTCCGATTGCTTAGCAATGTAGCCCGGCGTTGCTCGGGTGTAATGAAAGCTTTAAAACTAATCCATGGTCCTGGAGCTCAGACTATTTGGACGTTGGCAAGAAAGACTAAAAAGCAATAAACTGTTTCCAGTTAAAGCGTAACCCTAGACTGAAAGAAAAATGAATGGATGTAAGTCAAATTTTGATTTTCTGCTATCGATATCCAATAAGTTTTTTTCGTCGTAAAATGAATTTTGAAGGCTAAATAAGTCCTCTGAGTAAATGGTATCATGGCTGAGACTAAGAACTACAATTATACCTACTTAGAGTCAAACCTGAAGCAAAAACTAAAATAAAATGGCTGAAAAAATACAGACATACAGGCAGATAAACAGACACACACACAAACATTTTGCCTTATATATATATATATATATATATATATATATATATATATATACATATATATATATATATATAATAATAATAATATATATATATATATATATATTATTATTATTATTATTATTATGTTTCTGCACCATTGTAAGAACTGCAACCTTGAAACTTCTGAATATCGTTTCTTATGTCTTTGTCTATGAGTGTATCAAATTTGATTAAAATCGGACCACTCTTTCTATAACCCGATTTTTTCGTTTATCGATTTTCGATATTTATCGGAGGTACCTCGACACAAAACTTAGTTAAGAACACTCGCAGACGCTTATAGTACAACTGTGTACATTTTCCAGAAAATCAGTTCAGCCGTTTCGGAGTCTATAGGTAACGGACACACACACACACACACACACACACACACAGAGAGAGACAAAGTTCCATTTATAAATTAGTTTTTATATATATATATATATATAGTACATTTGACAGGATTCTTTTGGTAAATAGATGGAAAAGTCTTTTCGTAAAATCTCAGTTGTTTATTATATTCTTCAGTATATATTTGAAGCAGAATATGCAAGATCGCTGAAGATTGAAGACACCACAAAGCTTTGAAGTCTGCATTACTGGAACGATATTAAGTAAATATATATATATATCTGTGTGTGTGTGTGTGTGTGTGTGTGTGTCTGTGTCTGTGTCTGTGTATATATATATATATGTATATAGAAAGAGACAGAGAAAGGAAGAGGGAGAGAGAGAGAGTGAGGGAGATGAAGAGAGGGGTTTTAAGCGTGTCCCGTATATCTAATTTTCTAATTGGCCAACCCTAGGTGGCTATGTAGTCAAACCGTTCACAGTCTAAATAACGTATTCTAAGTGGTAGTCAGTGTTAAAGTTTAGTGACAATTTAAAGGAGGCAATGGAACAGAAATATGTTTTCTCTGAATATTTTATTTATTTACTCTCTGTGTTCAAAAAACGCTATGTTTCAAGCACTTTTATGACGGCCTGACGAGAATTTCTTCTATGGTAGACATATTCTCCATTCCGTCGTCACCGAATTTATTCTATGCACCAATTTTGTCGGATTCGTGCTTCCATTAATTTACCGCAATCGAACATGACTTTGTTAACTTTATCGAATAAAACACAAACTGCTTGAAAAATGTACAATATTATGATCTCCCACTTGTGACTAAACATCATTGAAAATGTGTCAACTCTATCAAATTAATCAAAAATAATTTTTCAAATGCAAATTGACCAAATGTTATTTTGGAAAATGTAAAATATTTTTTCTGGCAGAATAAAAATACTACAAATTTAGATAAATAATTTTAAGCTAGAAATAGTTATTAAAGATTAAAAAAAACTGACTGATTTGCCTTTTACAACTTATCATTCCTTAATAGGTTATTTTAAGCCGAAATATTTTCGGATACTTACAAAAATAATTATGCAAATGAATGTGCCTGAAAGGATACTACAAGGACTCCTACAGAAGGTAGCTCAAGAGTGTGATCAGAAAGAACTACAAATAAACTGCAGGAAAACCGAAAGAATGGTCATCAGTAAAAAGGGCAGCCCAATATGCCAAATACAGGTCGGGATACTAGAAATAAGCAGGTACAAAAATTTAAATACATGGGAAATGTTATAACAGAAGACGGAAAGTGCGACACAGAGTTCCGAAAGCGAATTGGCATGGCAAAACAAAGCATTCCACAAGTTGAGTAAAGTATTAAGAAACCCGACAATTTTGCTAGAAACAAGGAAGAGAGTACTGGATTGCTATATGTTGTCAGTTCTTCAATATCATCAAATATGAAGGAAAAACTTGAAGCAAATTAAATGTGGTTTTACAGAATGAGGCTGCTAGTATCATGGATCAAGCATGATGAGGCCCTATAAATGATGGAAGCAAAAAGGAAATTGATACTGAGCATCAACAAGAGACAGCTGAAGTTCCTGGGACATGCAATGAGGAAGAGAGCTTGGAGAACCTGATACTAACAGGCCAGATACAGGGGAAAGAGACAGGGGAAAGCAACGCAGAACATATTTGAAGGACATAATCAGGTGGATGACGGAACGAGGGTTGCATGGTGTAACAGGAGAAGGTGTGCTAAGAGCCACCAGGGATAGGGAGACGTGGAAAGCCATGATCACCTACATCCTGAAGAGACAGGGCACATTGAAGAAGAAGTAAATGTGTTGCTGCTACTGAATGCCACAAGAAAATGAAGAGATGGCTGGTTTAAATTTCAGATGATGGTCTATACCCATCGCTAAGAAGCTATTTCTATATATAACTTTAAACTATATCTGGCAGTAAAATCTCTGATAGGAAAATAGGAAGGTTTTAGAATCGTGGAACTGCCTCGTAATCGCTGATTTTCCCAGGTAAAACCTTACCCGGGTGGTACAACTTGTTAGTATCACAGCTCTGAGCAAATAATTAACACAAACAAAACAAAACACAATACATTTTTGTAGTAAACGGACCAGTAATACATATTTATATTAAATTAGACAGTAATACGTTTTATCCGTAGTTAAAGACATGCAATTGCGTTAAAATATTTACAATTCGGCATTCAATAACCCATGTAAATATTGATAGAGTGCGAAACGAAATAAAAATATCAACCACCAAAAAACGTATTATTTCATTATAATCTAGCATATGATAACATTCTATTGTGAAATAGACTGTCAAAATACTTTCGAATATTATTGTAAAATTTCGTTTGTTCATTAGCGTTTTCAGTGCAATATTTACGATAATTGACGACCAGACTAGTCAGTTTTATTACTAAATGTTTACATATTGTAAGGACTGAACATCACTAAACAGATAGTGCGGAGAAAATGTGCGCCTATTTTTAATTGTGATCAGGTGTTAGACAACCTATTAGGGTATTAGCGACACTACATATACAGTAACCGTAGCAGAATTTTCGTGTATTGTCTATCTTACCCGGTGGACCTCCACCTTACCTCCAGGCTGGTTTGCATTCAGAATTTCCATTCAAGATTAATTGTCAATCAAGGCTATAGAACTCAGTCAATTATGCTAGCTGGAGGGAGATGAGTTGAATTCATTTCCCAGTCATGTTACCAAAACAGACGGAACAAGAGACACGTGGGTGAATTGCGTAATGTGTCCCATAACACCTTAATACATGTACTGCAACTATAACAGTAATTGTTATTTGAGAAAGATAGACTAACGTAGACAAACCCTTGTCAGGCTGGTTTGAATCCAGTTTTCAATTTCCTAGGTATAAATTATAGGGATCAGTTTGTCCTGTCATTTAGTCATAGCTAATGAAGAGAAGAGCTAGATTTATACCAACGTAACGTATTTATTAAACACTTACTGTTTTAAACGGATGAAGAGTATACTAACCCAGATGTTGTGACACAAAGCCCATATATTAATTTGATGCAAATCTAGTAACCGTTAGGTGTAGAGATTCTGTAATATGCACTACGTATTTCTAGAAACGCCTGAAAAAAAATACAGAATGTTCGGCCTATAATACTGTCTGGTTCTTTTCAAGTTGAACAAGTGATGAAAATAATCTTGAGAAGAATGAGATACTGTTAAGTCTTAATAGACTAATTTCTTTTGTTTATTAATTTTTGATTCGTTTATCCGTCATTCTATTATCACTGTATTGCTTTTATTATATTTCTTCAAAAATGACATTTATTGATAAGCATAATCTCTCGTCAGCGAAAATGTGTACTTGTCTTATACATTATGCGATAGATAACTAAATGGTAAGTGAGATTCTGCCATATGTTCTGTTGTTTTTTGTTTTTTTTTATGGGAGTATGACCGAGACTAGAAAAGCTAACGTCTTCCATTGAAATGAGTCAAAGTTTTCAGCAGTCAAATTGAGATGGAAAGCTTCTGCAGTAAAGTATTAAGATAGAAAGCTGTAAAGAAACTCGAACAATCTCAGAGCTTTCGGTCTTAATAACGGCTCATATAATTCGAGGAAGTTGTCTGGGTTCGAGTTTGACAGTTAGAAATTACAGGATAGAAATGCTTGTTAGAAAAACCGCGCTGGTGTAAATGGCAAACAAAATCACAATTGATGTGATGGCAAGAGCAGGAATTTATTATTGGCTTTTCTCGCTGCTGTCGGCTTTTCTGAAAATCATGGATTATCAAGCGCTTCATTCTCAACAGGTAAACAAATCATGTTATCTTCATTTGTTTCCCTACTCCAGTAACCAGCGTGAATTCAGGAAGGAAAACAAAGAAACAAAAAAAGAAAAAAGTAAAAAAATCTTGAATGGCTTCATCTGAATACTCACTAAAATAGAGAAAATAAAAAGGCAAACATAAAATAATTCATTCTAAGAAGCATGACAAAGTGTTATTCGATGATATTTGAATTTACTTGTTCTCACGAATGCTAATGGGTATAAACTATAATTTAGATATCGCTAATTCATCCACACTCTAACATATACGACAGCATGAACTCAGTCACATGCGCGTAATCTGTTCGGAAACTTCCATTAAAAGTAAATCGCAGTAGGGATGAAAGAGATAAATTTTCATAGCTCTAATCTTTGCAGTCTTGTATGTGCAGGTGGTGTAATCGATAATTCAGGAAGAAAAAGCACAAAATCGGTTTCGAATTCCAGTCATACATACATAAATTTTACATTCAGTTACGCGCAGATACATTTGAAAAATGTGTATCTACCTCTTTTTTACCAACCAATTATTTTTTAAATAGCAGTGCAGGCTGAACTCTTTCTAAACCCTGTTTGGCAACCAGCCTAGGCGAAGAATTCTGACTGCAAAACTAGTTAGTTATGTAGCTAGTAACTTCAAGTAAAAACATGGCGACAGAAACCGTAGAAATATCTTTTTATTGATAAATGTGGTCCGATACTACCTCGACTACTCTACGGGAATTGAGCGAGTCTATTTATAACGCTGACGGGTGTGATATATTCTTTACAGCTAAGTGCCATACCGTGATACACCCTTGGGTGATCATAATTCGAAAGAGACATGACGACTGGACAGAAGATTTTTCCGAAATAGGTTGCAATTATTTTCTGCGATAGACTGGTTTCCAAGCAAGGTTATAGAAACCAATCTGTTCTGTTATTTAACACTTGGCTGGATGGAGAAGAGACGGATGTATACCATTCCCAAGATTATTAGCGCGTAACTGAATGCAACAAATTCAACTGGAATTCGAGATCGGTTTTCCATCCGAGCCGATATCCACACAAATGTGTAACTTATATAAATTTTATTAATGCACTTTCTTTGATATCAAGAAATTAATTACAAAGTCTGCTTGCCTTAAATGCCTTTATATCAGTATTTTAATTATTTTAAATAATTTTGACTTTACATAGTCGTCCACATCGATACTAAACCTATATATATATATATATATATATATATGTATATATATATATAAACATGTTACAGAAATTAACGAATTTTAACGAAACTTGGTTATAAGCAACCGACAATTTGTAATGAATTATTTTGAACATTATTTTTAACGATACTCGTATTTAAGTAGATATTCTGTTTTTAATTAAACCGTATTTTTATATTTATATCTACCGGCCTGATTATTTACAATAAATGTTTATTACGAAAATGTGTGCTATCCAGCTATCCAATATATATACATGCATCAGATAATTTTGGCAATGAATGTCTATTATGTTTAATCGTGAGCCTTTCTAAACATCGTATTTTGGCTTTAATTTTAAGTGAAAAATAAAAACAATTGGATATTTTGTTATTATGCAGGTTCTAAGAATTCGGCTCACATAAGCCAAATCCAGAGAGGTTGCAGGGGCGTTAATTTATAGACTTCCCCCATCAAATATGATATCATCTCGTGTTGACAGAAAACCATTGCTATGCCGATAACAGTCACCGAATAGCAGACGCAGGGCGTAAATTTATAATGCGTTTCCATGACGTCACACCGCGTGAGAGACCGATATGTTAACAGTTCTATATGTTTAAATGCAATGTAATGTGTTGTGACCAGATTGAAATGTTCTTTTATTAAGTGTTGGCTTGTTTTTATTTAATGTAGATGGCCTCCAATGTCTAAAACTTCTTTTTACTGTGTGTATGTGTGAATATTATCTTAAATCTGTCTAACATTACCTACATGGGTGAAATTGATTAATCATAATAGACATTCATTGTCTGTTATGTGTCCTCACAAATGTAAATTTAAATTGCAATTATTATTTTATTCTTTCATTTAGTCACGATAGAATTTTTAAAAAATTTGGTTAAGCAGTTACCTTCCCCCCACTTTCTACCACTACTAACCCAATGTTCAAGCCACATACATCCCACTATCATAGAAGAAATTACTACTAAGATTCCGCTAGCTTAACCCTATAATATCCAATATTCCCCCACCCCTTCCTTTACTAGACCAATATTAGAATTTTTCCTCATTCTTTGTTTAAACGGGGTTGACAATCAGTCAGTTAAGTGCCATACGTGATACACGCTTGGGCGATCATGTCTCTTTCGAGACATGACTGACTGGGCAGAAGATTATCCCGCAGTAGGTTGCCATTGCTTTCTGCGGTAGACTGATTGCCGACCAAGGCTATAGAACTCAATCTGTCCTGTTATTTAACCCATAACTGGAAGGTATTTATGCGTAAGTGAATGCAATGAATTCAGCTGGAATTCGAACTCGGCTCCCCGATTTCTCGTTCCGAGCCGATATCCACTGCACCACAAAACATGTCTTAAACTGACATGTATAAAATGGCTATTTCTTCTCTAAATTTTATATATATATATATATATATATATATATATATATATATATATATATATATATATATATATATATATATATATATATATATATATATATATTAAGTATTGTTAAGTATTTTACTGTTTATTAACATTCTATATTTTGTGCCTATTTTTTTCCACAGTTTTGGGATTTTTGGATTTCATAATCGATTATCAAACATTTTTTTCCTGCTTTATTAGTTTCGACGTTTTCCAGATGTCAAGTCTTTGGCCACATGTCGGTATATTTGAAAATATCTAAAAAGTTACAGAAACCAAGAACAGAGTGACACCAGAGACGTATTTTGAAGAAAATTATCACTAAGAAAAAATCGATAAATCTAAATATTCATAAAAAGAGACTTGTCTAAGAATTTGCTTGACCAATTGAAAGATCTATCACTGATAACAATAATAATAATTCTAACAGTACATTTATTTTATCGTGTCTATTAAAGTGGCATTCATCTGACAAAAGTTGAATTAAATTGTATATCGCCAGCGAACATTAAATGTGATTCGAGAAATTCGTATTGAGACGAAATTACTTTATGACATAAAAAGCAAAAATCAAGGCAAATTACGCATTAATTATTAAGTTCAGGTAACCAACATCGATAAGTGTTTATGAAAATTAGAAACAAATAATCTGAACATGTTAAAGTTGTTGTCTTATATAGTTCTTCCAATCCTTGATCTGCACCCATTGTTTAAGCCCATCAAGTATTTCATGCGTTGCTTTCCCATGTCTCTCATTAGCTATATCCATCTTTTGATTATTTGATTCTCCAAGCCATCCTTCCTCATTCCGTTCCCAGAAAATTCAAATGTTTCTTCCTGATCTTAAAGATAAGTTTCTATTTATTCTCCATTCCTTTTAAAAACCTCGTCGTTAGTCTCATGGTCGGTTCATGGTTTTCATAGGATCATTCTGTAGAACCACATTCCTGTTGCTCTTCTTCAACTCTGTCTAGATTGTCCAGCGTTTGCTACGATATAAGAGGACTGATGTCAGGTAAAAGTGCAGTACTTTGTTTTCAACGAAATTTTTTGGCCTTTCAGTACTCCAGAGCGCTGTAAGAATTTGTCTCTGGCCATACCAATACGCCTTCGGATTTCAATGTCACACTTTCTCTTCTTTGATACTACTTAAAAACAGCGAACAAAGACGCGTTATTGGCTGCAACAATGGAAATACAAAAACGCAGACACTTTGCGAATTGTGTATAAATGCGGAAAGTGCTGAGAAATTTTAAATAAAATTATATTGATAAGCATATGAAAAATATCTGAAAAATTAATTTTTGTAGTATTTACTGTTACATTACTGTCATCATGTATGGCAGCGGAATACTTGACACTCTCCTCAAACATGAGAAAGAGACATGCAACAACAGAAATATGGTTCTTCAGAAGATGTTGAAGTTACCACAGGCCAAACATGTAAGCTACGACGAAATTTTGAAGAGAACAGAAACAAAAAGAAAAATGACATCATGTAGAGGCAGTTGAATTTTCTGAAGCAGAAAAATGAGTTCTTGGAAAATCTGGTACTTATTGTGTAGTATAATCGTTGGGTCGGCGTGAAACAGTACTAAAAGTCATTAATGAATGTCAGTGGGTATGACAGTATTTTGACGAATTGTGAAATAATATCTTGGTAGATGTGGAATTTTGCAAAGAAATGTATTTTGCACTGAGCGACGCAGAGAGACGTCGCTGGATATAAAACACAGACTGGATTTTCTTTTGATTAACGGCGGTAAAAGAAAGGTCAGCACACGGAAATGGTAGTGAGTGCACCGGAAGTTCAAGGGGTCAAGAGGTAACTAATCAAGTGGCGTCAGCTGTCACTGAAAGTCTGTTTAGATAGTTGATTTTACCAGTTTGCAGACACCAGTTGAAGAGAGAAGGAAAAGCTAGCTAACTTGCGGCATCGATGCGTGTGTGCTTCGTCCA
Source organism: Ascarosepion bandense (assembly GCA_037127315.1). Lineage (NCBI taxonomy): Eukaryota > Metazoa > Mollusca > Cephalopoda > Sepiida > Sepiidae > Ascarosepion > Ascarosepion bandense. The sequence continues at coordinate 117,693 of JBBBDQ010000556.1, forward strand.
GACCAAACGAACTCCACACAAAGTCACCGAAAAACGAAATAAAAATATAATTGTATATTTTATACATACGTATTCATGTCTGTCGATTTTATTAGTTGTGAAAAAGCAAATCATTTTGACTCACTTTGGGTCTAGTTTATTTTTTTCATTTATCTGTGAAAGTTAATCAACTTTTGGTTTGAGCAGATTCTCGCCGTATGGATAGCTGTTTATGTTCTGTCATTTATGAGAGAAGAACAATCATTTTGGCTGCAGTTTGTTTCGTCAACTAAGAAGCGGTTTATTCTCCAAAACTTTGATTCAGTATTATTTGCATCGAAAAAGTATATACCTTACGGAAGTGAGTATATAACAACGGGACACATCGAGGGAGAGAGGAAAGCAGAGTGAAATATATTTGAGGGTTTGCGTCTTTGGGAAAAATACCCCCCCCCACCAAAAAAAAACACTAATTAGGAGCTACAAGAGACAGGAAGTTGTGAAAGGTTGTTATTACCTACGTTCTGAAAGCAAACGTTACATAAAAGACATATGTGATCGAAAATAACGTTTTTGGCTTTTTTATATTTTCATTATACCTGAGTTCGACATGAGGTATGATATCCACTACTGACTAATACTTGAAAAACAAACTATATATATATATATATATATATATATATATACACACACGTACAAATACACGCACACACACAAACTTACACATATCCATCTATATACACACACATACACACACACTCATATATATATATATATATATATATATATATATGTATGTATGTATGTATGTATATATATCTATATATATATAAATGGACATTTAAGAGAAAAATATTCTATAGAGTGAAATATATTTTTATTCTTTGAAAATTGATTTAGTTACTGAAATATAAACAAGTGTTAATACATATACAGTTTACAATATAGTATCAAATTTCATGCAACAACTCAAAAATACGTTATTGCTTATATATTAAAAAGAAAACACACTAAAAGCTGAAATATATGTATAATATTAATTTATAGATATCAATACATCTTTAAAGGTTTATCTATTATTGGTTAGATTATATGAGTTGCATAGTGAGAAAATTTAATTATGTTAAAATCAAACATAGCGTCGACTACGTGCTGCACTGGAATTCTTGCAAAGCTTTCTAATCTGAAATCCAACAAGAAATCTAAGGTGATACATGTTTAACATATTAGTCTGGCAAACTCCCGCTGTTAATCACGTCATTTGATCGTAGATTTTCTATAGTAGAACTCAAGAAGTAAAATAACGAAATGTTCATGAAATATGGAACGTACGTTGTTTTTGCTTTTTAGAAGAAAACATAAATAAATGAGAATGAGATATCTTACTGCTTTTAATAAGGAAATAAACTTTGAAGACCACAGAAAGAGATTTTTACGAGTGGAGTGGTAAGGCGTGAAAGTATTAGATGAATATGTACTTATATACATATTCATATACATACATATATGTATGTGTTTATGTGTGTGTATGTATGTTACAGATTATATATATATATGTATGTGTGTGTGTGTGTGTGTGTTCGTGCGTGTGTGTATGTGTGTGCGTGTGTGTGTGTGCTTCAGTCAGTGTGTGTGCATGTATGCGAGTAAAATAATACATATATTTTCAAATATATATATATATATATATACCTATATACATGTCAGCATATGTATACATCTATATATATATATATATGAATATATACGTGTTTATATCATATTCGTTTGAATAGGGAAATTCACATTGAATGTAAGATAACGAAAAGAGATTTATACTAGTTGAAAAGTAACGTGTGAAAGTGTTACACGAATATATATATATATATATATATATATATATATATAAGGATCCGCTTACAGTCCTTTTTCGCTGTATAACAGCGCATCTATACAGCTATACAACCCATTACTACAGCTATACAACCCATTACTACCCAACGGATTTGACACCATACGGAGATTCTACCTTTTTCGGCGCATGGCGGAGACAGGCAGATTTTAGCGTATTATATATGTAAGCAAACGTCAGTAGCTTAGAGCGTTCAATATATTGCTGAACAAAAATGCATAAATAGCGGTGGGTAGTTACTGTTATTAAAATCTGCTAATTACATATATATAAGGAGATTAAAAACATTTAAATAAATTAAGCTAAGACAAAGAAAATCATTAAAACAAAGTGGGGTTGTGAATTTATTACATTTTTAAAGAATTTACGAACAAGGTTTTACCAAAAAGATTAGGCATGTCAAAAGTTTAAACCGGAAGACAGTAGCGTAGAATACAAAAACCGAAGAGTTGTAAAAAAAATAAATATAAATGTGCTCTATGCCCTGTGCTCTCCTTTCCTATTGAGCACTTTTTAAATGTACTTCCAATAGTATTAACCACTTCAATTATCTATCTATCTATCTATCTATCTATCTATCTATCTATAAGTGAAGTGGCTAATATATATATATATATATATATTGGGGTAATGATAATAAACATTTCTAAAGTTTGCATATTACTAATAGATATGAAATTTTAAATCGATCAAAATTTGAAGTGTAGGAAATAATAAAAATAGATTATTTGCACACAAGATTCATAAAAGCTACTAATCCAAGTAATTTCTGAAATAATTAAAACACGACAGAAGAATGCGCATTTTAATGATTTGCTATTTACACCAAGAATTCGTAGTCATTATATCTTTCGATTGTAGACCATATACATCAGACGAAAGTGTTCATGTTTTCTCGACACTGCGAATGCAATAGGCATAATTAGTTCTCATCTAAAAGTAACTAAACATTGTAAAAATGAAAAACCAATTATGCTTTACTAAAATATTGCAGAGGAGATACATGATTGCGATTGCTTAAAATAAATATAAATAAGCATTGAAAAAGAAATAACTAATTATATTCTACTAAACTCTAGAAGAGAAACATAATTATCTTTACTGGAATGAATACATTGCATATTTCGAAAAAAGTCAAATCGTAGCTTTATACTTGCAACACTTGTTAATAATATAAAATGAGTGTGTTTGTGCAAAGATATCTTTTGTGAAACATTGAAATGTGTTAATAATCCTTAATAACTCATACGTTCTTCATTTGAAAAATAGATTTAAAAATAAGGTGGTATAAATTAAAATAAATAATTTGAAAAATATATGTATTCAATATTTTAGAGATTTTACAATACGTAATCACCGTGAGATTAGATTTCTCTCTAAACTTAAAAATATTTCTGTTTATCAAAAATTATATAGTTCTACTTAGCCTTTCTTTAGTTAGCATGGCCGTTACGCTCTGCTAATAATTCCAACATTATTAACTATTTTCTTTGGTTCTAGTGGAAAGATAGTTATGGTATATCAGAAATACCACTTAGTTCAAGTGAGAATATGAGGAAAAGAAAGAAAGAAAGAAAGAAAGAAACAAAGAATGAAAGAAAGAAAAAAGAAAAGAATGAAATAAAGAATGAAAAAAAGAAAAAGGAAAAAGAAATAAAAAAAGAAAGAAAGAAAAAGTGTTTAACTTCTTTTAACACCTCGTAAATAATGGGCTATTCCGGTTTGATTGGGTGGAAAGAGAAAAAATAAAAATCAAAGATGTTACTTGATTTCATTGAGAATATGAATAAGAGAAAGAAAGAAAGAAAGAAAGAAAGAAAGAAAGAAAGAAAGAAAGAAAGAAGTGTTTAACGTCTCCTGCCAACACCTCATAAACAATGGACTAGTCCGGTGTGATCACGTGGAAATACGGCAACGATTCCGAAGATCCATTATTTTATGTGAAAATATTAAACATTTGTAAAGAAATTATATCAATACTAACAAACTAAATCAGAAGATTTAGGGTATAAATAATGTTACTCTTAAATTAATGATGCCTTTACTTTCCGAAGATATTTATTTCATACAGGATTATTGTTTTATTTTAAAAGAAAGAACATCATTCGGTGCACAAGTAGTGCAATGGCTAATGTAGTGAAAAGAAAAATCGACGAACCGTGTTCGAACTAAAGCTCGATTCGTGGCGTTCACATTTGCTCAAATACGGTTGGGAGTAGTTATGAATTTATCCCTTCATAACACAGCTATATATTAAAGAGCTGGACTGAGAACGCTATCTTATTTTTGATTAGGTAACAAACCTAAAACAAGGAGATCTAATTCGAACTCAGCCTGAAGATGAAATCTATTCAGCTAGGGACATCACCACTTCTATGCCACAGTACGACAAGATAGGTGAATTTTGAAAATGGCTATCGATTTCAAAGTTTTGATTTCATATGATAAATAACGAAACGAAATATTTGTTTCTGCAAATCATTACGGCTTTTTGAGAATACGAATATAAATATTACGCTTCGATCCAAAACCGTAGTATTAGAAATTCATTCCGGTGATTATGGTTATCAGCAAAAAGAGGAAATCAATATGCCAACTGCAAGTTAGAAAATCTAAAATAAAACAAATAAAAATATTCAAATACCTGTTTTGACAGAGAATGAAATGTGTGATATGGAGATCCAAAGACACATTGGCATTGAAAAACACGCATTTCAGAAGATAACCAGAGAAAAACTGGAAAATCTCATTAGAAACAAAGAAATGAGTGCTGGATTGATATATGTCCTTCTGTACGGAAGTGAATGCTGGAAGATCTCATCAAATATTAAGGAGAGGCTTAACGCAGCAGAAATGTGGTTTTGCAGAAGGATACTGACGATATCATAAATGGAGCATGTGTGCAACGATGTGGTGTTGGAAAGGATGCAAACGAGAAAAAAGCTGATACTAAATATCAGGAAAGGACAAATGAGATGCCTGGGGCACGTAATGAGGAAGTAAGACCGAGAGAACCTGATACTCACAGGTCGAATAAATGGAATACGAGACAGGGGAAAGCAGCGCGAGAATTACTTGTTAGGTCTGAGCAAATGGTTGATGGAGCGGGTCTTGGAAGAGATACCAAGCGAAAAATTATTGAGAGCGACATGAGAGAGAGCCAAGTGGAAGTCTGTGATCGCCTATATGTAGAAGGAGCACGGTACACGAAGAAGAAGAACAGTAAAAGCTTTATAGCCTAGCTTTATAAAAGTTATATTTTAATGAAGCAAAAGCACACTATTTCTCAATCACTGTGCCATCAAATAAGACCTTTATTTAGTTGAAAGGGAAATTATACTGAAATATTTAGCTATATTATAATATGTTAAGCGGTGATTTTCAAAAACAGCGCAAGTATAAAACATTTTGTCTTATAATTCGTACCCAGAATCATGGTGGTCTTATGTCCACATTTATCCATTTTTATTTAACTATGATTTAACAGATACTCTAACAAAACTTATTCATTGAGTAGACTTTTTGTAATCATTTATAATATTTTTACAGTTTTTAATTGTCGAATAAAATTGAAAAAAATATCTTGATTGTGGTCATTTTTTAATCATATCAACCCAAGCAAGGCGGTAACGCCACTGATGCGCAGGGGGCTACTTAAGAGTAAAAAGATTGGAAAAAAGAAAACCGGAAACCATATCCTAAACAGGAAACAAGGGATGAGACTCTTCACCTGCTCAATAGATATGGGTGGAGTGTGAACCGGGTGATAGTTTAGTCTATCTACTCCAATTGAGAAAAAAAGAAAAGATACTTGAAATAGACTTACGGTCACTTTACTTTGAAACACTTGTTCCCTTACGATCTCTGAACTTAAGCAACGCCGTTCCTGGTTATTAAGTAAATGAGTGACCACTTGGGAATAACTGGTACTGTAAGCTTGGCTGTGATGGTGGTGCAATCGATAAAGTTTCGGAATTGTGAATCGAAGAGCCAAGTGTCAATTTCAGTTAGTTTCATTATATCATCTTACGCACGAAGACACTTGGAAAAGATATTAATCTAGATCTTTTCTCCATCCATGGGTTAAATAGTAAGGCTTGTATCATTAATACCATTATTATCTCAAAAGAAAATTGCGTACAAAATATTTCGGCATTAAAAACTGGCTAAACAAAATTACCACCCAAAACAACCCAACCCCCAAAATTTGATTTCGGCATTAAATAACCGATAGATGTTGATATTCCGCTAAAAAAAAACAAAAAAAAAACAGTTTTAATATAATAAATTTTAAGCCAATTTGTAACCAAAACACTGCAAAAATTAAGTATTTCTGTATCTTTTTTTAGAAGATATTTTAAAACTAAATGCTGAAAAATTGGTAAAAACTATAAAGTTAAACTTTAGTGTCAATACCTATCATATAAATCACTAGTTTTCACAAGAAGTGTGATAGTAATTTTCTAAAAACAGTGAAAATTCAACCTGTCCAGAGTGAGTTTCGCGATTTGTGACGAAATAACCTTATTTTCAAGGTAACTTATTTTATGCGAAATCCTATTTCGTCTTAGACATTTCAATCCTCTCTTTGCAAGAACAATCTTTGTGAATAAAAATAGCTATTTTCAAAAGCAGTATTATTTAGCGGTATAATGATGCTGTAATTTAATTAATACAATTAAAACGAATTTTGAACTTTAAGTAAATCTTCACAAATAGTTGTTTTGTTAAAAATGGTTAAAGTATAAGTTCACTAGATTAGTCCTATATCCGGCCAAACTACCACTTTCAAGTATTTCTGCAAAATTCAATAAATTTAATTTCATCAACCCCGTTTGTTGGACCGAATTTTTTCTCTTGTTGTGGCTTGGAAAACTCGAAACCATTAATATCAGTCGTCACATCGTCTCGTATTGTTTCATGAGGCTGACGGTTAAGTCTTTGAAAAACTGGGATGCGCTTTTTGTATTTTACATTTGTCTGTGCTTTCCATTTTCTTGTTGAAGAGAAACCTTTCAGCTGAGATTAAATAAAGACAAAAAAATGATTATCTTAATGCTAGCAAAGAAAAATTCGGATCGATGACCGTTAGGGATGCAACGTTTGTGCTGCAACAACATGCTAATCTTCAACCTAAAGTATGGACAATATTTAGGATTGTTTCTGTTATGCATAACTAATAGAAAACACTTGTAAAATATAGGAATATTTATTGAAATATTGCTACTGTCTATGGTCCTGACGGTAAACTGCATCCAGTAGCAAGGCCTCTGATTGGGAGGTTGTGAGAAGCATGAAACTACCTCTTAATTGCTATTGTTCCCAAGTCTACCCTGACCCGGAGTGGTAGAACGTGTTAGGGCTCTCAGCTATAGGCAAATAAACCCCCAAACTCGGGTCATAACGCTATGAAAGTATAAAAATAGACATTTATAGAA